>CP092872.1:47366556-47503384 GCA_030710605.1 Cordylochernes scorpioides | reverse complement strand
AATATTCTATTCTGCCATTTTTTGCGCCATTTTTTCTACGTAACAATATGAATGCATTAGCGCGTCATCTGTTATCAGAACTCTGAACTATTTTTGGCGCGTATGATTTTAAAAATAATAATTTTCAATTTTACTACCGCCCTTACTACAATGATAAAATATTGGGAGGGCAGTAGAAAATTTATTTATTTTAAAAAGAATCATATGCGTCAAAATTTGTTTAAATTTCCTTTAAAAGTGTGAATACTAAAATTATATATCAAATTTAAAAAAAAATGATTTATCACATTAACACTAGTATTGCGATTAACATGTGATTCCCATCATTTTTTAATTTCAAGATTTCCCTCAAATTCAAAGTTGAGTATATATTAAAATTGTCTGTCAGCTCTTCGTTTCATTTAAAGAACAATTCAGGGGGCAAAGATTTTAGCAGCATCAAGATCATTATTTCTTGGATGATATTAGATGATAAGATGAAACGTTTCAAATATATGGCATTACAATCATACATTATTAAAAGGTTAACAATAATTTAGTAAAAAATCTAAAATCTTACCATTGACAAGAAAACTTATTAATTATGGATGGTAAATGTTAGGCACAGCACAATTCCGAAGACTCAACAGGGGTAAATAAGGATTTTAAAATGTTCAATAATGGATTTGAGACCTCAGTGAACCAATATGTACTATCTGGCCCAATACTTTTATATATCGTTTTGAAAATAGAGCAATCCATAAATAGTCTTAAATATATGTCTTTTTAATTGAACTTGTATATATTTTTTATATTTGTATTTATTCATTTAAGATTTTTTTTTGGAAAATAGAATTCTTATATTTACACTGCGGAAATAACTTTTAAATTTCTCTACTAAATAATCAAAGCAGAATCAAAAGATATTTTTGTTTTGTAAGGAAATCTTCAAGCTCTGATAGATAGAGTAACAATTCTAATGTGGCCCCCACAGGTGGTTTATCCATAGAAATGTTCATGGCCGTTGGTTGCCAAATTTCCGGTTGAAATAAACTTGCTCCAAATATCTTCTGCTTTTTATTTTTATATATTATTTTGTTTGAAAAGTAGAATATACTTTCCCGAATATATTAGAAGAAAAGGTTTTCGATGCTTCATTCATATATAATTTGTTGAAAAAATTGGGGTAGATACATACATTTATAAAATAGAGTTTGAAATTTCTTGCTCTAATATTTATTTTCGGTTTATTTAAGGTGATATCATTTTCAAGAATAAATAATCGATACAATTTTTCAATTCGTCGAAAAAAATATTTTAAAGTTTCAAAGTGAGTGTGATTGATGGCTACCAAGTAGACTACCTATTTCTATATATATATTTTTTTTCAAATAAATTATTAGACTGAAATCGTAAGAATCCTCTGAAATTTAAATTACAATAAAACACAGCCTCCTAGGAGAAGTTTCCTGTTTTATTAAATGTTCTCTTAAGCTTTTGGGTACTGTAAACCCTTCTACAGAAGTATACAACGAAATTTGGCCATAAAATACCATATGATTTTGTCAAAAGAATTATAGATATTGGGTCAAATATTATTCAAATTATCATTTTAAATATCACAGTTGTATTCTAACATTACAATGTGAAAATCAAATAAAATTCCTGCTTGGAAATAAATAAATTTCAATAATCTACGGATATACTATTTATCAATATATTTGGAAATGATGTTTCATAATATTGAAAATTACTGATTGTATTACAATGCAAAAATACTGAGTTGAGCGTGGAGTTATTCAGTGGTATTTCTTTTTATTCATATAGGACTAATATACAAGCAAAATGAAATTATTGTTGTAATGATCTAGTAAATTAAAATGAATAAATCGCTGAATTCCTACATAATTTTCATGTAGAGTTGTTCACTAATTGTAAAAATTTGCCTCTATTTTTTTTTAATTAGATCGTTTAATAAAATTCCATCTTGAACATATAGATGGCGCTAGGTAATGTTTATCAACTACTGTGAGCGTAGCTGCTCTAATATACACAGACTTACTCACGATAGTGTCAGTTCTTTTCTCCCGCTCATTACCTCGCCTTCGGTTACGTACGCATGCGCAGTTTATTTCATTTCCACCTCTTTACCCTGCCGCCAGTCGGAAAGTGTATCCCGCCGGCCAGATGGGCGAACTCGCCTCACAAAGTAGTTGTAAATATATTGGCACGTCGTACCCAGATGCTGTTCGTGTTCTTTGTCTAGTCAGGATGCCAGAAAGATACACATGTGAGTTCGTAAGGATGTAGCAAAAGTTATCGCTTCATTATACTTGTCACTAAACAGTAGGAATACAATGAGTGGGACTTGCCTTCAACTCCCCGTCAGAAGAATCCTTGGTGCCATGGATGTCACTCTTGTGAAACGTCCCGCTCCACACTGTACATGCCCAGTTTGAACTACACCGTCTTGTGGGTCGCTCCGATGTCAGGCTCTTCTGGCACCGCCTTCCAGGATCATTCACACGGTCACACTCCCCGGAGTTCTCTCCCCACGTCTTCTCCTCGCCGCAGATGTGACCAGTGTCTCATCAGTGGTGAACCCTCTCAAGGATTTCCTCAAATCAATATCTATGCAGTATTTATTGATAATTTATTCGAAAACGGTATTAATGTCAAAAAGGTGTAAAATATATTCGTTAAAGGGCCTTTTTTAAATTAAAATGTCGCACTAAAATATAAATTAATTTTATAGTATAATATTTTCTTAAAATAATATCTAAAGGTATTCAAAATATAAAGTTTAACTAGTGGTTTTAGAGTTATAGTACATAAGTGTACAAAGTAGCAAAATTAGATCAAATAAAATACAGACGGAAATAATTATATCAAAGGAACCATTATTTATGAGATGATCGATACAAACAGGAAGGTATGGCACAAATCATGCTGCAACATGAAGAATTGCTGCTAGAAGCCCACACGGTGGGTTCCCAGGTTGTCGAAGTGTGCTGGCCTCTATTCATTATTCAGGGTCATGTAAGAGCTGTTTTATCACCATGATCCTATGGTGCCATCTCTGATATGGAGGTCGAAAACCTAGAGGACTTCATTTCAATCTCGAATGAGACAATTTCCAGGATGTGACTCAGAAATTGATACTGTACAAGAACCTAATGTTTGTTTGTGTTTAATCCGGATAGTTGGCGCTCTGCGCTCCAGGAACCTGGGTTATAAATATCTCTCTTTCCTGTTTGTGTTTGAAATGAAGCTTTATCTTTTAGATTAGTTACCAATTTATTTTTTCTTTAGGAAGTCAGATAAGATAGGTTAAAGATATGACATTATTTTCGCCATAATTAATCATATAATGCGATTGATGTTGTTGTCGTGTACAATGAAGATCCTTAGATGTCTCCATACATCTCTATCACAGCAGTTGGAAAGTGGAAGTGGAAGTCATTGCCATGTTAGTCACCTTGGAAGCAAACCAGAATTTGGTCAAATATTCCAAGGGTCCAGGGGGGGGGGGGGGCGCAGGGAGGTGTGGTCTGATTTCTTCCCTCCATAATGCAATTGTCCGCAATAATTAAAGGAAAGATGAAAAAACTAGTATGATTGTGTTATTAATTGTAAGCCTGCACAGTGGCTTCCGACAAATTAATATTCCATGCTTCTTGAATTATTATATTTGACATTTATATATTATGGCTATTTAGTCTGCTGTATTTGAATGTTTTGGTAATGGTGTTTATTGACACTATGGTGATATTATGCCTTTGTAATTGTACATATTATACACAAAGCGCGTATATATAAACACAAGGAAAACATTAGTTATACGATATCGTTAAACAAAATTATAGATAATTTATACTTTGAGTACAGAACGGCGTGCTTACATTATGTAATTAATTGTTCAACAGAACACACAACATATGATGCCATCTTTTAGTGACCATCTAGGAATTTCCAATATTTTTCAGCTTACGTCATTAATTTTTGGAAATACGTTTTAAATGCTTGAAAATTTGATGGATAATTTAATAGAGATGTTCTACACAAGCTATATAGAAAGTAGGATTCGTTTTGTTCAGGATTTCAACAATTCCTGAGGATAGTCTAGTGGCTCCTATATACAAAGGGGGATCAATAAATAAGGTGAATTATCTTATTTATTAAAAATTAAAAAAGCAAAATAATTTAAACCACAGAATATTAAAATATAACATCGAGAGGACTTTAATGTGTTCTGTTCTTTTTCCCCACGCGCGGCACGAGACTTATAAATAAGCTAAAATGGAAGCTCCCTTGAAGGATTGCACCACGCTTGAACAACGTGCAGTTATTCGTTTCTTGAATGCAGAAGGTATTCAAACATCTCAAATATGCCAAAGAATGAAAAATATCTATGGTGAGTCTTGTTTGTCTCAAAAAAAAAAAAAAAACATTTATAAATGGGTTAACGAGTTCAAAAATGGACGAATTACATGTTCCTCAGGTATCAACGTTCGGCCGGTAAAGTTTTGTTAACAATTTTTTTGGGATGTTGATGGGCCAATCTTTCTTGATTTTTTATCCTCAAGGAAACGTATGAATGCAGAAGGTATTCAAACATCTCAAATATGCCAAAGAATGAAAAATATCTATGGTGAGTCTTGTTTGTCTCAAAAAAAAAAAAAAAAACATTTATAAATGGGTTAACGAGTTCAAAATGGACGAATTACATGTTCCTCAGGTATCAACGTTCGGCCGGTAAAGTTTTGTTAACAATTTTTTGGGATGTTGATGGGCCAATCTTTCTTGATTTTTTATCCTCAAGGAAACGTATGAACAGCGACCTTTATTGTGACATTCTTGTAAATAAGCTAAAGCCCGGTATAAGAAACAAAAGAAGAGGGAAGCTTAGTAAAGGTGTTCTCTTCCTTCATGATAACGCAAGGCCGCAAAAATCATGTAAAACTGTATCGACAATCATTAAATTAGGTTTTGAAGTTTTAGAACATCCTGCATATAGTCCAGACCTAGCCCCCTCTGACTATTTCCTTTTTGGACTACTAAAGAAGGAATTAAAGGGAAAGCGATTTGACTCGGATGAAGATGTCCATAAAGTGGTGCAAATTTTTTTTCACACTCTTCCTAAGAGTGCTTATAAAGAGGGTATTTACAAGTTGCCAGAACGTTGGAGACGATGTATAGAAAGCCAAGGTGATTATTTTGAATAAATCAAGTCCTAATTTTTAATATCGTTCTTATTTATTTAAATAAATTATAATTCACCTTATTTATTGATCCCACCTTGTATTATATATATGCTATCTGGTGACAAAACTCGATAAATAGATTAATATAGGCTATAAAAAAGAATTTCACATAGAATATGAAGATAATTTTTAAACTTATTTTAAACGAAGCGTACAAAACATTTTTTAAAAATACTCCCGAAAAACACCCGACATTAAACACGATATATCGATATTACAATCACGAGAACTAAAGCTTAAAACGATTTTTTATATCAATAAACGGCCCTACCTAAAAGGAACCTTTTAATTTGAAACTCCTAGCCCAGTTTTAGCTAAATATAGAAAATAGCCGTTATATGCTTAGTTCTCGTGTTTTAAAATAGAATAAATAATTTATCCTACCGAAAATATGCATGGCGTGTTTTAACATTGAAATTGAGGGCTGAAGAAGGCTGAATCTACATAGGAAAGCCTCTTGTGGAGAGACGTCACAGTCCGTTGCCCTGCCCCCCATACCATGGTTGGTTGACTCAATATGCGCAGCGCTGATAATAATTTCTTCATTGGAAACTTCTTGTTTATAAAACAAAATTGTTAAACCTCCATGTATATTTACCTTTTTTCCATAATTGATTTGTTTATTTGTGACAAGCACATTTTTATTGATTTAAACAACATTTTAAAATATTTGTCTGTTTGTGTTGTCTAACCTCTGATATATTTAGCCTATATACTTTATTGGTATATTTGGTTATTGATGTTTGTTCATTGAGTTACTTGTGCCTTCCAGGCGCTATTTGACGTAATCGGCTGAAGCCAATTATCGTTGGTTAACAATGTATCTAAGCCTAGATATCACAAGAATTTTTTTTTTTTTGGTTTCAAGATTTCAACAAATTAATTAATGATAAATTCTAGATACTGCTGGTTTGAGAGATAAAAAAATATGTCCATATAATTAGAGGAGCTATAATACAGAGTTAAATTGTATAGCTAGCTTCTGGCTCAATGTACAAGATGTTGGTGACATTGGATAAAATATAGAGAGCGAGAACTACATAGGTTAATTACATAATTTAGATTAACTGAGCGCGAGAGAGTTTGGGAACACAAACTAATTAAAGGGAGTTTAATAGTAAAGAACTAGGCAAATAGACACTCATGGACAAAACTTGAGACAATGGACAAAATACATGAACAATGGACAAAACCTTATTTCGCGCGGTCGTCTGTTTTTTTTTTTTCTTCTAAGAATACAGAGGCAATTTTGTTTACACTAGGTTATCTCGTGTGTCTTCAATAAAGGTCACCATGTATTAAATATATTTCAGAGTTATTGTCTGAATCCCGATATACAGGATAAAAGGTTCAACTTCCTTAAGTTTTGTGTGTGTGTATGTGTGTGACCATGAGTGTATACGCAAATTTAAATTTATGGAAAAAGGTTTTCCAAAAGTCACAAATGCTTTAAAACAACCCAATAGGCTCTACTACTTCGCTAAGTTGCCTTTTTGGCCGATTCGAGCTGTTTCATGACTTCTACGTGAAGTGTTAAGAAACCGAAGCCGTCCCTGTACAGATAAAGGCCTTGACCGGAAACCCAGTATATAGCTCTTTCCTAACTATACGAAAGCTGGTGTCAAGGCAAATTCATTGATTTTAATCTGAAAAATATTATCACAATAAATTCATTGTTTTGATCCAATTAGTAGATAAAGTGATTATTTTTACACATAAAAATATAAGGTTTGATTAATATATATAATGTTCAATTAATAATAACATTTTTATTTACGAACTATAAAATCAAAACTCTGTAAATAAGAGCTCTTAACAGTCCTCTATATATTAGAATTATCCAAAATATCCACCTTCCATCTCTCTCTGTACACATTCGATCCAACTTTGTTGCAAACTTGCAAAAGCACTATGGTAAAAACGCCTCATCCAACTCTCTGAAACCACCTCTACTAACAAGTAGAGGTCTGAGGGTGCCAGGTCAGGGCTGTACGCAGGGTGGGACATCATACTCCCCAAAGTCAGGTGTGAGGTCTCATATTATCTCTATTAAATTCTATTTGGGTGCTTTTTGTGTTGGGCAATTTTGTTTGAATTCAGAAATTCTTTCAAGAGAGTCGATGAATATCAGCCCTTCTTGCTTCCAAAAGCCAGAGATCATGATTTTGTCCCTGGAAAGGGAAAGTCTTGGTTTTATTTATTACTTACGATGCTTTATGCGTACATTGCGTTGATTGGTGCTTTGAAGAATGCTCATAATGATAAGTCAAAATCTCATCAAATGTTATTATACCTTGTTAAAAATCTGAGTAGGTTCTCCAAAAAAGTCTCAATGAAGTCTAAACAAATCTCTTTTCTAATTTGCATCATTCTCGTGTTAGAAGTTTTGGCATTCATTTGAGCATAATTTATATTTCAAAAATCAGTAATAAGTTAAAGAACACTTACTTCAGACAGGGAAAGTTTTTTTAATATTTAATAAGTCGTTATTGTTCGAATTTTCTTTACCAATTCCTCCGTTAGATATAAATATTTGGTGCGTCACTACAGAGATTGGTCTCTACTTGGCTATTCCTTATCATTAATATCAAAATCACCAGTCTTGAAGCGCTGAATCCATCATTGTATTCTGATTTTCTTCATGGCTTCGTTTCCATACAAAGGCTTTAGATTCGGGTCTTAAACAGGAACTCTATCATCGACCGTTGTCGGATTCTTGGGTTTACTTCAGGCTGGATATCTGAAAAAATACAAAATATGTCAATTCTGTTTGCAGATATGAAAAATAGGAATATTAATGTTCACTTAATGACAAAACATTATTTTTATGATGAAAACCTATTTAAATATATTTCTATTTTTTTACTTACTAAATTATTTAAGAGAATTTAACATTTCATTTTTTCAAACATAAATGCAATATATATAAAATTAGAGTCTTTTGAATATTAATTCATTGTCTTGGTAATATCTCGAATCTATTAAAAACGCTTTGAAAATAAATCAGACGATAATCCCTACGATTCAAACCATTAAAAGAAGAAGACTTGGACAAGCCTTTCTTCTATCGGCCCTCATGAACATTACGAGCTATCGGACATATGGGTCTTTCAACAAGTGTTTTGACACCAAGTAGCGGCAGTAAAACTTATTTATCTCCTATAATCAAATATTGTTCCCAATAGTCTTAGCTTCCTCTATTTATAAACTATATTTATACCAAATCCCATCTCTAGAATATGTAAGCCACAACTTGCTTGTATAGCACCAGTTCAAATACCTGTGGTTTCGACAGAAATATCCAAAAGCTCGTGATGTGCATGGATATCATAAAAAGAAGCGCTTCCCTAAATCTTCTTGTTTAAATAATAAAATATTTTAGTCGTAAAGAAACGTAAGATTATAGAGAACAGGTTTTCCAGGTTCGGTTAAAATTGAAATCACATGCAGTACCTCTGGCCACATCTGGAACCTGACAAACCGGGGGGGTTATGGGGATATTGAAGTTTCGCGGAAATTGAACAAAACGGAGAGTCAATTAGAGTTGTTTATTCATAAAATTAAGATTATATGAATCAAATATTTTATGCTACTTACGCTAAATATCATTTTGGAATCTTTTTATTTGCACATTTCTGAGAAAAAAGATCACGTTTAGAATTTTAAATATTCTAAAAGAGTAACGGACAAATGGTATCTATCCAGAACATTTCCACAATATTTACAAAACCAATCCGGTCTCAGATCGTAGAACTCTCAGTTTGCAGAAAGATTTGTACATGCCATCATGGGTGATGTTCATAATCTTGTAGCGTTCTCTCATTCAGCTGTATATTGTAGCGTAGAGGAGTTAAATATTTGTGTTAATGTTGTATATAACACACAAAAATAAAGTAGAAAGTCGTTCTTTTAAAATGAATATTCAAATATAGATTAACAATCGATCTTTTCTTTTTATAAAATCCCCTGTTTTATATAATTGTGAAATAAAGGTCACATTGTGTGTATCAAATATCTTTCAGAGTTATTATCTGAATCCCGATATACATGCTAAAAAAGTACAACTTTCTTTAATTTTGTCTATGTGAATATATATATTTATGAGTATCAAATATATCAAAGAAAATATTTATATGAAATTGACATAAATTTAAAAACTAAGTGTTTCAAAAATATATATATATCTTTCCCCCCCAAATTTAATTCTCCAAGTTTAAAATGTCAAAATATTCCGCTATTTCAATTCCCAATCACTTCAAATCACAATCGTGTGCCAAATTATAATCAAATCGGCGTGAATAATTGTGACAAATTGAAGCTAAGCTACACGCTACTAAGAGGAGAGACAAGCTAGAATAATTAAACTTAATTAAAATAGAAAGCGTGTAATTAACATTCATATAACCAAATTAACCAATGAGACGACGAAGTTACGAATATTGTATGGAATGAAATTGAAATATGGAAAAGGGAATTTCTTTTATTTATATATTTAAGCTTATTTTTATAGGATTATTTTTGTGATTGCAATTTTATTTTCAAACCTGACAGGTATTAAATGTGATATGTGATAAACAATATTTTTTAATATGAAAAATCAATTTTCACATCTTCATCTATATAGCCTTTTTATTAATGGAAACATTTCAGAAAACGAAAAATTGTGTGTGTTATAGACAAAATATAAAAATTGAAAATTAATTTTTGAAAGATACTCTATATTATAAATGTCCACTAAATATTATTTATTTTATTTCGACCACAAAACGCGATATTCAGGCTAGGGATAATTGCGTCGATTTACATTTTTAAACAGAATCAGTTATAAACATATTATACAAGAAAATGAATACGTTAAAAAAAAAGAAACAATAAGATATATTAGGGACCTGATCCTTCCAGGTTAGAAAGAAAATCATAAATATATTTACAAAAATGGTTAAATCTGTGATTATTAACTTTAGTATTTACAAATTCACATAGATCTACAACATTGTTTACTGTCTGTTGTCTAGCGCTAAAGAAGAGTGGGCATTCCAGCAGTAGGTGTCTCGAGTTCTGGATTTCCTTGCCACAGTGACAGCTAGAGTCCTCAACCGCTCCAATTGCTGCTAAAATCCCTTAAAATTTCCGTGGTTCGTTTTAAACTGGGTATTATATAAGTTAGAACGGAAAAATGTTGGAATTCCTAATGGGAAAAAGCTTTGTAATGTTTGATTTGTTTTTACAAATAATTCAACCATTTTTTGCACTTAAAAATGATCTAATTATACTTGGAACATGTGGTCTAAAAGCATTTTGTTCCTCTATAGAAATTTGAACCAAATTATATATATTATTTAGATTCAATATAGTCTATGAGAAGGAGGATGTTCGCTAAACTATGGAAACATTTGGAAGAAGTAGTTTTGTATGATCTAATCGCCCAAAGAAGAATTTAATATTGAATAGAATTGAGTTTTTATTTACATCGACTATTAATAAATTTGTACCAAATTTCTGAACCATATGTAAGAACTAGCCTGATGATTGTTTTATACAGAATTATTCTTTTTTTAGTATTTATTCCCCACATTTTTACACTAAGTGAAAACAGAAGATTTGTCATTTTTACAATCCTGCACAAAATGTGTTTGATATGTGGTGTAAAAATGATTTTCTTTTATATTCTGTGATTTGGGAATATTATGCCTAATATTTTAACTTGATCTACTGGGTTTAAAATAATATCCGGTATTTCAATTGGAACATTAGGTTTATAATGTGAGTAAAGTAAATTAGATTTCTCGGGGATTATTGATAATTTATTCCTGTTACCCCATTGAATCACATAGCATGGAATTTATTCGTTAATCTTTTGAGATCCTCGACAGACTTGTTCAGGCAAATGATAGAAATGTCGTCTGCAATGTGGGTTCAAATAAAATAAATAAATGCACTAAAAAGGAAAAATAAATATTTCAGCAATCTCTAGTGACAATTAGACTTCTATAACTAAAAATAATTTTATTCTTGAGAAAAAGTGAAATAACTACAAATAAAAGCGACAAGGGCCAATCATCATACATTGAGTGAAGAGGTAAAAATGTATTACGAGGTGTGTTCAAAATGTATCGCGACTTTTGTGTTTTTTTTTTTCAAAAATATTTATTTATTCATGAATACCTATTTTGTCCCCTTCAAAGTAATCTCCATTAGATATTATACACTTGTGCCAACGGTTTTTCCAATCTTCGAAGCACTTCAAAAAATCATTTTAAAAAATATTTTTCAGCTCTTTCTTCGATGCCGTCTTTATCTCGTCAAGCGTAGCGTAACGTCGTCCTTTCATGGGCCTCTTCAGTTTAGGGAACAAGAAAAAGTCACAGTGGGCCAGATCTGGGGAATACGGTGGCTGCGGCATCATTAGTGTGTTGTTTTTGGCCAAAAAGTCGCGCACAAGCAACGATGTGTGAACAGGGGCGTTATCGTGATGCAATAGCCAAATTGCGCATAACTTGCAGGTAATATTCCTTATTGACCGTTCTACCCTGTGGCAAGAACTCATGATGCACCACGCCCCTGCAATCGAAGAAAAATGTCAACAAAACTTTCACATTCGACCGAACTTGGCGCGCTTTTTTTCGGTCTTGGTTCGTGCGGCAGCTTCCATTGAGATGATTGAGCTTTGGTTTCCACGTCATAACCATAAATTCACGCTTCGTCACCAGTTATGACCCTCTGGAGCAAATTTGGGTCGTCGTGGACAGAGTCCAACATCTCATTAGCAATGTTCATGCGATGCTGTTTTTGGTCGCAATTGAGCAATTTTTGTACGAATTTCGCGGCGACCCGTCTCATGCCCAAATCATTGATAAAAATCGAATGGCACGAGCCAATCGATATGTTTAGGTCCTCAGAAACTTCTCTAACGGTGATTCGACGATTGGCCAATATCATTTTCTCCACTTCATTAATTTTTTCGTCTGTTGTTGAAGTGATCGGGCGTCCGGCACGCTCTTCGTCGTTCACATCTTCTCGGCCTTCTGAGAACATTTTGTACCACCGATAAACGTTGCTTCGCTCCAAGGTAGCTTCTCCGTATGCCACAGTCAACATTCGGAATGCATCCGCGCACTTAATTTCGTTTTTCACACAAAATTTGATACAGGTTCTTTGATCAATTTTTTTTAATAGGTAAAAGTCGAAGACGATCCAAAACACCTGCAAGAAAAGCAGCTGTCAACAATTAAGTGAACATTCAAAATGGCCCAGCTTGTCGGCATAAGTGAGAGACATGAGTACCAACATAAAGCCACAAAAGATCGAAATTCGAATATACGTAACCTGCGAAAATTCAAAAGTCGCAATACCTTTTGAACACACCTCGTATAACTAGAAAATTTAGTCTGTAATTTGCTTTGCATAAAATTACCTAAAGTTCTAAATGAATGATGATCATACGCAGTCATATTTTACCCATATATAGATCTAATTGATCAATGGCGGTGGCTGAAATATTTATTTTCTCAATATGGAAAGATTCGAGAGACTTTTTTCACGGCTATCAAAATAACCGGTTTGCAGCTCGACACTAACTTATATTAGACGATATATAATTATATAAACTTTCACATTTTGATATTATTCATTCTAAAGTTTTTCAAAATTTCCCATATATAGGTAACTGCGAACACATACATGTAGAACATTAAAAAGATGTAGAAATAAGATTACAAAAACCTTTTTAAAATTTGTTTATATTAATTATATTAAATAAATTTATATGATTATATTAATTGGGTTATAAAAATACCACTTTTTTCCAATCTCCTTCCTTATTTATTTTCGTGCGAAATAACGATATATCATAGTATGATACATTAGCGCGCCATCTGTTATGAGAATTCGAAACTATTAAAGACGTGCATGATTATTTTAAAATAAAACAATTTTATACTGCCCTTACTGCAATGAAAAATTAAAGGGTTCACCACTGATGAGCCAGTCCCCTCCCATTAATTTTTCATTGCAGTAAGCGCAGTAGAAAATTGTTTAACTTCTAAAAGAATCATACGTGTCAGGATGATAGTTTCTAATTCTCATATCATAGTATATTGGAAACAATCTCTAGATTACATTCCTCTCTATATTAACGTCTATATATAATTCTAAACCAAGTTATTATTGCAGTGTGCCCTTTTTCTCTTCTTCTACGGACGCCTTCAGATGATCCGGGGCCATTTTGATCAGGTAAGTCTGCGGAATGCTGTTGTTTCTTATCCTTAAAAGAAATGCAAATTATGAAAATATTTTTATTTAAATATGCTGTGATACTATAGAGAACGTATATCTTAAATTTTAATAACAATTTTTGTCTTCGGGGTGTCACAGGCGATATCAACCTTCAAGACTTCAATCGAGTGTCAGTCCACTTGGAAACAATTTCATTACCTCTCCTACTGGCAGATGCTCTGGTGTTACTGGTGAGTGATTGTCTTTACCACTGTCCCGTGTTCTCGGTGTTACTGGTGAGTGATTGTCTTCACCAATGTCCCGTGTTCTCGGTGTTACTGGTGAGTGATTATCTTTACCATTGTCCCGTGTTCTCGGTGTTACTGGTGAGTGATTGTCTTTACCACTGTCCCGTGTTCTCGGTGTTACTGGTAACTGATTGTTTTTACCACTGTCCCATGTTCTCGGTGTTATTGGTGAGAGATTGTCTTTACCACTGTCCCGTGTTGTCGGTGTTACTGGTGAGTGATCGTCTTTACCATTGTCCCATGTTCTTGGTGTTACTGGTGACTGATTGTCTTTACCATTGTCACATGTCCTCTGGTGACTAGCTGTCTTTATCATTGTTCCGGGTTATCTGGTGTTACTGGTCAGTGACCCGTTATACTAAAGTCCCGTTGTTTTCTGGTGTTAATGCTGAGTGTGTGTGTGTGTGGTGTCTTTACCAATGTTCCGTGTTCTTAGAATTTGAAAACCCATTTTAATTTGCTTTGAAACTGAAATCTTCTAACACCTTACACTTTAATGGAGTAATATTTTGATCGATCGCAGGGTATTTGACTATCTTGGATTATAGCTTACCCTCATTAAATTTATGATAAATATAATGTGGGGGGAGAATTAAACTGAAATAATAAACTAAATGGCGATATGTACATAATTAACAGGGTTTCAAAATAATTAACCCACAAAATAGAATCAAGGGTAGGAGAAAGGTTCGTTAACCTTATTTCGGTTTCTTTACCACAAACTCAACTCCGCCCTCCCCATGTTCCAAGAGGTCATGAAAAACAAATTCCTATGCACAAAGACATCATCATTAATACTTAATCACCAGGCTGCTAATTGCCCCGCGGGAAAATTAATATTCCAATTAACTCCTCATAATTAATGTTAACTCAACAAAGGGTTTCTTTAGAAATTATTTTTTTCAGGTTAGGAAGAACAATTAAGCCTGGACGACAATACCGCCGGGTTGGTACCCATGGCCCCACCTATCTGAGATCAATTTGCATACATTACCTAGCGACATGATCGGTGTACATTATGCTTTCTTCTTCTTTTGTCGTATTAATGATATAATTGAGGATCTACATTCTCTTCTTCTACCAAATTGCCGACATGTTGGGTCTACATTTTCTCTTCTCCTACTACATTACCGACATGTTCAGAATCTGCCGCCTGTCTTCTTTTATTACATTCTAGATACGATCAGTCTTAACTCTATCTTCTTTCTCTACCATATTATATTGAAATAGTCTATTATAATATATATCATATTGTTTGAAAACAAATACAACAGAATTAATATATCGTATTATATGCTGGAGACAATTTACAAAAAAAAAAAACTAGTAGATACCGTCAAAAGTATTTGAGAAGCTGGGTAAAAACAAGATTCTCTCTACTGGCAGGCTAGAGCGGACAATGGTGGTAGAGCTAATGTATAGTATAAAGCTGTAGACTATTCCTACCTCGGTGTCATTATCCTAGGATACGGCGCTCTTGGACAGCGGGCTGCCTAGCTACTTCGGCTGTACTTCATGAGTGACACTGCACTCTTGCATAGCGGGCTGCTTAGGCTACTTCGCTTATTACTTCATGAGTGACATTCCACTCTTGCATAGCGGACAGTCTAGTCTACTTCAGCTGTACTCATAAGTGACACTGTACTTTTGCATAGAAGGCTTCCTAGGCTACTTAGGCTGTATTTCACGAGTGACGCTCCACATTTTAATAGAGGTCTTCCTAGGAAAGTTCAGCTGTACTTCATGGGTGACACTGCACTCATGATTCTTAGGATACTTCGGTTGTACTTCATGGGTTGGCACGTCACTCTTTGTTAGAGAGCTGCTTAATCTCTTTCGTCTGAAGATTGCCCTTTTTTAGCGAACTTCATAAGCTTTTTAGGTCTTTACAACAATAGGTAAATCCAGCACCTATATTTCAAGACCTGTAGAAACTGGTGAACACTCGTGATATCGAACAAGGTTCCGGCTAGTCGCTTGTATTGATGGCCTGACTCCGTAAAGTAGGCCTGAAAGCCTCGCAGTAGTGTTGATCTCCTGGTGGCTGTGTAGCTGCCAGTGCCAGTGGGGCGAGGCCCGCCAGTGCGCCGAGCTGCTGAGGACAGATTGCCGTTGGTCCCCGGCCATCTACACCTATGTTCACGCCGCGCTGCGTCTCATGGAGGGTGGCGCTGACTTGGACCGCATCGCCGAGGACATGAGGTCTGTTGGCAATACTCATTGTTAGAATGCCCCCCTGCCTGTCGCATCATGCCGTTGAAAGTATTTAGTTCAGTGTTTCAGAATTGATGGGAAATACATAAATTTCATTATTGTGTATTGTAGAAAGGTACCCACCCTCAAGCACCGTATGGCTGGAAAGTCCTTCCCCGCGGAGAAGTTGTTGGCGGGCAAGGCGGAGAAGTTCCTTCGCCAGGGCCACCGACTGGTACTGCCGGGAGTGGTACGTTGGCTCCTCCACTTGGTTGACTTTGTGCGGCTTTGGAGAAAAGGCTTTTTCAAGAATAATGTTTTTCAAAAAGAGTTGATCATATAGATATTGTTTAAAATTGGATACCGCTATTTTTACGTTGAATACTTTCTATTTAGTTTACTGTTAAATATAGATAGGTTGTTCCAAAAGTTATGCCTGTTTGACCATAACTCGAAAAATACTGAATATATATTTTTTAATTTGATTTTTTGTAAGCATATAAATATCAAATATTTGTGAATAGAATGGCTGTTAAAAATATTTTTCAGCGGAGCTTATACATTTCCTCTAGCGTTGAACCCACGCTGTTAATCCACTTTGGAAATATGCTGGAGGTTGTTTTCTCAACCCTGTCTTTATGGCCCGTTTTACTTCCTTCCTGTAGGTCTTCAAATCTAGTATTATACCTAGAATGTCCTAATAGACAGTTGTCATCACCTTTTTGGATGACATCGGCACTTTGATTTTTTTAGCTGAGTTGGTGCCATTATAAGGCCTGCGCCTTAGTTTCTGGTTCATAAAGGTATGCCCACAGGTTTCATCCTAGTCATTATATTTGAAATAAGTGCTCTTCAGACTTTCTTTCATTTGAAAAATAAATAGAAATCACAAGGTGCTAAATCTGGGATGTATGGGAGTTGTGGAACCTGTGACCAGCCCATTTGTCCAATAGTCTCTGAAGTCTGGAAGGAGATGTGCGGCCGTGCATTGCCATGGTGTAACTTGACGGATTTAAGAGGAATCTCTGGTCTTTTTTTCTAATAGCTTTCCTAAGATTTAAAAATAGTTCTCGCTATAGATGGAAATTTTGCCGGGAGAAAATTGATCCATAGAAGCATAGGGCGCCTCTCCCGTCAAAATAAACGTCAAACACTGACCTCATCTATTGACCGTCGCCGCAACTAGCGGCCTCGGGTCGGTGACAAAGCCACAACACCAGCTTTGGCAAACTGTAAAGCGTCCACCTAGAGACCATGTTTTCGGGCTAATGGCCCTCGTCAGTCTAGGCCGGACTTTATTCCATGAGATCCACTCGGGATCTAATGGAATCTTCACAATCTACCAAAGAGGTGTTTTGCTGGCAAGGTGGCTGGGAGAAATCTATGGCTAGAATATAGATGGAAAATCGAGGCCGCTAGTTGCGGCGACGATCAATAGATGTCGTCAGTTTTTGACGTTTATTTTGACGGGAGAGGCGCCCTATGCTTCTATGGATCAATTTTCTCCCGGCAAATTATCCATCTATAGCGAGAACTGTTTACACTGCTACCTTATTCTAGAAATAAATTAGTATTACACCTCGAATGTCCCAATAGACAGTTGCCATCACCTTTTTGGATGACCTCTGCACTTTGATTTTTTTAGCTGAGTTGAGTTGATGCCATTATAAGGACTGCGCCTTAGTTTATGGGTCATAAAGGTATGCCCACAGGTTTCATCGCCAATCATTATATTTGAAATAAGTGCTCTTTTGGGCCTCATAGAGATCCAATAGCTCTTGGAATAGTTGAACCCTTTTATCACGCTGATCAGGGGTTAACTTTATTTGGAGAACCCATTTTAAACATATTTTCTATAAACTAGATGTTCAATCATTGTTTCTATCACTTTAGATTCAACATTTAGTATATTACACAACTATAAGTTTTTAGAATTAAGTTTAAAAATTCTAATGACGTTATGTGGCGCTAAGTTTGTTGTTGACATGAATATGTTGTAATACCTTGAAAAAGGTTGGCATTAAGCCAACTGAAATATTGGTAAATAAATTATATTTTGATCCAATATATTCCTTTTTAATAAAGGATATATTTATGGATTGCTCTATTTTCAAAACATATAATTATATTTGTTCAATGTGTAATTATTTCTTTTAGTTCTTGTTTGATTAATGTACCACTCCACAACTATGTTCAGAATATGCTCTGGCATGATTCCGGGTCAAGAGCAACTAGTATATCAAATGTGACAATTTTTAAATTGTAAGATATCGATAGAACTATTCTAGTAACAACCTTCTTTAGTAATTGATCAAACATTACCTTCTAGGTTTCAGTCATGGATTTCAAGGTTGACTTAAAGAAAGGCCTTGCTTCACGGAAACTAAATATTTCATGAAACAATAGTACAAAAGTGAAATTATACTGGGATCAGGTGGGTAAATTAAGAAAAAAACATCTCCTTTAGTTGCAACGATTAAAATATGCCTTTTTCTTAAATATTCAATCCTATATTTGTGTCTAACTTGACATATATATTGGCTAAAGCTATTTATCTCTACTCTATAGAAGTCATTAAATATCTTATCAGCAATTTATAAGTTGCTTGGGAAAATATTTTTTTCAACTTTGATCACGTTCATCTATTAGATTACGTATATCGGCGCGAATTTGTCAAGATTTCCATTTCGGGTTTCTATGAAAGACATTAAGAACCTGAGTAAAGAAATAAAATGACTGCACTCATGATTTATAACCTAGCCCCCACCATCAACCCACATTTCTTTGAATGACAAACGAGAGGGTTTATTGATTCCTGGAAGAAAAATAAGACCTATCAAAGGTAATATTTCTGTATACGATATCTCTTTAGCAGCTCTATACTCTGAATATTTTTATCTTAATTTACCCATTCATTGTTATATATTTCTAATATTTGAAATTTTATAAGGAAAATTCATCAAATCTAATTATTATTGCGTAAAATAGTTCCCTCAGATGTGTTTTGATAAATGTTCTTGTTTTTGTGGTGTCCAATGAAGAGCCTCAGATATCTCCATGCATCTCTATCACAGTAGTTGCAATGTCCTCTATTTTGGGTGTGTAAAGCTGCTTCTCTGGGTCCATGTCAATTTTCTCCAAGGCTGCGGCCATTGCTGAGCATGAGAATATGTGGATAGGTGTTAGTTCCACACCAGGAGAATTGTTTCACGTCTTGATAAATGAGAAATATAATTGAAATGTCGACTCGAATAACGAGTTGGTATTTTACAAAAATCCAAATATATTTTTAAATTTGAACATAGATCAATTCATAAATAACTCTTTAAATAAAATACATATTTTGGCGATTAAAAATTTATTAATTTATCAGTTTTTCGGTTGGCACAGCTCCCCACGTGTTAAAAAAATCAAATACATTATTGTACCTGTTATACCTTGATAAAATATTGATGGCTGCAAGCCTAAATGTTGGTATATAAGCTAAATTTTAATTCACTTTATATTATTTTACTTTAGTTAACATCTATTCATTTTTAAGCTTTCTAATATTGTTCCAATAAAACAACTTTCTTTTCAAGTTTCTACTTTTTTTGGTCATTTCTTTTTTTTTATTTATTTAATAATTATAAGAAAGATTATTCCCTGCTTTTACACTTTGACAAAATCAATAAGGAATCTAAGGCTAAGTTTATTTTACTTTTTTATTTTATTTCTCGAACTTTTGGGCTAACATGCCCTTCAACACGGAGACCTACAACTATTACTTCTAGCCAATTATAACACGCCTAAGTAAGAAACAATACTTCTAGGTCTCCGTGTAGAAGGGCATGTTAGCCCGAAAGCTCGAGAAATAAAAAAATTAAATTGAAACCTAGCCTTAGATTCCTTATTGAATTTGTAAAAATTAATAATTATAGAAAATATTGATATCTGTTCCCGAGATGACAGTCCTTTCTCACCAACATGCCATTTTTTCTGATAATTGGAATATACAGATTTTTCAATGTAGAAGGTTTCATCCATGTTTACACACATATAAAAAAATCTAATTTGATTATTAATAAAATAAAACCAAAACTTTAGATATTATTTTATCATCATGTGATATCTCTTCTAATAGGGAGTAATGCCAATATGAAGCGCTCATTCATCCCGCTCTGAATTAATTCTCATCACCTCTTCATATCTATTAATTCCAGATATTTTTGTTAGATTACACAGGTATACAAAAAAACTTTTTTTTTTGCCGGAAAAAACCTGATGTTGATTCTAATGTAACTTTTCATGCTGAATTCAAAAATGAAATCAGAAGTTTTCCTTCACCCATAGTTCTTGCAGGATAACCATTTTTCTATAAATTGGTATGTCGCATACCTCGAGATATTTGCATATCATTGTTTTGTTTTATATATTTTTACATTTTGTTTCTTATGAAAGGTTGATATATTTGCATGTCCGCGAGAAGCGCGATATATATATATATAGGTAGGAAAGTAATAAAGTTAGAGTTTCTATTGTCATAGATCTTCTCATGTCTCGTGAATCTCGTTCTTCTAATATAGAACATCACATGGTATATACCGTAATAATGCAGAAAATGTTACGTAAGCATTTTTAAGTAAACATCATTACATTAGCTAGCGCTTTATTTTTGACAAGAAGAGTTAATAAGTGGAGCCAAAAGCTTTATTTTATTTGTTATTAATTAAATTTTGCTCTTTGAGAATCATAAATATTAATTGATATAACAAATTATTGAATTTTTAATTAAATAGGTTTATTTTATAATGCAATCTATTTTGCTTTCAACTCAGAAATAACGACAAGCTCTGGAATGCTATTTGCTGAATAACAGTTTGTTTAATAGATTTGCATCAGAAGTAACAGGTAAATTTGAAGTGATCAGTTTATTCTTCTCTATAGATTTGCTTTTATAAATCGTGTTGCACTAGACTGTGTCAGTATGCCGAGGCGTTGCATTAATATCCCTGATATTTTCTGTTACATTTGTGGGGAATTAACTTTCAAAGTTCAAAGGCGAAACTTTACAACGCGCATCAAAAAGTGCTATTAACTTTATTTTGGCTGTAAAGTCGGTGACCAAGATAAGCCATTGTTGTGAAAATTGTGCTCGACGTCTTAAAGGGTGGATTAAAGGTGAACGTCATATGCCTTTTGCGGTTCCAATGATTTGGAGAGAACCTAAAGACCATTCTTCAGACTGTTATTTTTGTTTGACAAAGACTACAGGTATTACATCCAAATCAAGACATACAGTTGAATATCCAGATTTGCCTTCTGCTATGAGACCGGTTCCTCATAGTGATATTTTACCTGTGCCACAGCCTCCTGAAAATGTAATATTTAGTGACGATGATTCAGATAGACGAGAGCAACAATCGGATGACACAAATTTTGAAGCATGGTGCTTCATCTGAATCTCATTTGTTAACCCAAGAAGATTTGAACGACCTCGAAGGTTATTTGGATTTATCCAAAAACAGTGAACTTTTAGGCTCTAGGTTAAAAGGCTGGAATCTGCTGCATAAAGGCACAAAAGTATGCTTTTTTCGCAAGCGTCAAGATGAATTTCAAGACTTCTTTTCAACATGAAAGAGACTTACGAAAACATGAAACTGCTTTTGGAAAATATAGAATATGAAAGATAAGGTTAGAAATAGGCAGCGATTTGAAAGTCATTGCTCTCTTGCGTGGATTACAGCTTGGATATACAAAAATTTGTTGTTTTCTGTGTGAGTGGAATAGCAGAGATAGGGAAAGGCATTACATAAAAAAAAGCTGGCCAAACCGTGAAATATTTACTCCAGGACATATAAATATTGTAAATCCTCCTTTGATCACACACAATTCAGAAAATACCAATTACATTTTAAACTGGGATTAATGAAGAACTTTGTCAAGGCAATGGATCGAAATGCAGTGGATTCGCCTACCTAAAACAAAAATGTTCTAGCATAAGTGATGCGAAAATTGAAGAAGGCATTTTCGTTGGACCTCAGATTCGCGAATTCCTGCAGGATAGAAAATTTCAAAATAGTTTGAATGAAGTTGAAGCAGCCGCATGGAATTCCTTTAGGAACGTTTGAAAGAACTTCTTAGGAAGTGTCAAGGTTGAAAATTACCGAGACATAGTTAATGATCTGTTGCCTTCCTACAAGGCACTGGGATGTAATATGTCTCTCCAAGATCCATTTCCTGCATTCAAATCTGGATTTCTTTCCAGGCAATCTTGGTGCAGTTAGCGATGAGCATGGTTAGAGGTTTCATCAAGATATATCAAGGATGGAGAAGCCGGTACAAGGTAAATGAAATCACGGTATGCTTGCTGACTACTGCTGGACACTTAAGAGGGATGTACCACAAGAAAAGTATAGAAGAAAATTCACTGTCACTACTTTTCAATAAAATAAATATATTTCGTTCATATAGGCCTATATATCAAAAACATTTCCATATTTCAAGTAGGTGTATCTCAAAAATCTTGCGTGATAGTAAAAGACTAATGGTATATTTGGAATCAGCACAAAGAGTTAAATTTAGGAAAGATGCTGTTTCTTTTGGGACAAAAAAAAATAATTTTTGATAAACCAGTGTAATGTAATATGGTTTATGAAAAAATGCTTACGTAATATTTTTTGCATTTTTTGCTGTACTATCCAAATACCAAAAAAAGGCTGTCACGTAAAAACCATGGGTGATGGAAATTTTCTGATTAGAATTTTGAGTTCAGCATGAAAAATAATACTAGAAACACCATCAGGTTCTCTTGGGCAAAAATGTTGTTGACCAGTGTTATCGAACAAATCCTTCCTTGGTCTATTTATTTTCATTCTTAGAAGTGTATGGCTGTAGACGATGATCCTCGGGATACATGTTCTGTAAACGTCCGTTTGGCTTTGATTACTTCATTTAGTAGAAGAGCATATTCTCCATTCAATCGTCTTCTAACTTCTTTGTTTGCTAACCCATCTGTCCATTGGTTATAAGGATTATTCTAGCATACTAGATGCAAATATAGATATTTTCAACTCGTTTTATTAATGATAGTATAATCTAAGTTAAACTAATACTATATAGGCAGGAAAAGGTGTCCAATTTAGAATGTTTCCAACATGATGCTTAAAAGTATGAAAACCAATATAGGTTTGACAGAAAGGGTCAGGTTGTATTGATATATCTTTTTGGTCATCGCAGTATGAACAGTAGAAGTTTGATTTATTTCTGAAAAGAAGTATCCGCGTCTTAATCTCTTCATTCGTTATATATAGATGGCGCGTTATATCTTTGTATATCTTTCTATAATGCAATATATAATTCAAAATATTGTATAATAACATATTATATTAGTTTAGCATTACAAAAAAAGGTTCAGAAGGATAAAATAAAGCCCAAAAGCACTGCCCTCCTGCAAGGTCTGGGGGGACATCTCTACTCACCATGTGTAAATAGCCAGGACAAGGTGACTCGCGAGCTGTGCTCGAATAAAACATCTGTAACCTGAGACGAAATAAAAAATGTGTCAAACGGTTTTGGGAATAGGGATAGACATTGTGGCAGTATTTATAGTTTACTAGCCGAATGACCCGGGCAACGCCCGTGTTTTACTCGATTGAATGTTTTTTATTCAAATACTATTTGTTACAATTATAATTTGGCGCCTTTAATAAATGCATATATTAGTTAATAACTATAGCCTATGTGCTTTATCTGTCTATGTACTGTTGGCTTCCGGCGAGTGGGGAAGGTTTGATGGGGGGGGGGGGTCAAAGGTGGCGTGACCGTAGCCAACCAATAGGAGGGCGCCATTCAAAAAAAAAAAAAGCAAACGGTGACAGAGGCCGATGAGGAATGACGCTCGTAACTGTATATAGAATTATTAATACTTTCTCTTGGATACCATTGATTCCAGTACCTCTTCCAAGTTGTATAGTTCCGAGTATTACAAGTATTTCACAAGGTATTCCAGTTGTGGCATTGGCATGTAGCATTTTGTAAAGTAAAACATTGGCCGTTTATATGGAATATAATGAAATAAACTCAAAGCTAGTAGAGGGCATGGAATAAACCTCTTCGATTTTCTACCATCACGACCCGGGATCGAATCCCGCATTGGGAACTTTTTTCTGAAAAATAAATTGTTTCAATGTCTCCCGATTCTTTCAGAATTACAACCCCAACAGCTAATGCAAGTAACAAAACGTGGCTGTGTAGGCATGTGGTGTATTTACAGTAAAAGCGCTCACTAACTACCCATCATGATTATCATAACTTTTATCTTGTGTTTTAAGTAAAAGGTGTTAGTCATAAACTCAAATTTTTAGTTTCATAAAAGAGCATCTAATCCCTTTTGCACTATCGTCTAAAGTGTCCAATAGATGTTCTATGAGAGTATATATTTCTCTCCTCGAGAAAATACCAAGAATATAACACGGAGTCAATAGATTTAAGTAACGCCCTAGATTCACTCGGGAACTTAGCTCTATGTGATTAATAACGTTAATTGCAGATATAATTAGCAATTAGGACTAATTAAAATTCTCATTATTCTTCCTTGTCACAACGCACTCCCTCTTAGACAAAGGACGGTCGCACTCTAATTGTTGTGCTACTGGTTGTTCTTTATCTCTATAAATTGGACAATAAATAATAGGAATTAAAATGCGGAATTTAATCCCGAGAAGAGGAATCCCAATTGGATCAGGCTAATAAACAACTTGAACTCCTTGAATATAGCTACTAGCGGGGTCTAGCATTTGACCATCGTAATTTTAGATGGTAAAAACCCCAAAGAACAAACCTATATTACTGAAATGTAGCTACCATTTAATCTATAAAAATTGATATTCCTTAATCTTATGTTCCATGCATCTGTGAATTTGCGGAGCATCAAAAAAGTAACATATGTGTGGGGCTATTATAAAAAATATTCAAAAACATTATTTTCATTTACCATCAGTGAATTTTGCATTTTTTTTTTTTTGTTTTTGTTAGGAGTTTTTACAAAAAATATATATATATATAATTTGAATTATATATTATATTTAATTTAAAATTATAATATTGTGTGAAAAAAATAGGGAAAAAATAAAGCTTTGTTGATTTTTGTCCCTCTGCCATCTAAAATGCCTGGTGTGAGCTGGTGATTTATCATCTATATACGTTTACTAGAAGAATGACCCGGCTTCGCCCGAGAAATCCCCCGAGTGAAGTATCCCTTCATACTGAAAGTACATCAATAATAAATAGTAGAAGTGCCATAGAATAGCAATACAGAAGAAACACATAAAACTACAGGAAAAAAAAAGTGTGTAATGGCAAGAATTGATTATATTAGTGTTTAGGTATTTGATTTAATTATTTTTTGCAATCCATTTAGTTGTTTCAAAATTAATATAGTTTAAATAGACGGCAGCTTTTCCACCAAACCCTCATTAACCTTTGAAATTGCCCGAGTGAGTGACCTGACTGTAAAGAATCCTGACTGCGATGCCCATCTTCTCAGTAAGAATAAAAAATAAAAGGTTTATAAAAAAATAATCCAAAATACTGGCATGTAAATATTTTTCTGTAAAAAAATAAAAGAGCATATGGAAATATTAGGCAAACATATGTGTTCGCTAATGATTGCGACTGCATTTTAAACGATTTTTAAAAAGAGATTTAAACAAATAAAGGCCAGAACAAAAATTAATAAAAATATGAAATCAACTATTTACATACATTCACAAAAGCAAACGATGACAGAATTGATGACTCTGATACTTGTATATTTTAATAATATAAATGAGTTTTAAAATTTGTAAAAAAAAAAAAAAATAATAATAATAATGCATCGGCCGGAATTCGAACCCGTGCCGCCCGCGTGGCAGGCGGAGCATTCTACCACTGAACCACCGATGCTTATAAGAAATGGCCATATTTGGGTATTTATTCTATTCACAAAAGCAAACGATGACAGGAATTGATTGTTGATTACTCTGATACTTGTATTTATTAATATATCGTTTTATATAATTACTTAATATCTTATAAATAAAATACAATATTAAAAGAAAACATATTTCTTATACAATCTAAAATTAGAAAAAGGCCTGCCAAAATCGAAACCCTATCTCACCGCAGTGGGGTGCTGGTTGCGAGTGAAATTGGTAAATTATGTAAGTATATCCAAGAATATTCAATGTATAGACCTGAAAATAGACTATAATTTTCCAGATTAAACTCTAGATACTATTAAAATTTCAGCCAGAGTAGTTACGTATTAAGGACGTGAATATAGCCGAAAATTATACATATATTTGTCGGCTTTGCACGTTCTCAATACGTAACTAATCTGGCTAAAATTTTAATAGTATCTGGAGTTTAATCTGGAAAAACATATAATTAAATTTTCAGATCTCTATCTCGAATATTTGTCAATTTTACTCACCCCAGCGCCCTACTGCCGCGGAGATGGTCTCTTAGGTATTCCTTTTATGTTAAGTCATGATAGTTAATTAAAACCGAAACAGAGTCTCTGATAAAGACCACCTACAGTAGTCTGGGTTTAGCCATGTTTTAGACGGTCCCTCTAGGAAGATATGTTAAAACGTATCTTACTGTACCAAAGTTTATCATATTGAATTACCTATATATAATTATTATAAGTTTATTTTTTAGATTATATATATTTATAAATTAGAATATATGTGTTAAATATATAATATATTTGTCAAAACTGAATAACTTATACTTAACGCTACCTTTAAGCAAACTATCTCTACAGCTATCTGACTGCACCGAGAAAATATTGTTATAATTCCTTCCAATACAAAGCTTTTCTTACTCGCAACAACGCCTTCAAAAATAAATTTATTAAAAGGAGAGTTAAAATTTATTTCGAACGTTACCACACTTATAGAAATTTTATAGACAGAAAATAATCCTTCTAACATGTTTATCATGTGATATTTTAAAATAATTTTCGATAAAGTTATTCTGTAAATTCGAAGACAGTGTTTTTTTCCATGCTGCAGATTTCGGATTATTTTTGAAATTCAATTTTGAGACGAAATACATTCTTGAGATTTCTATATTAGCTGCTAACCGGTTTCTAAACGACTGATTCAATCAGATTAGCGGATGACTAGGACTGTGTCACGCGCTCCATTCCTCGTACCAGCCACTGCCAGTAGTGCTGGGGACAATATTATGGTCAGTGTTAACAAATACAATATAAGGAGGAGTCTAAGGAGATATGCCTTTTTCCTAAAACACAATATTGTAAGAGACAATGACTCTTAGGTCATAAGAGTGGATTTATGGACAAGAACAGGAGAATTTCTTTTAACTGAGTCTATAAGCGCCTTTTTTACGAAAAGTTCTCTAGTCAGGACTTCAAAACTGAAGTTGATGGAATGTGCAGGAGCTCCTGTATGTCTGGAACAACTTCCTTCTGCTCAAGAACTCTCCTAAACTCCTGCACAAGATTCTGGCTCTAGTGGATGCTGAACTAGCCTACACTGAGAGGTAAGCCATTTTTATACTTTGATGATTTCGTGATGTGAATGCCTCTGATTACGTAAGGCTTTGCAAACCATTGTTAATCAACTGTTCCTTAATTTATTGAAGAGTTAGATAGAATCTATAATATGTGGGTTTACAAATCTTTCCTCGCCTAACTTAGATCGTGCGCAGGTTTAGGCTCCTGTGAATTAAGTCAAATTAATAATTAAAAAATGGTTTTAAAAAAAATATCTTTGGAATAATAGGATCTTCAAAATCGCTAAGTCCGTATATTAGAACAAAACCGTTGATTATATATATTGATTACTCGTGGTAAATAATTATTTCTGCCTTCTCTATAAATGAATGGATATCTCTGACGAGATAAATTTAGTGACCGTGCATCAATGCAGTGCAGATTCATAGATCATTCTGGGAGGTTCTCTACACAACTTCCTACTTTATTTAAATAGTTTATATTCTTTATAAAGTATGACAGATTATACTGCGAGTTAAATGTGCTCCTATAAGTATACATATTTACATTTAAAAATAATATACTTACAGCCTGCCCATGCTAGTTGATCTCGTATCTCGAAACTAGGCCTTAGATGGCTTTATAAAAAAGAATGTTAATTTACTTGTATTTTGTGCATTCAATATGATGCTCGCATGGCAATTATAGATAGCATTGCAACTATAAGAACATTAGAATTAAAGTCTGGTACAAAAAACCTTGCCAAGCTCTTGTCCTTTGAAGTTGTTTGCAGCAGATGTTAATTTTTCCAAGGCGTCTTTAGTCACGAATATGACTGAATATAATTCATATGGGTATGTAGCTGAAATGGTGCGTTAGCGCCAAAAGCAAACCAATAAACAGCACAATATTGTATTTTCGGGATAATTCAAAGCAGTCGTGCCCTGATATTGCTGATAGACACCATCGCCTTTGGCATTATGATCTAGAATGTCTTTAGATTTTATTTTCGCACTCGCCTAATAAACTCTATCAGTGCGTAAAACAGCAACCACTATATCGTTACATTTTCTTTGAGTTTTTGCTTTCCTCACCTTTAATATTTCCCTTCTGAAGAGTTTTAGAAGAAAAATACGAGACAGCACAATGGCGCGCAACCTTCTGTAATTCTTCATTGTCCTCCCGGGAGGCATTGCTTCTTTGCTTATTTCTTTTACCCACCCTTTTTACCGAAAATAAGACACTATTCGAACAAATATGGTCGATGAATATCAAGTTCTCCAATATGTTCTATCCGTTGGCTACGTCAGGTTAACTTAAGGCAACTAAAGAAGCGTGGACTGACATATCCCGAGCACATATCCTGAACCTGTTTCTTTGAATTTTCCTAGCCGTGTTGTAGCAATAATTTCTACATAGTGACCCCAAACAAATAGTTCTTTTCTTGTTATGTAAGTAACAGCTATATTTTCTCATTAATTTATATTTTCCTCACTATATAAGTCTGATTAATTATAGCCATGATATATATTCGGTCCTACATAGTAGTTTCGCATTCTGAGAGAAAGATATCAATTTATATAACATACAACTCCACTTCCTCTCTCTACATAGAGAAGGGCTCAACATTCTAAACAGAATCTTAGGAACAAATTGAGTTGCAGATGCAAATGCTTCAGAACTAAATACCTGTCCTTAACTAAGCTAATTCTGGCATATACCCTTCTAGTTTGATCTATTCTAGCAAAATCAATACTGAAAACAAGAAATAATACAAGCAAGTTTCTAAAGGATAAACAGTGACACCCGCAACTCTTGCTTTAATAGAATATTTGAATTTTACACTCTTCTTTCACTTATTCCCAACAAACGACAAGAACTCGTTCAAATGGCATCTACAAAAGAATCAGTGTTCCAAAACGGGAATGGATAAAGATGGAAGGGGACACTAAATAAGGTGAATTCTCTACACAAAGCCACAACCAACAACTATGCCAATATTAACTAAAATACCTATTTCAAAATCTACATAGCTCCCTACAAAACTTAGCCACACCTTATATTCAGTGCCAACCTATCAAAACCAATCCAAAAGTAACACCATTCAGAAATTCATAATGAATAAGCCTTCAAATAATTGGACATACCCAACCAGATACTGTTAAAATTTCACATGTGGAAGTGTTTCTTGGAAAATGGATTTACTGGCAGTGTGTTGTTCACACTTCAAATATCTATAAGTCGGAAGAATTATAATTATTAAACACTACCGGCTTCTTCATATTTGGAAACCAAATTAACATCCAACCAAAATGGCTTCAATAAATAGACAATCAAAGACATACCAAAAGGCTCCATTTTCACAGACTATCAGATTTTATATCCATAGCCTCAAGAACTACTTCACGAACCATGATTCCTTTCACAAAGAGAAATAACCCTAATGACCTTCAACAAAGAAAGAATCATCACATTCCAACGGATACAATCGCATATAGGCATTCAGGAAATATAAACGCTGATGCATTAGCCAAATTAGGCTCCTAAAAGAAGATACAGAAATGAGCATTACTAAACTCAGCGATATAGGCTTCTAATCTCTCGCGCAAGAACATTGTGTGTGCTAGCATTACAAGTTTATAGCAGGCCACTTGAAATCTTCGACATTTGAGGGGTTGAGAAAAGTTTCTCTGTCTGCATCAAATGCCTAGTGAAACCAGCCTCACACAACACATCCTAGAATACATCGGTTTAAACTAAAAATATATCTTTCTGAACACTAAAAAGGACTTCAAAAAGCTAGATGTGTACTACCTCCAAGAACTAGCGGGAGGCTGGAACAAATACCCTCGCACTTTTTATATACTTTTTACAAAGTTGTGAATGTACCTTTATGAGGTATACGAGGTGTGTTCAAAAGGTATCGCGACTTTTGAATTTTCGCGGGTTACGTATATTCGAATTTCGATCCTTTTGTGGCTTTATGTTGGTACTCATGTCTCTCACTTATGCCGACAAGCTCGGCCATTTTGAATGTTCACTTGATTGTTGCATAGCTGCTTTGCTTGCAGGTGTTTTTGGATCGTCTTCGATTTTTACCTATTAAAAAAATGGATCAAAGAACCTGTATCAATTTTTCTGTGAAAAACGAAATTAAGTGCGCGGATGCATTCCAAATGTTGACTGTGGCATACGGAGAAGCTACCTTGGACCGAAGCAAACGTTTATCGGTGGTACAAAATGTTATCAGAAGGCCGAGAAGATCTGAACGACGAAGAGCGTGCCGGACGCCCGAGCACTTCAACAACAAACGAAAAAATTAATGAAGTGGAGAAAATGATATTGGCCAATCGTCGAATCACCGTAAGAGAAGTTGCTGAGGACCTAAACATATCGATTGGCTCGTGCCATTCGATTTTTATCAATGATTTGGGCATGAGAACGGGTCGCCGCGAAATTCGTACCAAATTGCTCAATTGCGACCAAAAACAGCATCGCATGAACATTGCTAATGAGATGTTGGACTCTGTCCGCGACGACCAAAATTTGCTCCAGAGGGTCATAACTGGTGACGAAGCGTGGGTTTATGGTTATGACGTAGAAACCAAAGCTCAATCATCTCAATGGAAGCTGCCGCACGAACCAAGACCGAAAAAGCGCGCCAAGTTTGGTCGAATGTGAAAGTTTTGCTGACAGTTTTCTTCGATTGCAGGGGCGTGGTGCATCATGAGTTCTTGCCACAGGGTAGAACAGTCAATAAGGAATATTACCTGCAAGTTAAGCGCAATTGCGCGAAGCAATCCGCCAGAAACGCCCGGATTTGTGGAAGAACAAAAATTGGCTTTTGCACCACGATAACGCCCCTGCTCACACATCGTTGCTTGTGCGCGACTTTTTGGCCAAAAACAACACACTAATGATGCCTCGCAGTCACCGTATTCCCCAGAACTGGCCCCCTGTGACTTTTTATTGTTCCCTAAACTGAAGAGGCCCATGAAAGGACGACGTTACGCTACGCTTGACGAGATAAAGACGGCATCGAAGGAGGATCTGAAAAATATTTAAAAAAAAAAAAGATTTTTTGAAGTGCTTCGAAGATTGGAAAAACCGTTGGCACAAGCGTATAATATCTCATGGTGATTACTTTGAAGGGGACAAAATAGGTATTCATGCAGGCCAAATAAAATAAATAATTTTTGAAAAAACACAAAAGTCGCGATACCTTTTGAACACCTCGTATATTTTAAACTATATTTTTATAGACAAAACACTCATGTAATTGTCCGAAACTATGGTATAACGGTTATATTCTATTTGAAATCGTCAAAGGTAGAGTTGTGGCTCAATATCTCCACCTCTGTGTTCCTCGCAACGGAAATAAACAAAAGACATTGTGTGTGTGTTCTGATGTATTTTAATATATGATATGTGCCTTCTTTACACATTCTCTATTCACATTAATATGAATATTTGTGGTACATTTAAATATATTGTAGCAAAATATTTATTATTTTATGAATAAATTATTAATTTTAATATTTATATTTTGCTACTCAGCAAACGTCCTTCATTGCTTCTCTGGTATTTCATGTAATGATTCTTATTTCATTAGAATGAATTACTATGTAATTCTGAGGTGTGTATTCTCTAATTTCTACGCGAAAATAGACTATGTTGATAAAAAAAAGTATATAACGAATTTACCTTTGGGTATTTAGAGAGTAACAAAGCCAACAAACTATGTGGGACGCTTTTAAAGTAACGGCTCTGCTCCCGTCATCAGATTAGGCGCACAATACACTTTACTTTTACCATCTAAAATATCAATTATAACCTTTCCTCTAAATAACATCAAATAACAATTTCAATGTTATTGGCGATATTTGATCAGAATAGAAGGATCCGTAGAGGTCAACCAGGTAAAGAAATACTCACGTAGATCCTCAGAGAAGATCCCGCCTCTCAACATCTGGAGTAGCTGACTACAAGTGATCAATATTCCCGCAGATGTATATCTTGAGTATTTGACTACATGTGATCAAGATTCCCGCAGCTGTACATCTTGAGTTGTTGACTACAAGTGATCAAGATTCCCCGCAGCTGTACATCTAGAGTTGTTGACTACAAGTGATCAAGATTCCCGCAGCTGTACATCTTGAGTTGTTGACTACATGTGAGAAGGATTCCTGCAGCTGTACATCTTGAGTTGTTGACTACATGTGATCAATATTCCCGCAGCTGTCATCTTGAGTTGTTGACTACATGTGAGCAGGATTCCTGCAGCTGTACATCTTGAGTTGTTGACTACATGTGATCAATATTTCCGCAGCTGTACATCTTGAGTTGTTGACTACATGTGATCAAGAGTCCCGGAGTTGTACATCTTGAGTTGTTGACTACAAGTGATCAATATTCCCGCAGATGTACATCTTGAGTTGTTGACTACATATGATCAAGATTCCCGGAGTTGTACATCTTGAGTTGTTGACTACAAGTAATCAATATTCCCGCAGCTGTACATCTTGAGTTGTTGACTACATGTGAGCAGGATTCCTGCAGCTGTACATCTTGAGTTGTTGACTACATGTGATAAATATTCCCGCAGCTGTGCATCTTGAGTTGTTGACTACATGTGATCAATATTCCCGCAGCTGTACATCTTGAGTTGTTGACTACATGTGATCAAGAGTCCCGGAGTTGTACATCTTGAGTTGTTGACTACAAGTGATCAATATTCCCGCAGCTGTACATCTTGAGTTGTTGACTACATGTGATCAAGATTCCCGGAGTTGTACATCTTGAGTTGTTGACTACAAGTGATCAGGATTCCCGGAGTTGTACATCTTGAGTTGTTGACTACAAGTGATCAATATTCCCGCAGCTGTACATCTTGAGTTGTTGACTACATGTGAGCAGGATTCCTGCAGCTGTACATCTTGAGTTGTTGACTACATGTGATCAAGATTCCCGGAGCTGTACATCTTGAGTTGTTGACTACAAGTGATCAATATTACCGCAGCTGTACATCTTGATTTGTTGACTACATGTGATCAAGATTCCCGCAGCTGTACATCTTGAGTTGTTGACTACATGTGATCAAGATCCCGCAGATGCAGATCTGGGGTAAGATGACTACATGGGATCAAGATTCCTAATTTCACCTCAAAGCAGGTTATGAGATCAGAGGATTCGTCAAATTAATGTTGCCTTGGATATTGAGAAGTATAAATTGATTGTAAACTGGAGTATCGACTTAAGGAGTAGGAAATAAGTTCTTTACCATTCACCTTGACAATGTTGTGCAGGAGCAATGTTGAATATTCAACATTTCTTTCTATTTTAATAGTCGCACCGCGAAAGTATATTTCCGTACCAGTTATATGATAAAGAAGATTGCAACTACTGCTCTGGAAATTCGGCGAAAGTCAATTTATAAATCAAGCGATGCGATAAATGACTTCGTTGATTTATTTCACTCAAAAGTCTTCAAACTACAGGATGCGTCGAAACTACAGTGTCAAAAGTTATTCCAGATAGAGGATGAAATTCTGATTATGTTCCTTCCCGTTTTTCAGATCAAGAAGTAAATAAACAGATATGATATTATTGAACATTTTGCAAAACATGCTATCAAACGTTAATTTAGCACAAAGTAGAAAAATATCTTCATATATCAAGAGATAATTGCTATTCATGTCATTCCATGGTATTTCATTTCAAAATTGAAGAATCGTATGAAAGGCGCATTGCGATCAAATGCACCTCTTGACTTTACAAATAAAAATGGCTCTAAAATTACGGGTCAAGAAAAAATATTGTATCATAAATCAAGGGTTATATGATGAGGATAATTGCTGACTTTGCCATACTCGAGAAATATTCCGAAACGGTTAAACATAAAGTTGCTGAAAAGTCTTTAGCTAGATTAAATTAATTCGATGGAAGTCCACAAGGCAGAGCAGAATCAAGTTCAAGAAAAGATAGGTATTGTGGAAGGGATTGTTGGCGAGGTCATCCTTCCTTAGTTTCCAAGAGCATGGGGAAGGTCGCAGAAATATGCCTCGAACTATGAACCATCTCTCCGACATCGGGATATCAATTTGAGATTTTCTAACATCACAATGTCTTTCACGATTGACTCAAGGTTTCTAAGCTCCGTCCAACAATAAGGAAAAATGGTCTATTTGTATAAGTCATTCTAGGGTTTTGATATCTATATCCTGATCCTGAGACATGGTGACATGCATAATATGGAGCGCTTATTCATTACATATAATGCTTTTTCTTCACAGTAATTATGAACAAAAGGCATTGTTTTAATGCATTTTTAAAGTAGAGAGATGCTCTCGTTGCACATATCGAAATACATTTATGTACCAAACAAGACACCCCTCCCTTTAATTGTGCATTATAACGATGCAATGTGAAGCATCCTAGTTAAAACTTTTCTAGTAATGATAAAGAATGAGCCACAAAACAGAGGTTTTTGGCAAATTCGGACAAAAAAAAAAAAAAAACAGATTACTGGGCTTTAGCCCTCATCAGTACAAGGGCGGCTTCGATTTCATTTTTAAAATTCCAGGGAGGATAAGGCTAATAAAATATATTTTACTACAATATTTATACAAATATAGCGAAAATATACTCTTATTTTAAAAATTAATTATTTCAATGGGAATTTTATATTGATTTTTTTGAAATGAAATTTTAGAAGATATTTTAGAAAGAAAGGTTTATACATATTAAATTCCATATTCTGATGCACTACAAATATTTATTCTCATTTTTGTAAGAGATTTAAGGTTATCAATTCGACATGGACACAGAGCCCATAACTTGTTCCAGAACCCAACATTGGGGTACTACCATAACCAGCACCATTTATGAAATATTTTGTTTTTAGAATGAATTTCAATGAATATTGTAAGTTGTCATTCTCTCTCAATATTATTTATCTGTGTAACCATCAAATAAATCACAATATCATACAAATAATGACATAAAATTTATTCGAATATAATACTATCCCCACTATATTTATAATTCCCTTCATAAAATAGGCACGAAACCAAAAATTGGAATATTTTCGAAATCTAAATAATCATTTGATTCAAATCTATACCAATACTTTGAAAAGGTGAGCATCACTATAAACTACGCAAAATGGCTTATAGTTTGATATATACGAGGTGTGTTCAAAAAGTATCGCGACTTTTGTGTTTTTTCAAATTTATTGATTTATTCAAAATACCTATTTTGTCCCATTCAAAGTAATCCCCATGAGATATTATACACTTGTGCCAACGGTTTTTTCCAATCTTCGAAGCACTTCAAAAAATCATTTTTTGAAAATCTTTTTCAGCTCCTCCTTCGATGCCGTCTTTATCTCGCCAAGCGTAGCGTAACGTCGTCCTTTCATGGGCCTTTTCAGTTTAGGGAACAAGAAAAAGTCACAGGGGGCCAGATCTGGGGAATACGGTGGCTGCGGCATCATTAGTGTGTTGTTTTTTGGCCAAAAAGTCGCGCACAAGCAACGATGTGTGAGCAGGGGCGTTATCGTGGTGCAAAAGCCAATTTTTTGTTCTTCCACAAATCTGGGCGTTTCTGGCGGATTGCTTCGCGCAAATTGCGCATAACTTGCAGGTAATATTCCTTATTGATCGTTCTAACCCTGTGATGCACCACGCCCCTGCAATCGAAGAAAACTGTCAGCAAAACTTTCACATTCGACCGTACTTGGCGCGCTTTTTTCGGTCTTGGTTCGTGCGGCAGCTTCCATTGAGATGATTGAGCTTTGGTTTCCACGTCATAACCATAAACCCACGCTTCGTCATCAGTTATGACCCTCTGGAGCAAATTTGGGTCGTCGCGGACAGAGTCCAACATCTCATTAGCAATGTTCATGCGATGCTGTTTTTGGTCGCAATTGAGCAATTTTGGCACGAATTTCGCGGCGACCCGTGTCATGCCCAAATCATTGATAAAAATCGAATGGCACGAGCCAATCGATATGTTTAGGTCCTCAGCAACTTCTCTAACGGTGATTCGACGATTGGCCAATATCATTTTCTCCACTTCATTAATTTTTTCGTCTGTTGTTAGAAGTGCTCGGGCGTCCGGCACGCTCTTCGTCGTTCACATCTTCTCGGCCTTCTGAGAACATTTTGTCGACCGATAAACCTTGCTTCGGTCCAAGGTAGCTTCTCCGTATGCCACAGTCAACATTCGGAATGCATCCGCGCACTTAATTTCGTTTTTCACACAAAATTTGATACAGGTTCTTTGATCCATTTTTTTTTATTAGGTAAAAGTCGAAGACGATCCAAAACACCAGCAAGCAAAGCAGCTGTCAACAATTGAGTGAACATTTAAAATGACCAAGCTTGTCGGCATAAGTGAGAGACATGAGTAACCAACATAAAGCCACAAAAAGATCGAAATTCGAATATACGTTACCCGCGAAAATTCAAAATTCGCGATACCTTTTGAACACACCTCATATGGTGTCCGTGATTTTCGACCGCTGATTTGCCATTTTTTTCCCTCGGAGCTATCTGGTTGATTGATTGCGCATTTCATTTCTGCCACCTTTGGCAGGCAGGAAGTGAGGTCCTACAATTATGATGGTTGACGAAAAGGTATACTTTTCTGACATTGATTGGTCGGTGAGACGCATGCGCGAGCTTATTCGACATGTGCAGCGGACTAATGCTCTAGTTAAATATATATGTGGTGATTTGATGTCATAGTCGTGTTGGCGGTGGACATATATAAGAGGCAGGAGTTCGGAATAATGACCTACAAGGTGGAGGCGAGGCAGAAAAGAAAGGCATGGTCCGACATGGAAGAATATGTTAGAAAAATCTACTTATTGACGATCGATTCAACGGGACTTTAGCGTCTTCCACGGAAAAGGATCGGGCATTGAGACATGGATCCAAGAATTTTGAAGGGCCAAGTTTACTTTCATTCTTTCAGAAGGAAAAAAATGTTCCGTCAGCCAAGATGGACTGAAGGGGGCATATATTCTTGTAATTTTTGATTTCCCTATCTCTTTTATATATTCTCACACACGGGTCACTTTTATATATATAAGGCCTACTCACAGTAAAACTTTATAGAATAGCTTCTTCTGATACGTCACCGCCTTTATAAGTGATCTACATGACCTGACATGACCCAAAATACAACGAAAGCCTTCCTCCAGAAGATATTATGCAAATTGAAATAGGCGCAAAATTGGAGGTCTTTTAAAATTCACAAAAGGTCTTAATATGATATGTGGAATGCTTGTGATACATGCTTGGCACATCGTCAATTTATGCTTACAATAAGAAATTTAAAAGTTTGATAATAATACCCAGACTCTCTCTACACTAAATCACGTAAATAAATAATTATATACAGGATGTATCAGGTAAATTGGAAATAGCTTTGACAATCTATAACATACAAAAAATGTTTGTTCTTTATTCCGTGGCCATATTCATGTAAAATGTAACATTACATGTGTGTACAGTGTAGTGATGAACAATAATCGAGAATTCGAACTTCGAGCAGCCATCAATGTTGCACTGTGCGCCGGAATCGTGTCGTGTCAAGAAGCTATTTGATGAGGCAGATAGTAACAAATAAGGAAGGACGGCGTCGATCGGCAGGGCAAGAGGCGAAGAATTTATCAAAAATATCAAGGAGAAGATCGAAAGAAACCCTGGGAAGAGCCTGTGGGCCTAACCATAGTGGGACGTTGTCTCTATGACAATTGACATAACTTGGTCTCAAGTCCCTATACCCTTCGGAAAGCCAGTTGTTTTCTGAGAATACAAAGGATAAAGAAATGGAAAGGCTGCTGCCCTCCTCAACAATCTGAAACATGACTCTTGTGGCATGCTGAGGTTATTTACTGATGAAAAGGACTTTGACGTGGACCAAAAAGTAAATCTCAGGAATGAACGCTGGACCAAAGAAAGATCCCGCATAGGTACCGGTCATGATGAACATTAAATATCTTTACTCCGTGAGGGTCCTTGGCGTTATCAGCAATGAAGGTGATGTTATACACCCTATTTCTTTTAGAAGTGCCTTAGGATGAACGCTGACGCCTAAATCAATGTTCTGGAGACCGTCGTGAAGCCTTGGATGGACATATTGGCCTCAGGAGGAAATATATCGTCCAACAAGACTCAGTTCCTGCCCACAAAGCAAAAAAGATACAATCTTAACGTACATAGTCACTGGAGTTATGATATTTGGCGTTTATGTATTGGCGTGTTGAGATAGATGTCAACACAAAGCTCACCACAACACCTTTGGGGCTGTCGAGAAAGCGGTTCACACGGTGAAGAACCATTTGTTCATCGTCGTAAAGGCCTATGCTTCATTCCTCACTCGCCTCGAGATTGTTGTATCTTATAATGGAAACTCCATTGAATACGAGGGGTGTCCCATAAGTCTTTGGCCCGACCATGAGAACTAAATATTAGAAACTAATAAATTTTATAAATTTAATAAAAATAATATAAATTTAATAATAAACTATATCCTTTTATCTACTACTATGACAAATATCATTTCAAATGTTTTATTTCACTTGCAATACATTTAAGGTAAAATTCATTGTGGTTGTTCCCAATTTACCTGATACAACCCTTTACATTTTCTATATAAATTTCAATAACATTTGGTGTGAATATCCAAATAGATAACAGCCTTGTGCTACATAATTCCGGTAATCCTAAGCCAAAGACTGAGAAAGATAAACAGATTTTGAGACGTCTGAGAAGATACGTTTTTGATCTTGGACGTGTTTACTATGGAATGTACCATTTTCAGGAAGATAAGTAATGTTTAGATATAGAGAAAATCATCTTTATAGAGCTCAATTAACCCTGGAGTGATGATGATGGTAGGACAATATTAAATCACAGAGTACAAGAGGAGAGAAATGACTGCTGACCAGGGATTCATAAAGCAGACGTTCATTAGGCCACAGCGGTGTCGTCTGTAATGAGCGGCGGGTCTTCAAAGGATCTTCTGACCGGATTTATGACGTCATTTCCGGCCTCCGTGACCAATTAACGGCGTGGTGACGCCTCAGGTTCCAGACGACCAAATTTAGGTCAGAAAGCCCTAAAGTGAGGCTACACACAAAGGCATATTTTGTCGACCCTAATATTATGCATTTAGAGATATTTAAAAATCAATTTTAACGTTTGATAAATGAAAACGAGATTGAATATATGAACACCTTTATTTATAATTCAGTAATTTGGTATGTATGTATGTAAAAGTTTGATCATTAAGTAGGCAAGGCTTTATTTTAAAACATAATAAAAAATAAGAGAATCAAAGGGTTGCAATATTAATCTTCATAATATAAGGTTTTGAATAATATATAATTTGACCATATCCCGAGCGCACGTGATTCGAATTTATTTTATAAAGTGAAAGTTGTCAGAAAGTTCTTCGGGAAAAGTTTTTTTAAAAACGAAAGTTTTATCGAGCGTCGAATCTCTATTGAATTTTGTTTGTGACTCGATATATAAAGCAGCTTTAGAAAATAATGCTTTAATTAAAGAGGCGTATGGAGATGATTATTTTATAGCATTACAAACGTTTTCAATCGGTACGCCAACTTACAAAATGAAAAAACAAATGCTTTTGACGAAATTCGACCTGGTGGATCGTGCATCATCAGAAACCAGGTAAATATAAAAAAAATCGAAAGCCTCTTGCGATAAAACCCCGGAATGACAATTGTGAAAATGACTAGTCAATTAGCAATATCGTATGGATTGGTGATATCAATATTAAGCGAATATTTGAATATGGTTTGGATATGAGTTAATTTTGTCTCTAAATTTATAATATTGGAACAAAAAAAGGCTAGAATTTCAATTTGTGAAAGGCTTTTAATTTATTAATCAACCAGATACGATATTGAAATATTTGCGTCTATTACAGAAGAAACAAACAAAACAACAAACAAATTAGAACTTATAATTAAATGTTTACAGATATAAATGTTCTGAATATAGAGAAATCCATATTTGATTCTTTAAATAATAAAAAGGGCATATATTGGATTGAATAATATATTTATATGCTAATATATATATATTTTTATCATCTAAAGATTTGCATCTATTAATCGACAAAGTCCATGAAATTTATATAGACAAAGTGGCTGATGTAATAGAGTTAAATCATTTAGATCCGGGAACAATCGATGTCTGAATTCTGAAAAGTTAGTCGTAGATAAGGTGAAGAGCAGTTTGTTAAGTTTTTCCGCAGGAACAATTTGGTGTTTCTGATAGACCTCTTTTATGCAAGTATTTCTGGAATTTTCCGTGTGAAACCCCTTTGGAAATCTACCTGAATAACTCAGACATGCTGAAACAAAAATTCAGAGGTGATGAGACATAGGTGTTTGCATCAAATTGAAGTCAGATTTCTCGCTTCAAATTTCAAGAAGTTACGGGTAAAAATCTCTGTCAAGATTTTTCCGGATTCTCGTTATTGGTATGGAGAGGCAGATCCTTTTAGAATGCCTTTAGGCGTGATGGAATTTATTGAAAACTAGCGGATGTACCCGGCTTCGCCCGTGTTTTACCCGAGTAAAGGTTTGTCTAACGAATCTCTCGATAAAGTGAACATTTTTTCCCGGTCCCTTGAAAAATACTCGATAAGTTGAATAAAATCAATATTAATCGGTACCCGAGTAAAGGTCTGTCTAACGAACATTTGTTAAAACAATTCTCTATAAACTTATAAAAAGAAATAGATATATTTTGATAATTTGAAACTGATAAAGTGATCATTTTTTCCCGGTCCCTGTGTGCCGTGTCATTCTGAATTTTGTCTTTCCTAATTTTCTACATTACAAAATCATCGTTTTATCTAGTGAACATTTTTTTCCCGGTCCCTTGAAAAATACTCGATAAGGTTGAATAAATTCATGGTCGTTTATGGAAGATGGACGAAGTTCCCGGAGGTCATCTTGGGCAAGCTCCCGCGAGGCTTTTTTTCTTGTCTACTTGGCACAGCTGTGTCACCAACTCTGCCCTGATTGGTCGGTGGGTACTTGGACTGTCGGCCGGCGGCCGGACGAATCCATTCTCTCACGGGGTGGGGCAGACCTAAGCCTATCTCCGTCGCAAGGTGGCGCTGCTTGCGAGTTAAAGCTACAAATCTGCAAATAACTCTAAGGATATTAAAGATATTCAAGAAATTATTTTTCGAAAACCTTTCCGGGGATATGCCTAATAATATCCCAAAATTTCACGGCGATTGGAAGTAGGGTTTTTGAATCCATAGAGGACACACACACACACAGCCTGCTGGGCCGACACCATCTGCTCCCCCAAAGAGGAACCGACACCGGCTATGACACCTCCGTCCCCACCGCCTGCCCCGATGGAGGAAGACCTGCCGCCGGACCCTGATGAATGCATCTTTAGGATTTACAGAGAGATCCTCAGTTCCCAAGTCAACCTTGGACCCTTGGTCGATGAGGAAATCACCTGGACTGACATTTTTGATGCCATCTTACACTCCCAATCTAGGGCGCCTTTCCTTGCGAGACTATCGCCTATTTTGAAGAAAAACCACGCTGTTTTCCTCGAGGCGGCCATCGAGCGCGCTCAGGACTCCCATCCCAGGATCCTCAGCGGATTGTCCGAGCTCAGGAAGGCCTTGGCTCCCAAGACTAGACGTCACCGCGGCAAGCGCTACACCTAATTTCTTAATGTAATTTTGACCATTGATCCTCTTCGTTGAGTACTGATATTGACGGGTCGTCAATAAAATTCCTTTAATTGTCAAATTGTCACACACACACACAGACATTCAATTTTATATATATAGATTTAGAGGGTCCCCTATGGTCTTAATGACAGATAATCAAGGTTACTAATAGTTGGTAAGAATCCAATGTGTCCCAAGCAGGTTGATATCAAATAGAATTATACGATGAACCTTTACAATGGTTCTATAATAGCGAAGTTGTGCATACACCAACTCAGGGAAATATTGCGGCATCCATACCAAGAGTCTACCAGAGATCCAATATGAGAGGACTTGAAATGTAGAAATTTTCTGAGGAAAGGGCTGAAAAGAAAATAATTCCCCAAAATATGTATGTAAAGAATCACAATCTGTTTTTCATTTTTGACAATTGAAATAGGCGTTATTAATTTGCTTCTATCTATAATATTAACTTGTTTCTAGTATAGAGTATGTCAGACCATAGAACAAAGTGAGAGTATTAAGACTTTATAAGCTGTACCTAAATTTAATGTACCAACCTGTCAATATAGAGTTACTGTTTAGTTCAACATTTTATTGTTTTCTTTTTATCGTTTCCTTTAGATAATCGATTTCTTCACGAAATTCCGGATTCTTGGAATAGATATCTGTTGAAATATTTGTGGTATCAACATCGATACTATGTGTATTACAAATTAAGATTAGTCTGCTCATATTTTGTTTTTATAAGTGAGAATAAGTTTTCGAAAAAAAAAAAACGTTTCCACAAATATGAAACATAATAAATGGCGCAGGCCATCAGCCACTTTCAGTTGTAAGATCAGGAGAGACCATTTTCTTTATCACACGAATATCTTATTAAAAAGATTAACCCGAGATATATATTCAGCAAAAAATGACGCCCTGTGTGTACAGAGGAGAACCCCGTGGCCAACTGGTGGGCAGAAGACATGGCCCTGGCTCTGCTATTAAAAGGAGTTTGCCTCAAGCATCTCGGGGAGCTCGACGAAGCTGACGCCTGTTTCACGGAAGTCCGATCCTAGTGAGTCTGACGACGGTTGCTATGGTTGATTGGAGAGAATAGACGAAACTAATTGTCTGAGAAGTTAATCCATATTGCCTACTTACTGCATTATTAACAATATTAAATAATTATGACGAACAAAATAAATAACAAAGTTCGAACATTTATAAGTTTAACGGAAATATAAATAGTTGACATTTTTTAAATGATGACTTCGTAATCTTAAGAGAACGATGCTTTGACCTTTATAAATTTGGCTTTTCATTAATAGTTTTAGCACATATTTGCAGAAAATATTTAATATACATATATTAAAAATAAAGAAGGCATATCCTGACCAGGAGCATATGTGATTTTTAGATAGCAGAGCGCCATCTAGTGGAACAGAAATCAACTAAACATTGATGTGCTCCTGGTCAGGATATGCCTTCTTAGTTTTTCAATATCAACACCTTACCTTTTTATTTTTCTATTATTTTTCATATATATATTTGTGTGTTAACTATTATTCCAGATCTAAGGATAGAGTGGAATGCCACAAAGAATAATGCGAGAACATCGTTTGGTTTTAAATTGCGTTACCGTATGGAGAGAGAGAGGAGGGAAGGAGGTCTAGCGATTCGTGAAGCACAGATCAGGTTCTGGCTGGGGGCAACTTGGGACGAAATTGGCGGTTTAGGGTTATGTCCGACAACATCTTTGTCAGCTATAGCTGCCATTTTTTGTCGATAATCTGTAGGTTTTTTACTTTCTTGTTAGATGTGAATCTTCGTTGCCATGGACATGAAGCTAAGCCCCTTCGGTAGATACAGTTGGAAGAGCATATTGGCTTCTTTTTCTAGGCGTAAATCGCCTTCACCTTTCCCTTCTCAATTGGACGTCGCTTTATTCGAGGAAGCGATACAGAGGTAAATGAGTAGAAGGGAAGCACAATATATTGGACATAAACGAGGAGAGACCAAATATCCGGAATTTATGTATGAAAAGCGTGTTCTTTTTTCTTATATAAATTCAACTTACATCTCTTTCAGAGTAATTTCCTGAATCATAAATGCACTTGTCTAAACGTCATTTCTAGCATTGAAAGCACCTTTAAATTCAGCCATTTTGAATCCTGACATGGCGTTTTAGGCCGTCGACATCGGCAAAACGTTTCCCGTTTCAAGGTTTTTAAAAAATATTATTAACAAAGACAAAAAGTCTGTTGGAGATAAAAATGGTTCCTAGTTCAAGCTAATCAAGCTAGAACGCGATAATTTCATTGATTCTTGGGGATAATTCTGAAAAATATTTTATGCGACTTTTTAGCCTTGAAAATTAACTGTCACTGTTAGAGTTAATGGATTGTTCTACGTTGATTTTCGTTGGTATGAATATGAATTTTGTCGATGTTGTTCTCGATTCAAGAAGTTGGAGAATACCGGAACAGTTCTCATTTTTAACCGATCACATGTCCCGATTTTTAAACAGAGAAAACCATCCTTATACCCACATTTTACTAAGGGCACTTTCTTTGTAGGGTGTTTGCTTAATGAATAGTTTCCGCTGCGTTATTTCTGATTATAAAACTGAACGTAATATCCGCACTTCGTGAGAATCAGCCATTTTCCGTGTCACGAGTGCACTAATGACATTCACACAGAACTGCCGTAGAAACCACTCTCGTCGTATATGGTAATATGTGGCGGCGTCAATTCTATCATGTTGAAGCTAAGAGGAATAAAAATGGCCGGCTAACATGTAGCTAAGCGAACTGAAATGATAGCCATATCAAATTTGTGTGCATCACTAAATACAACTGATATATAAAACCAAGGTCGTTTTAAAGCTGAATGCTCTATGACATTCTCTATGCTGGACGATGAGGATGATGGGAAATGAAAAACAGAGAGAAGGATCTCATAGAACTCCATAGTTAATGATACACCAATGTTAGAATATATTTCTTTTGGAATTCGACGCATATAATCTCACGGGGTTTAATACTTAATTATTATTAATTTGTGGTAGCCGTAAATTTCTCCTGCATTACATCGCACGTATTTAATAGTACACGCTGTCATAAGTGAAACATGGAGTAAGGAAGCATGAAGAACATGCTGTAGTTATAAAAATCGGCTGTGATTATTCAAAATATGAATAAATAGCAGAATATGAGATAACGGTTATATTTCGAAGAGATGTATTGCGGTACCGATGAATTGTGAGCTGTCCAGACTAGTCTTAAGGCTGAAGATATTTGGCACCGATGGACCTAGACCGAGGTATGTACGCCAGTAGTTATTTGGCAGCCCCCATCTACTTATATATTTGCCTTATTCTGTCTGTTTGTCTGAAGCTCACGGATAGAATGCGCGCCCATTGGCTGCCAGCAAACACGTGACCTCCCTGCCCGCCCCCCTCTAGACAACCCTGTTATCAGCTGTGTGATACATACACCTGTCTATAGCGGCCATTCTAGACAACCCTGTTATCAGCAGTGTGTTACATCCACCTGTCTACACAGACCACCCTGTCTATAGCGGTCACCTTAGACAACCCTGTTATCAGCTGTTTGATACATACACCTGTCAATACAGACCACCCTGTCTATAGCGACCGCTCTTGACAACCCTGTTATCAGCTGTGTGATACATCCACCTGTCTATGCAGACCACCCTGTCTACAGCGGCCACTCTAGGCAACCCTATTATCAGCTGTGTGATACATCCACCTGTCTACACAGACCACCCTGTCTATAGCGGCCACTCTGGGCAACCCTGTTATCAGCTGTGTGATACATCCACCTGTCTACACAGACCACCCTGTCTATAGCGGCCACTCTGGGCAACCCTGTTATCAGCTGTGTGATACATCCACCTGTCTATACAGACCACCCTGTCTATAGCGGCCACTCTGCGCAACCCTGTTATCAGCTGTGTGATACATCCACCTGTCTATACAGACCACCCTGTCTATAGCGGCCACTCTGGGCAACCCTGTTATCAGCTGTGTGATACATCCACCTGTCTACACAGACCACCCTGTCTAAAGCGGCCACTCTAGGCAACCCTGTTATCAGCTGTGTGATACATCCACCTGTCTATACAGACCACCCTGTCTATAGCGGTCACTTTAGGCAACCCTGTTATCATCAGTGTGTTACATTCACCTGTCTATACAGACCACCCTGTCTATAGCGGCCACTCTAGGCAACCCTGTTGTCAGCTGTGTGATACATCCACCTGTCTACACAGACCACCCTGTCTATAGCGGACACTCTAGGCAACCCTGTTATCAGCTGTGTGATACATCCACCTGTCTACACAGACCACCCTGTCTATAGCGACCACTCTAGACAACCCTGTTATCAGCTGTGTGGTGCATCCACCTGTCTATACAGACCACCCTGTCTATAGCGACCACTCTAGACAACCCTGTTATCAGCTGTGTGATACATCCACCTGTCTATACAGACCACCCTGTCTATAGCGACCACTCTAGACAACCCTGTTATCAGCTGTGTGATACATCCATCTGTCTATACAGACCACCCTGTCAATAGCGACCACCACCCTGTCTATAGCGACCACTCTAGACAACCCTGTTATCAGCTGTGTGATACATCCACCTGTCTATACAGACCACCCTGTCAATAGCGACCACCACCCTGTCTATAGCGACCACTCTAGACAACCCTGTTATCAGCTGTGTGATGCATCCACCTGTCTATACAGACCACCCTGTCTATAGCGACCACTCTAGACAACCCTGTTATCAGCTGTGTGATACATCCACCTGTCTATACAGACCACCCTGTCTATAGCGACCACTCTAGACAACCCTGTTATCAGCTGTGTGATACATCCACCTGTCTATACAGACCACCCTGTCAATAGCGACCACCACCCTGTCTATAGCGACCACTCTAGACAACCCTGTTATCAGCTGTGTGATACATCCACCTGTCTATACAGACCACCCTGTCAATAGCGACCACCACCCTGTCTATAGCGACCACTCTAGACAACCCTGTTATCAGCTGTGTGATACATCCACCTGTCTATACAGACCACCCTGTCAATAGCGACCACCCAAGACAACGTTTTTAAAATATATTCGCACTCGGGTAAACCCCGGGCGTTGCCCGGGCCATTCGTCTAGTATTAAATAACCGATTAAATACTGTGATTTGAGCTAACGTGCTTCTACGAACGGCCTTCATCTACGATATGGCGTCACCATTGCAGCTACAAAGATCTGGATGTCGAACTCTCTCGATGGGGATGGTTATCTTATGAGTGTCCGTGTCCTCGGCCAAGTTAATGAAGGGGTTTCTACCTGCGACATATTCTGGTGCTGGGAAGAAAGTATAGCAGATGATTATATTTTGTTCAATAGTATGTAGCAATCACTCAAGTGGCTTTGTTCATTTTTCGCCGATTCTATATTCATAGCTCTCATATAAATTTGTTCAAATGAACAATAGTTTAAAAAAATAAGAATTTATAACTTAAAAATTACAAAGACCCCAATTCTTACAAAATCACTATTTCACCAATATACTTTATATAATTCCTCTTCTATTTTGCATATACTCGTATAAGACTGCAGGCAGTCTACCTAGCAATATTCGATCAGAGCACCATTCCAAGACCACATTGAAGCCTGAAAATTAACACATTTTCACGATCCCGATGACAATGCAACTCAACAAAATGCCTCACTATAGGTGATCAGTAAGTATACTAAGTATAACATTTTTTAAACATATATTTTCAATTTATTAAAAGTTATTTTGAAAAATAATAACTTTTATTTGTCTGAGTTTACACACGACCCCGGAAGTACACTCATGGACAAAATTTAGGGAGGAGAAAATATATGATGTTGCCGGTCGTCTGCTTTTTTTTTTTAAGAGAAAGAGGAAATTTGTTCACACTTTTTTATCTTATGGGTCTCCAATAAAGGTCAATGTGTGTGTATCAAATATCTTTAAGAGTTATTGTCTTAATCCCGATATACATGCTAAAAGGTATAATTTCCTTAAGTTTTGTCATTGTACCTATCTCGTATTGTTACCCTTTATTTAGAGCGATGGTTCATCCAAGAGCATTACCCAATTCAAAATATTCTTCTCTTTTAGAAGAAATAAGGCAATCGGGTTAACGGCCGTGATTGAAGGAATCATGCACGATGCGATGGTGCAAGTCCAGCTAGGATCCTCAAACATCTGGCCAATTGTTGAATTCGCGTTACTCGGAAACCAAATATTTATGTGAAACAGGGTTTAAAATTATATATAATGTTTATAAATATATATAAAATATTAATTATATAACAATTTTGAATTTTAGTTGATAGAAAATTTCACAAATAACATTTTTATCAAACAAATTTTGATGCGCTATTCTGTCATATGATCGAGCGATAAATTCAGAATGATTTTATACTCTATTAATCTGACTTAGTAGTCGCCTGTATTTAAATTGCTTTCATGTATGATCGCGAATCTGTTAATTTCAATTTATTTTCAGATCACCTTGAAGTCTAAAGATTTGTACCTTTGCTCAATCCCGATGACAATGTTAGTGCACAGAATTTCTCTCAGTCGGGATTTTAATTAACTTGTTATCTCATTTAAACTTTACACATAAGTAGTGTTGTATATAATATTTAATTTATTAAAAACAAAGTAAAAATACGTTCAAATACACAAATAATTTACCCTCACCCAAATTATCCCAAATAATCTTGGAATGTATATCAGTACATATAAGAATAATAAATATATATATGAAAAACGGACAACTACCCGAAACTCTGCTATACAATGGAAGAGACGACTGCAGAACAAAAACAAAGAAACGTAAGGAGAAATCGCTAAAGAATATGAAAGTGCTTAGCAAATCAGACTGTTAAATATCCATTTTAGTGGGCAAGCGGCTCGAAAACACGGCCCCATCGAGCAGCACGCGGTGGCGGTGGGCGTGGTGTGCGCCTGCGCAGGATCGACTATACAACTGTTGCTGGCAGACAAAGAAAAATGGCGGTCGCCAATGTTTACGTTTTTTTGGTTTCTTTTCCTTTTGTTCTTTAGTTTACATATAGTTATATGTGTAAATAAATAATATTATCTTTAATATGTTTAAAATTTAATTAAAATTAAAAGCAATAAATGAAGGCTTTTTAGTAAATTCTATTTATTTTTGTTATTAATTAACAAAAAGTGGCGAGCCTGCCAGGATGGAACGTGACAAGAAGTTGCGCTCAGTAACCAGAACGCGATTTACTAAGGTAGTAAATGTTTTGGATTCCGAAATAAGTAAAACTAATGCTGATCTAGGTGTGATCAAGGACAAATTTAGCAAATTAAAAGACATCGATTTCAAATTAAAGGATCTTGACCAGAAGATGTTGGATCATATGATGGTGGCTGATGCAGAAGAAGACACTTTAAATTCTGAAATTGAGGAAGCAGAACATTATTCGGATACCTTCATCACCCTGGAAAGAAAGGTAAGAGAATTAAATGATTCTGATAACAAAAGTGATGTTAAATCCCTGGGAAGCTCAAATGGGTCATTAATGGCCAAAAGTTATAAACTTCCTAAGATCGAAATAAGAAAATTTGATGGAGAACTAATTAATTGGCTTCCATTTTGGGCACAATTTGAAAAGATTCATGAGGATACTGAGCTGCATGATGCAGACAAGTTTCATTATCTGGTGCAGTCTATGAAATCAAACACTAGAGCCAGAGAGCTCATAGAAAGCTATCCCCAAACAGCAGACAACTATGCCAAAGCGGTCCAAGCCTTGAAACAAAGGTATGGACAGAAAGATTTGCTTGTGGAAATATATGTAAGGGAACTGCTTAAATTAATGATGGCAAATGTCAAGACTCCACCAGATGAAAGGCGGTCAGTGGCTAAACTATACGACAAACTTGAAACACAACTAAGATCTCTGGAATCTTTGGGTGTTGATACCAAGGAAAACACAGCATGGCTTTTCCCTATGATAGAGTCTTGTTTGCCAGAAGATGTGCTGGTTGCTTGGCAGAGATCACCGCTGAATAATTGTGATGAATCAAAAAACTCTAATTCTAACTCCAGCTCTCGCCTTAACAATCTTTTGGACTTTCTTAGAAGAGAAGTGGAAGGGGAAGAAAGAAGACTTCTAGCCAGGAGAGGATTTGAAGGGTCTTCCCCAAAAGAGAAACTTAGAAATAAGTTTAAGCAGAGTTCAAATATACCTACAGCTGCAGGTTTATTTTCTGCCAAGGAGATGGGATGTTTGTTCTGTGAAAATAATCACCAAAGTAAAGACTGCATCACTGCTCAATCTATGCCATTCTAGGATAAAAGAGCAAAGATCTATGAAAAGAGGTGTTGTCTGAAATGCCTTAAACCTGGACATCTTGCAAAGGCTTGCAAGAGGACAGTTCAATGTAATATTTGTGCCAAAGGACACTACGTTCTTCTTTGTCCTGACTTGCCCTGCAACCGAAAGGAAAAGACGCATGTCTCTGAAGTAGTGCAGAGTGCTTTAGCCAATCAGCAGTGTACAAAAGATGTAACATTAATGACCTTGATGGTCAATATTATGGGAAATAATGGCTATAGAAGAGTGCGAGCACTCTTGGACCCTGGTTCTCAGAAGTCCTATATTTTGGAATCCACTGCACTAGAAGTAAAATTGAAGCCCATCGGCAATGTAAATATTGCTCATTCATTGTTTGGTGGTACACAAACAGAAACAAAATGCCATAAGGTGTATACGGTCGCATTATGCAGCAGCCTATCAGAATTGGACACTCTGAGAGAATTTGAATTCTTGGGTCAAGACATTATTTGTGGAGAGATTCCAAGGACGCCTAAAGGAGCATGGTTGAATGACTAAAAGGATCTAGAATTTGGCTGTCTGATCTTGGGAGAGATAGCCCCAAGATAGAACTTTTGATCGGCAGTGATATTTATGGAAGCCTTTTGTCGGGACGTGTGAAGCAGCTGGAAAATGGACTAACAGCTATAGAAACACATCTTGGATGGACAATTTGTGGCCCTTCACCGAAGAAAGATGAGCAGACTGATTACTCATCACTGGTGGTCATCAGCATGCACAGTAGAAATATGTCAGTTGATTATTTGTGGGATTTAGAAACGATTGGCATAAAAGATCCCAGGGAAAATCTTACCAAGCTAGAAGAAGATAAAATAGTACACCAGCACTTCTTAAATACTGTTCATCAGCTGAAAGATGGACGCTTTTGTGTAGGATTACCTTGGCTGGGGAACCAAGAAGGAATTCCATCCAATCGTCATATTTCAGAGAGAAGACTATTCAACACAACCCGTAAATTGAGAGCTAAATGTATCTTCAGCGAATATGATAGGGTGTTCCAAGAATGGCTAGCTGAAGGTGTTATTGAAAAGGTGTCTCCAGAAGATTTGAACAGGAATTGTCATTATCTCCCTCATCACCCAGTGGTTAAAGCCAATAGCAACACCACCAAGATAAGACCTGTGTTTGACGCATCATGTAAGGACAAGGGGAATCTTTCATTGAACGATTGCTTGGCAAGTGGCCCAAATGTTATTGAACAGATCCCAGCTATCCTACTGAAGTTTAGAGAAAAGGCTATTGGAGTTATTGCTGACATTAGAAAAGCCTTTTTGCAAATTGAAGTGAAAGAAGAAGATAGAGACTTTCTTAGATTCTTATGGTGGAAAAATAATCATCAGATTCAGGTTTTCCGTCACAAGCGAGTTGTCTTTGGTGTGACCTGTAGCCCCTATTTGCTTGGAACAGTCATTCTGCATCATCTTAAGGGAGTCTCATCTGAATTTGGAGCTCTTCCTCAGAAGTTGATGGAATGTTTGTTTATTGATAATTGTGTCACTTCAGTGGATACCGAGGCAGAATTAGTTGATCTGGTGGAGAAATCTACTGAGATATTTGCAAAAGCCAAGATGGATCTCAGAATGTGGCAATTCGGACCTATACACCGAGTCAAGGAAGTCTATTCTAGATTACCTCCTAGTGTTGATATAGAAAGGAGTGAAGAGGCTTCAGTTCTGGGCATGAAATGGAATCTTTTAGAAGATACTCTTAATGTGACCTCTAAGTTCGGAGTTATAATAAACTCACTTTCCAAGAGAGACCTCTTGTCTCATACCCAACAGATCTTTGACCCAATTTGATTCTTAGCTCCTGTCTTATTACCTGCTAAACTACTTATTCAACAAGCCTGGACAGTCAAAACTGATTGGGATGAACCTTTGCCAACAACCATTCAAGAAAATTTTATGAAGTGGTACAGTGAGTTGGACACTCTTGCTGACATAAAATTCCACGTAGAGTGGGCCATGGGATTAGAGCCCATTGGTCCATTCACATATTTTGTGATGCCAGCCAAAGTGCATATGCAGCAGCAGCTTTTCTACGTTGTCCTGAGAACAAAGGAGTGTCAGTACAACTTTTGATGGCCAAATCCCGGCTAGGTCCACTTAAGAAAACTACTATCCCTAGGATGGAACTTCTTGCTTGTATGTTGGGAGTTAGACTCAGCAGGTACATAACTGAGTCTTTGAATTTGGCTGCGGAACCGGTGTATTACTGGACAGACTCTACTACAGCACTTTCATGGATCAAGACAAACAGGCAGTGGGGCACCTTTGTAAACAACAGAGTCAAAGAGATATGCAACACTTCAGGTCCGAACAAATGGTTTTATGTACCAGGGAGCCTCAACCCTGCAGACCTTCCTTCAAGAGGTTGTAGTGTACTACAGCTTAAACGCACCAGATGGTGGGAGGGACCTGAATGGCTCAAGCAGCCTCAAGATCACTGGCCAAAGCAATTATTCCACTCTGACAGAACTTTGGTCAATTTAGAAATAGATAGGCAAGTATTGGTGACTACTCATGCCAGAACTGAAGTAATGCCATGGTTTGAAAGATTTTCAAATTTTACAAAGATTGTCAGAATAAATGCGTGGATCCGGAGGTTCATACGAAATACACAAAAATTGTCCCCATCAGGTATGCAAAGTCTACAGCTTTCAGAATTAGAAGATGCTGAAAAGGGAATTTGGAAAACTGTGCAACAGCAAGTTTTTTCTAGCCGAGGAGATTCGATCAACGGGTTGATGATAATCAGAGATGATTTTGGATTGATCCGTATAAAATCCAAGCTTATTGAAAGGGATGACGAATATTCATTTCGTTACCCAATTTTGCTTCCAACAAAACATCATGTTGTCACATGCCTGATAAGAGAATTCCATCTGAGACATTGTCATGCAGGAGTTCAGATCCTTTCTGCCAAACTCAGAGAAAATTATTGGATCTTAAATTCCCGGCGCAGCATACGAAGTGTCGTCTCTCAGTGTGCCAAGTGTAGAAGATTTTCATCAAAACCTGTGAAAACTACTCCGATTCACTTACCCCTTGATAGAGTGAGAGATGCCACAGCCTTTGAAATTCTGGGAGTAGACCTTGCTGGTCCACTTTACCTCAAGAACAAGACCAAGGCATGGATTGTTCTATTTACCTGTGCCGTCTTCAGAGCTATACACCTGGAACTTGTAACCACATTAAGTACTGAAGCTTTCATACAAGCTCTGAGAAGATTTATAGCCCGGAGAGGGCGACCAACAGTCATTTATTCTGATAATGGTACTAATTTTGTGGGCGCTAACAATGCTCTCAAGGCTTTAAACTGGAAGAAGATAGTGTTAGACCAAAATCTTCACAGGATAAGTTGGAAGTTCATACCTCCTACTGCTGCATGGTGGGGAGGTTGGTGGGAGCGTCTTATTCGTTCCATCAAGGATCTCCTTGTTCGAATTTTGGGCCATTCTTCAGTGTACTATGAAGAGATGTCTACTATCCTATGTGATGCAGAAGCTACAATCAACAGTCGTCCGCTGACATACATTCATGAGGACTTTGACAGTTTGATTCCTTTATCACCCTCCATGTTTCTACATGATTCAAAATACGTGGGAGTTCCAGATCTTGATAAGTTGGATTCAAAGAAATTTCAAGATAGATATCGGCATTGTCAAAGGCTGCGAGAAGCTCTCAGAAGTCGCTTTCGGAGTGAATATCTGGGCCAGCTTGTCCAGAAGGCCAATGAGAGGACTCCGAAACTGAGTGTGGGTGATGTGGTTATAGTGAAGGTGGAAGACAAGAGGAGACTCCACTGGCCTATGGCAAGAATAGTGGAACTGTTTCCAGGAAGAGATGGACATTCTCGGGTTGCTAAAGTTCGCACAAAACTGGGAACCCTTATACGCCCTGTGCAGAAGCTCTATCCCCTGGAAGTTTCAAGTGGGGATCCAATTCTTCGATCCAAAGGAGATACTACAATTGAAGAAGCGCATAGTGAGGCTAAGCGAACTCGATGTGGACGCGTGGTCAAGCCACAACAGAGACTCAATTTATAATGCTTAACTCCTTTTATGTACCACATATATATCACTTATCTTAATTGTATGATTTTCTTCCCCAAATCATAGGTGGGAGTATGTTAAATATCCATTTTAGTGGGCAAGCGGCTCGAAAACACGGCCCCATCGAGCAGCACGCGGTGGCGGCGGGCGTGGTGTGCGCCTGCGCAGGATCGACTATACAACTGTTGCTGGCAGACAAAGAAAAATGGCGGTCGCCAATGTTTACGTTTTTTTGGTTTCTTTTCCTTTTGTTCTTTAATTTACATATAGTTATATGTGTAAATAAATAATATTATCTTTAATATGTTTAAAATTTAATTAAAATTAAAAGCAATAAATAAAGGCTTTTTAGTAAATTCTATTTATTTTTGTTATTAATTAACACAGACTCTAAAAAAGTTTTCTGCTTGAATTTCAACCAATAACCGTAGACACAACAGGAAAACAAGGTCAGCATAAATCCAAATCGAGCAATGAAAGCACCAGCAGACTTAAAACTTGTATAGAAAACAATTTAATGGCGTAGAATATTAAGATCTACATTACCATCAAATATTTCCAAAACTAAAACAAATATTTTTTGTTATTGTATATTTGTATATATAAGGATTACAAATTACAAACTTAGCTTGCAGCGTTAACAAATACCAAAATATATATTTACATTTCATTTGTGTTTTTGAAGAGATATAATATTTTATTTTAAATTATTCTATTTACACATACAATTGTATTATTTGTACGATATTTATTTTTATATAAAAGACGGGATGAATATATCATATAATAGAACAAGTATACCTCTCTATATATATTATAGATATAATAAGATATTAAACCTGAAATGGTTTTATGTTGATTGAGAGATGTAGGAACTACCCATATAGGTATAAAGAGTATAATTTACAAATAAAAAATCTAAAGGTTCAAATTTATCTCTGACATTGGTCGAGATATTCACACAACTTTTTGTAATAAAAATCACCGAATCAAATTTTCATATTTTTGATAGATCCGGAATACATTTCCATAATGTAAATGCCACTAACGTGGATCCAGCGGGCTAAAGGAAGAACTACGCCAAGCCCCAAACTGTGGATTATCGACGTGGTCATACCTGCCCCTAGTTTGACATGTTATCATGTGTGGTAGGATATACAATTTGACACTTGTAGTAGTGTCGGACAGGAAGTGCTGGTACCATGGTGTGTTTAACACGGCGATATTGAATAGAGATCACACAAAGGTCATCAATTACTCGCACGTTACCATAAGCAATAAGCAGGTAACACAATAAATTATTTGAAAATAATGAAGGGATATTCTGACCAGGAGCACATATTCTTTTTAGATGACAGAGCGCCATCTAGTGGGAAAGAAATCAACTGAGCGTTTATATAACCTGTTCCTTGATATTTGGCCAACACAAATTTTTGATAAATCAAGAAAATCCATCCACGAACGCGTTTCGCGCAGTTGGCGCTCGTCAGCGTGGAGCATGTACCACTGCGACCATTATTTGTACAGAAATAAGAATTACGCACTCTAATGGTGACAAATATTTTGTTTCTAAGTTTTTGAAACATGTTCTTACAGTTTCAAGAAATGGAAATCCTCAGTGAGAAGCCTATATATATGGAAAATCAACGAATTATGAAGTTTTGATTTTGAAGATAATTATTTTATCGTACAAATATTCCAAATACACATGGTCAAACAATGGTGGTAGAGATTATAACCTGTTTATACTGTAAATTTTATATAAGTCAATATTTTTATACTCCGTTCTTTTAAGAACTAACAAAAAAAAAAGCGAAATCTGGAATTACAGAAACATAGAAAAACGAGTGAATTAAATATTAGCCTATATTTATTTGGATAGATGGCGCAAGCTAGTAAAATAACTTTCTTATGTACAATCACTACGTGGTCGTCAAGAACGACTCCAACAAATCTAAACTTGAGACCATACCCTGAGGTACTTTCACAGAGCATCTATTCACGTATATCAAAACCAGTGCTATTTATACTCGATAAGGCAGTGGAGGGTTCCTTTATTCAATCAATTTCTCCAATAATCCAAAATAAGTGTTATATTTTATATTATACCTATTAGGACTACGGACTTTTGAATTATCAAAAAAAAAAAAAACAACAACGGAATATCAAGATTTAAACCTCATATTTCTCAGTTTCATATAGGATTTATATATGTGTGCGTATGTGTGTGGATAAATAACCTGTCCCCCCATACCTAAATATTATTATTCAACATTCAGACTAGACTAATAACTATATCGATATACTATAGCTAATGATATATTTTGATATAAATAGTATTTTAATCCATAGTTCTACTAAAATATTAACAACTTCAAAGAAAAAAAAAAGAAGTACAGTGAACAGAGTTTCCGTTCAGGTATAACAACTTCTTTTACTTAAAGAGCAAGTCAAGCAGAGGATGCTACCGGATCTAGAACCTGACATTCCTCTCGACATACATAACTCACTTTGCATATTGGAGAGTTATGCGATTTGAAACCAAAGTGTCGTTTTAAGACATTACTTGTTTATATATAAAAAAGCGTACCTGAATCTGAAAATTAAAAAAAATTCTCAAAATATTTCGAGAGATTGCTCCCTTTTTATCAATTTATTGCACAAAAAACTTATTTTTAAAAATTATTGTAGATCACATGGAAACAACTTTGTAATTGGTCAAATATAATTAATGATAATAATGCATTAATTATTTCGACCAATGACAAAGGTGGTTTCCATGTGATCTACAAGAATTGTATCAATTTATTGTACAATAAATTGATAAGGAAGGAGCAATCTTTCGAAATATTTAAAGAAATAATTGTTTTTTTTTCTTTACAGATCCAGGTGGATCGCCTTTTGACTCAAAATATTATTTGTTATTAATAAACTAAACTCAACTAAAATTGTAGTTTATTTGTGAAGTTAGCGCTTTTTGGGGATATACGTGTATGTCATACCACAAGCAATAATATTCATGAAATCGAAGCCGCCCCTGTTGATGAGGGCCATAGTCCGAAACCATGGTATACAGGTTGGCTTTTGTCTGATTTTGCCATAAAATGGTTTTTTATCACCATCTTCAATTTTTTACTAAGGTAATAACATTGATGTATTGGTCTGAGGCATATTTAAAGATAGAAGTGCCTCCTTTGGTACACACACACACACATATACATATGAAAAACAATAGAAAAAATAAAAGATAAGTGGGTCAGGTGTTGATATTAAAAATAAAGAAGGCATCTCCTGATCACGAGCACCTGTGCTTTTTAGATGGCAGAGCGCCATCTAGTGGAGCAAAAATAAACTAAACGTTTATTTAGCTTGCTCCGTGATGGCGCTCTGCCATCTAAAAAGCACATGTGCTCGTGGTCAGGAGAGATGCCTTCTTTATTTTTAATATATATATATATATATGGAAATTTTGCCGGGAGGAAATCGATTTAAAGAGACAAATGTCGCCTCTCCCGTCAAAATAGACGTCTAAAACCAGACGCCATCTATTGACCGTCGCCGTAATCACATATATATATGTGTGAAAAAATAATAAACAATAAAATATTTTTAAAAGGTCAGGTGTTTGTTATTAAAATCAAAAAGGCATATCCTGACCACGTTCACATGAACCTTTAGGTGGCAGAGCGCCATCTGGTGGAACAGAAATCAACTTAACGTTGATTTAGCCTGTTCCCCGCTATTTGGTCAACTCATTTTCTTGATTAATCAAGAAAAGTCAACCACGAACGCGTTTCGGGCAGTTGGCTCTCGTCAGTGTTGGGCAGACTGTACCTCTACGACCAAAAATATTTTGGTCCTAGAGACTTCCTGAGAAATATATATATTTTAAAAAGTATTTTTCTATATATAAATATGTAAATTTTATATATAGTGAAAGATAGTTCGGTGTAAAGAATTAAGAGAAAAGGAAGTTAACGAGAAGATAGAATAGATTTAAAGCTGCAAAGTGTTTTTTTTTTCATTTTTAGTAAAAAAAATAAGGATATATATATATATATATATATATATATATATATATATATATATATATATATAAAGAAAATTGAAACCCTAAATATGAAACTATTCGACTTATTTTAACTTTCTTTTTTTCTAAATTCTTCACACAAAACTGTTTTTTTTTCTCTAAAAATATGCATAATTAAATAGATATAAAACTAAGTTCAAAATTTCTCCTCAGGTATAACTTACTCTCTACACATATTTTGACGTTATATTTACAATTCAATATATATATATATTAAAAATGGCATATCCTGACCAGGATCATATGTGCTTTACAGAAGGCAGAGCGCCATCTGGTGGAGCAGAAATCAACTAAACATTGATTTAGCCTGTTCCCTGATATTTGGCCAACCCAACAGATGGCGCTCTACCTTCTGTAAAGCACATGTGCTCCTGGTCAGGATATGCCATTTTTAATATTGATTTCAACACCTGATCTTTTATCTTTTATTTTTCTTTCGTTTTTTAATGTACTAAGCGTATTTATGCAAGTTTAGCCTTAAATACCCATTTCTTGGTTTTTCGGGAAGCCACTGGGACCAAAATATATTTTTTGGTCACAGTGGTTCAGCCTACTCCACGCTGACGAGCGCCAAAAGCGCGAAACGCGTTCGTGGATGGCTTTTCTTGATTTATCAAGAAATTGGGTTGGCCAAATATCAGGGAACAGGCTAAATCAATGTTTAGTTGATTTCTGTTCCACCAGATGGCGCTCTGCCTTCTGTAAAGCACATGTGCTCCTGGTCAGGATATGCCATTTTTAATATTGATTTCAACACCTGATCTTTTTATCTTTTATTTTTTTCTTTCGTTTTTTAATATATATATATATATATATATATATATATATATATGTGAAAAAATAGCACAAATGTAACATTGTACTGGGATAAGGTGCATAAATTAAGAAAAAGGCATCTCCTTATCGTGCAACTGAAAGTTGCTGATGGCTGGCGCCATCTATCGGAATAAATATCAACTATTCTCCTTGATTTTTAATTATTCCAGAATTGGCCAAATACCCATTCTTGATTAATCAAGAAAAGCTAACCACGGACGCGTTTCGGGCTGTTGGCCCTCATCAGCGTGGTGCAAGCTGTACCTCAACGACCAAAAAATTGGTCATTAAGGCATCCTGAAAAATCATGAAACGGGTAGTTAAGGCCAGAATTGCGTGAGGACGCTACACAATGTGAAAAAATAGCACAAATGTAACATTGTACTGGGATAAGGTGCATAAATTAAGAAAAAGGCATCTCCTTATCGTGCAACTGAAAGTTGCTGATGGCTGGCGCCATCTATCGGAATAAATATCAACTATTCTCGTTGATTTTTAATTATTCCAGAATTGGCCAAATACCCATTCTTGATTAATCAAGAAAAGCTAACCACGGACGCGTTTCGGGCTGTTGGCCCTCATCAGCGTGGTGCAAGCTGTACCTCAACGACCAAAAAATTGGTCATTAAGGCATCCTGAAAAATCATGAAACGGGTAGTTAAGGCCAGAATTGCGTGAGGACGCTACACAATGTGAAAAAATAGCACAAATGTAACATTGTACTGGGATAAGGTGCATAAATTAAGAAAAAGGCATCTCCTTATCAGCAACTTTCAGTTGCACGATAAGGAGATGCCTTTTTCTTAATTTATGCACCTTATCCCAGTACAATGTTACATTTGTGCTATTTTTTCACATTGTGTAGCGTCCTCACGCAATTCTGGCCTTAACTACCCGTTTCATGATTTTTCAGGATGCCTTAATGACCAATTTTTTGGTCGTTGAGGTACAGCTTGCACCACGCTGATGAGGGCCAACAGCCCGAAACGCGTCCGTGGTTAGCTTTTCTTGATTAATCAAGAATGGGTATTTGGCCAATTCTGGAATAATTAAAAATCAACGAGAATAGTTGATATTTATTCCGATAGATGGCGCCAGCCATCAGCAACTTTCAGTTGCACGATAAGGAGATGCCTTTTTCTTAATATATATATATATATATTACGAAAAATATTTTCTGCTGTTGACCTTGGAATTTGAGTTATATAGAACCATTACCCGCCGATGCTGATCATACTGAGGATTGGAATACATAATTGGGATTGCAATCGTGGTAAAATAACAAAAATATTTAGATCAATATTGCTTTAATTTAGCTTATTAAAATATTTAAACATAAATTGTGAAAATTACTGCTTGACTTAAGGCGAGTAGAATAAGGAAACAAAAGATTATTAACATAATTATTCGGGCTGAGCTGGCCAACGGGAAATAACAACAACGGGTTATATAAAGGGAAAGCGCGACCTCTGGCGGTCGATTTAACAGACTATATTTTTCTATAAATTATAAATTTAAAATAAAATAACATTTTATATAATATTTTTATATAACATATATATAAAATTACTATAAAACTCTCATTAAAACTAATATAAAAAAACATATATGTGTGCATAAGTTTACGGAAAAATGGTATTCTCGTATGCCAAAAGGAAGACCTCTTTTTTTTTAAATAAGAATAAATCAATGCATTTTGTTTAACAACCCTGTTGAGAAAGCACAGTGAGAAAAAATGGTGTGTGCTACAACATAAGCTTTGATAAAAAATTAAGACAAAATACAAAGTAGCTAAGGAAAGAACGGCAAGGCTGGAAAAACATTGGGGCTCGACATACACATGTGTGCGGCTATGATCATGGAAATATTAGGTATCAAAATGATTAAAGTATAAATAACACAGGTCTACAAAAAAAAACTTTTTTTTTTGCCGGAGAAAACCTGATGTTGATTCTAATGTAACTTTTCATGCTGAATTCAAAAATGAAAACAGAAGTTTTCCATCACCCATAGTTCTTGCAGGATAACCATTTTTTCTATAAATTGGTATATACAGTAATAATGCAGAAATTTTACGTAAGCATTTTTAAGTAAACATCATTACATTAGCCAGTGCTTTATTTTTGACAAGAATAATTGATATGTGGAGCCAAAAGCTTTATTTTATTTTTTATTAATTAAATTTTTCTTTTTAAGAATCATAAATATTAATTTAAATAACAAATTATTGAATTTTATAATGCAATCTGTTTTGCTTTCAACTCAAAAATAACGACAAGCTCTGGAATGCTATTTGCTGAATAACAGTTTTAATATATATATTTAAATTGAACCTAACGATTTGTTTAATAGATTTGCTACAGAAGTGACAAGTAAATTTGAAGTGAACAGTTTATTCTTCTCTATCGATTCGATTTTATAAATCGTGTGCACTAGACTGTGTCAGTATACCGAGGCGTTGCATTAATATTCCTGATATTTTCTGTTACATTTGTGGGGAATCAACTTTCAAAGTTTAATGGCGAAACTTTACACCACTCATCAAAAAGTGCTATTAACTTTATTCTGGCTGTAAAGTCGGTGACCAAGATAAGACTTGCGCTCCTCATCATTGTTGTGAAAATTGTGCTCGACGTCTTAAAGGGTGGATTAAAGTTGACGTCATATGCCTTTTGCGGTTCCAATGATATGGAGTGAACCTAAAGACCATTCTTCAGACTGTTATTTTTGTTTGACAAAGACTACAGGTATTACATCCAAATCAAGACATACAGTTGAATATCCAGATTTGCCTTCTGCTATGAGACCGGTTCCTCATAGTGATATTTTACCTGTGCCACAGCCTCCTGAAAATGTAATATTTAGTGACGATGATTCAGATAGACGAGAGCAACAGTGGGATGACACAAATTTTGAAGCAGGTGTTTCATCTGAACCTCATTTGTTAACCCAAGGAGATTTGAACGACCTCGTACGTGATTTAGATTTATCCAAAAAACAGAGTGAACTTTTAGGCTCTAGGTTAAAAGGCTGGAATCTGCTGCATAAAGGCACAAAGGTGTACTTTTTTCGCAAGCATCAAAATGAATTTCAAGACTACTTTTCACAAGAGAATGATTTAGTATATTGCAATGATGATGTTAGTCTAATGGAAGCGCTTGGTCGTGACCATGATACAGAAGAGTGGCGTTTATTCGTTGATTCTTCAAAAATTAGATTGAAAGCTGTTCTCCAACCAGAAGGGAATTAAGTTTCCCTCAATAGCACATGCATCCAACATGAAAGAGACTTACGAAAAGATGAAACTGCTTTTGAAAAAGATAGAATATGAAAGATACGGTTGGAAAATATGCAGCGATTTGAAAGTCATTGCTCTCTTGCGTGGATTACAACTTGGATATACAAAATTTTGTTTTCTGTGTGAGTGGGATATTGGAGATAGGGAATGGCATTACATTAAAAAAAGCTGGCCAAACCGTGAAATCTTTACTCCAGGACATAAAAATATTGTAAATCCTCCCCTGATCGATTCGGAAAATATTTGCTTACCACCATTATATATTAAACTGGGATTAATGGAAAACTTTGTCAAGGTAATGGATCGAAATGCCAGTGGATTTGCCTACCTAAAACAAAAATGTTCTAGCACAAGTGAGGCGAAAATTAAAGAAGACATTTTCGTTAGACCTCAGATTCGAGAATTGCTGCAGGATGGAAATTTTCAAAAAGGTTTGAATGAAGTTGAAGCAGCAGCATGGAATTCCTTTAGAAAGGTTTGCAAGAACTTCTTAGGAAGTGTCAAGGTTGAAAATTACCAAGACATAGTTAATGATCTGTTGCTTTCCTACAAGGCACTGAGATGTAACATGTCTCTCAAGACCCATTTCTTGCATTCACATATGAATTTATTTCCAGACAATCTTGGGGCAGTTAACGATGAGCATGGTGAGAGGTTTCATCAAGATATATCAAGCATGGAGAAGCGGTACCAAGGTAAATGGAGTCCCGGTATGCTTGCTGTCTACTGCTGGACATTCAAGAGGGATATACCACAAGAAGAGTATAGAAGAAAATCCACTGTCACTACTTTTCAATAAAATATATATATTTCGTTCATATAGGCCTATATGATAAAACATTTCCAAATTTCAAGTAGGAGTATCTCAAAAATCTTGCATGATAGAAAAAAACTAATGGTATATTTGGAATCAGCACAAAGAGTAAAATTTAGATAAGATGCTGTTTCTTTTGGGACAAAGAAAAATAATTTTTGGTAAACCAGTGTAATGTAATAAAGTTCATGCCAAAATGCTTACGTTATATTTTTTGCATTTTTTGCTGTATTTATCCCAATACCAAAAGAGGCTGTCACGCAAAAACCATGCGTGATGGAAATTTCTGTTTAGATATTTGAGTTCAGCATGAAAAGATACACTAGAAACACCATCAGGTTCTCTTGGGCAAAAATGTTGTTGACCAGAGTCATCACCTTTTTATGAATATACTAGCGGATGTGTACCCGGCTTCGCCCGGGTTTTATCCGAGTGGAAGTTTCCCTAACGAACATTATTGATAATAATATTCCGGGACACAGAATATTATGATAATAATGATAATAATACTCGTTACATTAAATATTTATATAATATATAAAATATATATTTTTGAGGTAACATATACACTCTCTCTGCTGAATGGATTTTTAAAAAGATATATATTGCCTTGTGGAAAAATTAGGGAAGACCAACTTCAGGGATAAGACAGAAATTTATTTCAGACAAGAACAAACTATGAAATGGTAAACAAAAGATAAGCCACGAGGGAAATTTACAGAGTAGCAAGATATAAACATAAAAATAACCACTCTGTCAATAAAATAATAAAATTAATAAATACTTTGTTACATAGCTTCTTCCCTATGGGAGCTGTGACGCACAGCTAGCAATTATTGTAGATACTGACATGGATCTGACGTATTTTGCCAAGGATTCCATCGAAGTCTTGGAACTTTTCCCTAGTACCTTTGTGTCCTTTTTCTTGCGGCGTGTAGGGATCGAGCATATAATATTGTCAGAACAAAGGTCTAAAGATGGAAACAGCCACGGCACTAGCCACGGCACTGTCGTCGTATCGTCTGTAGGGACATCGTCATCTTCGAGGGAAGTTTTGGCTTTAGCACGGCGGTGGAATCCTGGAGTCATTCTCCGAAAATGTAGATCACAGCACCCATGGCTTCAAGGTCTTCTCGGCGGTCTTCAGTTTGTCTTCCCTAACTTATCCAGCATCTCCACCAAATTTCCACGTGGAAAATTAGGGAAGACCAACTTCGGGGATAAGACAGCAATTTATTTCAGGCAAGAACAAACTTCGAAATAGTAAACAAAAGATAAGCCACGAGGGAAATTTACAGAGTAGCGAGATATAAACATAAAAATGACAACTCTGTTAATAAGAATAATAAAATAAAAGGATTTTAAAAGCGCGAATGTTTCTTTTATACATAAAACGAACTTCTACTGTCCTTACTGCGATGAAAAAATATATTGGGAGGTCTTGGCTCATCAGTGGTGAACCCTCCCAGCGGTTTCGCCAATTTAATCCACCAGACCGCTTCTCAGAGCTCTAATACTGTATTGGATCATTCTGCTTTTTATGCTACACTGAAGGATGGAATCTTAGAAATGGTTTTCAAGTAAACTATGGACATAAGCTTATAGGATAGTAGAATTACATTCAAATATTTGCTTCGAGCAATGCTCTTCAGCAAACTATAAAGACAAGGCCAGTGATGAGCCAAGCCCTCCCAATATATTTTTTCATCGCAGTAAGGACAGTAGAAGTTCGTTTTATGTATAAAATAAACATTCGCGCTTTTAAATCCTTTTATTTTATATGTATAGATGGCGCGTTATTGCTTTGTGTTAATTTATTCCTAACTGGCCTTGTTTTTATAGTTTGCTGAAGAGCATTGCTCGAAGCAAATATTTGAATGTAATTCTACTGTCCTATAAGCTTATGCCCATAGTTTACTTGAAAACCATTTCTAAGATTCCATCCTTCAGTGTAGCATATAAAAGCAGAATGATCCAATACAGTATTAGAGCCCTGAGAAGCGGTCTGGTGGATTAAATTGGCGAAACCGCTGGGAGGGTTCACCACTGATGTGCCAAGCCCTCCCAATATATTTTTTCATCACAGTAAGGACAGTAGAAGTTCGTTTATGTATAAAAGAAACATTCGCGCTTTTAAAATCCTTTTATTTTATTGGTATAGATGGCGCGTTATTGCTTTGTGTTAAAAATAATAAAATTAATAAATATTTTGTTACAATATAAATAAAAATATCTAGATATATACTACATGGTCTTAGCCAAAAGGCCTAGAAACGATATTATATATATATAGATGACCTGGCTTCGTGTGTCTTCTGCTCGAGTGAATGTTTCGCTGGTAGAATTTTGTTCCTGCCTACTAAAAATTATTATTTGGCTTCGCCCGTGGTCTGCTTTAGTGAATATTCCGCTAAAGAATTTTGTTCAGGTCAACCAAGTATGATACAGCAATATTGTCATAATCATTTCTGACTAAAATATATTGTTGCTCAGTACTTGGTTAATTATAATCTTTCTTGGTTAAAATTTGACAAAAAATTCTTCCAGATTTAACTCTATGTCCTGTACAAATTTCAGCGAGATTAGTTACATATTGAGGGCGTGCATAGCCGACAAACATATATATCTATATGTTCCCGGTTTCGCCCGGTTTTTACCCGAGTAAATATTTGCCTAACGAACATTTGTTAAAACGATTCTAGCAAACAACCCATCCCTACTGAATTTATACCTGTCTATACTCTCAATAATTTGAAATTTTTTCCCGGTCCCTTGAAAAATACTCGATAAGTTAAATAAAATCAATATTAATTGGTCCACTCGGTTATTTGAAGTAAAGGAATAGTATCTTGCCACAAACGAACATTTGTAAATAACTGTATTTAGCGAATATACTCGGCTTCGCCTGGTTTTTACCCGAGTAAAAGTTTGCCTAACGAACATTTGTTAAAACGATTCTAGAAAACATCCAATCCACCTATATATAGAGTTATAAACGTATATAAATATAAATATTGTATAAATATTGTCATATGCGTTAATAAATATTTTTGAAACACATTATCTTTTAACAGATATCAAATTTTAAATAAGATATTTTCTTTAAATATTTATTAATATTGAAATGCCAAGTTTTTTACAACGTCATTGGAATATTATATTACTAAATCCTAAAATTAAATATTAAATTTATTATACTTGGAAAATTTTAGTATTTTTACCACTTATAAATGTAATTTCAGAAGAGACCGCGAGAGGCGCTGCTTGCGAGTTAAAGTAGAAAAATTTCAAATAAAATTGCGACGAATATTTATTTCAAATCAAATTCAAACCAGAAACCTTCCCAGTAGTATAGTAAATAACTTCCTAAAGTTTCACGGAGATTGAATAATCTTAACTTTTAAATAAATGTATTCGTGTAAACAAACTAACAAACTACGTGTAAAATTATTAACCAATCAAATTCATTTATCGTCGCGACCAGTGCGACGCCAAGCGGTAAAAGGCTGTAACTAACGATTTTTGGTTTTAGATTTAAAAAAAAGCACATCAACCTTTTTAGTTTTTTGAAAAGCCTATATTTTAAACGAAATCTTCAGGTATCTACATGCGAAATTTCTTAATTATTGATTCTGTAGATTTTGCGCAATGCGATAACAAACATCGATTTTGGATTTCATTTTTATAGATATAAAGGATAAATCAACAAAGCGCGATATTGAAATATTTGCGCCTAATACAGAGGAAACAAAACAGCAAACAAATTAGAACTTAGAATTAAATATTTACAAATTTGCATGTGTATTATTCAATAGTTTTCATAAATTTTATATATACAAAGTGGCTGAGGTGAAAGAGTTAGATATTTTAAATCAGGGAACAAAACGTTGTTTCACTTCTGCAAAGTTCGGACAGTCGTAGATGAGGTGAAGAGCAGTTTGTTCAGTTTCTCCGCAGGAACATTTTGGTGTTTCTGATAGACTTCTTTTATGTAAGTATTTCTAGAATTTTTCGTGAGATGTGAAAAATCGAGTGACTGAAATTTTGATGAAACTGTTTAGGAATTCCGTTTGGGAAAATAGTGCGAATTGTGTAATTAGCATTATGAATGATAATTACATATGATTCATAATAATAGCTTTTTTTCGCCAATTATTGTTGTAAATATTTCCCTTGGTAAATTTTCTTTCAGACCGTACATAGATAATCACCTTCATGACAATAATAGTGGATGAAAGAGAGGACCTCGGTTTCAATGAGAAAGAATCAGGGAACCGATCCCAATACATATTCACACATCCCTAGCTGCCCCGAGAGGTGCAGCGAAGTTAATTTGTCACATAGACGATGTCACCTGGAACAAAACCTAACGGTTCTCGAGAAGGGAGGAAAGAACCATATCCGTTATTAGAACTGCATATATAATGTAGTTATACAAATACCACTCATAGAAACTATGTTCTAATAAATGTAAGGATTTTAAAAGATTTCCCTGTGGTGGAAATTAGGCACCTAGACATCCTGGTTGTTCTCCATCGATTTGCATCTGGCGCCGCGGTATGCAAATTATTTATTTAGTTGGCAGCTAGCCTCCCTCCATTGCTCTCTGAGAAAAAAATATGAAAACATTCTCTCTAACTAGATAGGAGAGCTGTACTCGATATTTCTCATTTATAAAGGTAGATGTTCTAGCTCTACACTATCAATCCTAATGAGTACAGATTCATGAGTTCGGGGTTTCAGCATTAAATGAGGAATTCATAAAATAAAGGACGGAGACTTGCTGTCAATGCACGGATAACTCTTATCTCCATCATGGTGAGCTGGTTTTAACATCTACTAGAGAAGTCAAGTTTCCCATTAAAACTACTAAAGAATATCATACTAGCAGAAACTAAAATATATTTCTATGTATGGATCTTACTTTTGTTAAACAGTATTTTGTGTTTAAGATGTTTTTATATCGAGGCTACGAATTGTATTTTCGAGATAATTATGCGAGGCACGGGGTGAGTTTTACCAACTTCAAGTTGGCCGCGTTAATGGCGATGGACAGGCACGAAGGCGGACTTCCATTACTGCTCAATGATGGATTGGTCCAGCCGGGACCCCGGGCACGTCCTGATGGACCTTGTCTGCCTACCAAGCAATCCGGAAGTGAAGCGCTACTGCACAAACATATTTTCATAGCCCTGACACATTCACTGCAGGCTGCTCTATTTACATATATATGACCTCCATATAATAACGGACGACATCATGAGGAAGTCGACGAAGTTATAGATATCTGACTTTGGGTACGGATCATACCTGAAAATTATAGGGTTTCAAACAATAAATTATACGAGGGGGTCATGCAAGCTTCAAACCAAGTATCCATAATAGGGGGCATTCAATATTTTATACAAGATTAGTTCTAGAGAATTTTTAAAAATATCATACAAGATCATATAAAGGTTCGAACAGAGCGATAAAAGGTGCATGTTGTTGTCGTGTCTAAAAAAGAGCCTCAGATGACTCCACGCATCTCTATCAGAGCAGTCGCAATGTCCTCTATCTTGCTCTTGGTCCATGTTAATTTAAAAAGGTGCATGTGTAATTCGAATTATAGAGATGATTCATTTGAAAAGAAAAAATACCACAGCAGCTATTCTTTATATCATACAAGAGGTAATACAAAGTCAACAATGATTCATGCCAAGACATAAAAGAATCGAACAAGTAGTCCTACAAAATATAATACCATATTCTCCGAATACGAGGCCGTACAAAGATTTAAAAAAGCGGCTACATACGAAATCACATGTGGTCAATAAATAATTCGCTCAAGGCATTTCAAAAGGTTACATTTTGATAAGCTTTAGTTCAAGGAGTTCTACAAGATGATACAAGAATTCCTGCGGGTCGAACAATGATCAAAAACGGGCATATAAGGGATCACAAAAAGGCAATAAATTACTCGCAGGTAACACAATAAAGTATTTGTTCAGAAATAAGAATTACTTACTCCTATGGTGATGAATCTTTTGTTTGTAAATTTTTGAAACGTGTTCATACAGTTTCAAGAAATGGAAATCCTCAGTGGAGGGCCTATTAATATGGATAATCAACGAATTATGAAGGATTTGGAAATAATTATTTTATCGTACAAATTTTCTAAATAAACATGGTCAAAAATGTTGATAGGGATATCACCTGTTTATACAGTAAATGTAATATAAATCAATTGTTGTAGAATTACGTTCTTTCGAGAACTAACAAAAATACAAAGTAGCTTTTATCATTTGTGTGAAGGTCAGAGAGACCATTCAATGGAATTCGTTCATATGGAATTCGTTTCCAGTTTATTGTTACTGATAATAGACAGTTTATTTTATCAACACGGGTCAAACCCTCAAATTATAAAGCCACAATTGTTACTCTATATTGGTTGCAATTTAGGCTGTTTTTTGAAATGTTATTAATTGTTTTTATATATGCAAATACCTTTATATATATATGAAAAAATATTATGCCTTACTCAATGCGTGTCAGTCGGTACTGAAAGGATTATAAATGTCTTTATATTTCACGTTACAATAGCAGCAGACCGATAGTAGGCTTGGGAATTACGCTGCACACAGAAGACCAGGGACCATAAACTCGAAAAAATATTTTTTGAATCAAATATTCGTTAGGAAAACTTTCACTCGGGAAAAACCGGGCGAAGCCGAGTACATTCGCTAGTTATGTATGAAATTAAACCGATTAAAAACTTGAGATAACAATATATAATATATTTAAATGATGATGCAAACGACAGATCTCGTATATAAAATAGGTTTTCTATTAAACGTTTATTAGAGTTTAAAACCTGTATATGAACCGTGAGTTTTGCGCTCGTGTTTTATCGCTATAATGAAAAACATTTCTCATTCGTCTTTTTTTTAAACGTTTCAATATATATATAAAAGCTAATTTTCAAAAAATAAGTTCAAAATGCTTTTAAAAATTGATTATTTAATCTATTCATTCGCTGATTTTTAATATATATATGTTATATAAAAATGTTTTTCAAATATATTTCATAGTTCAAATGACTCTGTTAAATCGACCACCAGAGGTCGCCGTTTTCTCTATAAAAACTCGTTGTTGTTGTTTCTCGATGGCCGTGGCACACAGATCTTCGACCACAAATTGCACCTGCACGGCCTTCATTTAGCTGGACTTGGCTTCCTACAAGGCCTTTGGAAGACGCGGCAGGATCATTGTGAACCAAGTGATTCTGAACTACGAGGAGTCTGTCCGCGTCTGCTAGGCCTGAAGATAAGCAAGATCACAGGGCGTTGCCAGAGTGTACAATTTCGCTTCCGATCCACGCTCTTGTTGCATCCGTTGAAATTCAATACTTCATATCTCGGCAAAGATATATAAGACCTCCGCCCTAGCCGAAAATATAGTCACTTCACCATCTGCGGGTGCCCTCGTCACTTCATCTTCTGATGCTCGACCATGCCGTAGATCAGTAAGAAAACTTCTTATCTCTCCATCTTTCGCTGCCTAGCTCGACTCCTATCTGTTCACGGAACCTTCCTAATACAACTGTGTCTCTTCGTTTTTGTATGGACATTCCCAAGCTTTCCACTCTGCCTCGACCACGACTGCCAGTACTCTGTGAGAACTATTCCAAGGTGCAGAGAGGTACTGGAAAACTCCCCACGCCCTGACTGTCACTCTCGGTTACCACACCACAGCGAGAGACCCTCGGTTACCACAGTATAGCGCGAGAGTCGACAGGATCGCACACCATAGATTAAGTCGACAGTATACCTCATCACATATATATATATATATATATTATATTATAACAAATGAGATTAGATTTCTGTTGTTTTGGATCATATTGATGATTATGCTATTGTGGTTCAGTCATGGTTGAATAATAGTCTTGATAAAATATAATGTCTTGATTAGTGATTTCTTTATTGAGCTGAGGAATGAATACAGATGAAAAACATAATTTTGTAAAAGTACCGCCTGGCTTAAGGCGTAAGAATAAATAAAACAAAATATTATTTACATAATTACAAACATGTTTGAGCCGACCCACGGGGAAGAACAACAATGTGATTTTATATGGGAAGCATGACCTCTGGCGGCCGATTTAACAGCATATTTTTATCTATGATATATATTTTTAAATAAAACAATAGCTTAATATAACATTTCAAATAATATCTTAATATAACATTTTAAATAATATCTTAATATAACATTTTAAATAATATCTTAATATAGAATTTTAAATAATATCTTAATATAACATTTCCCCCCTGTGAAGAAAATAAAATGGGTTCATTCAGAGAAAAGTGATAAAAAAATATTGTTAAAAAAAGATAAAATGATTAAAAGAAAATAACATAAGAGATGATATTCACTTATCATATTGGTTGTAAATATGGTAACCAATAGACAGGAAAATACAAAATAATATAAATGATAAAAATGTGAATGATAACAAAACAATTGGGAGCAAGTGATAATAAAAATGTGATAATCCATTAATCATATTGGTTTGTTATCTATTGGTTCACAATAAGCCAATACGATTATGGAACACTTTTTTTTTCTCTCTTTACATTTTCACTCTATACCCCAATTTCACTCTATGCCACATTTTAACTCTTTTATCAACAATATTTGTAATCATTCACACATTTTATCATTTAAATATTATAATTTCCTGTCTATTGGTTACCATCCGAAAACCAATATGATAAGTGAATATCACCTCACCTTTTCTTTCTTTAAATCATTTTATCTTTTTTTAAAGCTATATTTTTATCACTTTACTCTGAATTAACCCATATTGTTTTCTTCACAGGGGGGAAATGTTATATAAATATATTATTTTATTTTAAATTATATTTTTAGATTCAAATACTCTGTTTAAATCGACCGCCAGAGGTCACTCTTCCACTATAAAAACACGTTGTTGTTCTTCCCCGTTGGCCGACCCAAAACTTTTGTACAATATGTAAATATTCTTCTCATTTTTTTATTCTTACGCCTTAAGCCAGGCATTAATATTATCAAATTGTTTTTTTTATGCATATTCCTTAGCTCAAATAAATAAATCTCTAATATATTCAATATTATTCTTTCAAAATTATTATTCAACCACGACTGCACCACCATTACAATAATCCTCAACATGATTAAATATCAAGCAGAAACTCTCAACCTTTTTTTTAAATATAATATATATATATATAAAATTCGAAAAAAAATTCTATTGTTTTTATATATATTGTAACAAAGTATTTATCAACAGAGTGGTCATTTTAATGTTTATATTTTGCTACTCTGTAAATTTCTCTCGTGGCTTATCTTTTGTTTACCATTCATAGTTTGTCCTTGCCTTAAATAAATTGCTGTGTCACCCCAAATTTTGTCTTCCCTAATTTTCCACGTGGCATATTTGGTGGAGATGCTGGGTAAGTTAGGGAAGACAAACTGAAAACAGCCGAGAAGTCCTTGAAGCCATAGCTGCTGTGATATACATTTTCGGAGACTGACTTCAGGATTCCACTGCCGTGCTAAAGCCAAGACTTCCCTCGAAGATGACGATGTCCCTATAGACGATACGACGACAAAACCGCTCTTCACGCCGCAAGAAAAAGGACGCAAAGGTACTAGGGACAAAGTTCCAAGACTTCGATATTATCCTTGGCAGAAGCACGTCAGATTCATGTCAGTATCTACAATAATTGCTAGCTGTGGGTCACAGCTCCCATAGGGAATAATTTTATTTTTTTATTAACAGAGTGGTCATTTTGATGTTTATATTTTGCTACTCTGTAAATTTCCCTCGTGGCTTATCTTTTGTTTACCATTCATAGTTTGTCTTTGCCTTAAATAAATTGCTGTGTCACCCCGAAATTTGTCTTCCCTAATTTTCTCTCTCTCTCTCGAAGAAATAATTTATAATTCAATTTAATCATTCAACGAAATTATTCGAAACAGATTTAAAATTTTGCATTAGTTAAATCATCATTTAGTTGCCTAGCCTGCTTGCTCGATATTCTCTAGCTGTAGATAGTTGGGTTAATTTGTTAAAATTGTCGACTAGTCGCCGTGACGTCATCAATAAATACTTTCACACCTTCAGATATACAAAGACCTGATTTCTACGTTACAACCGGTGGAGAAGCTGGACCGCTACCCATTAAGAAATAAAACGAAAATTGATTCTGTTGATCCAGAAGAAAGTTCTATGAATGTAAAGACGGAAGCAGGTACTCAGGTAAGCAACTACTTTGTTAAACATCTGCCAAGGAACCCTTCCATTTTTTCCGGGGAGAGTGGTGAAGATCTCCAAAGATGGTTAAAAGGGTATGAACGTGTGGCAAGGTACAACCAATTGGACGAAACACTTTGTCTTACTAAAGTTTATTTTTATCTGTCTGGATCTGCTTTCAAGTGGTTTGAGAACAACGAAGAAGCATACATACTTGGAAGGAATTCAGTTCTCAATTAGAGAATGTGTTCGAAAAAAAAAAAGAAAATTCCAAATTGCAAGCGGAAAGGAAACTTAAAACACGGGCGCAATTAAAAGGTGAGAGTACCGAATTTTACATCCAGGATGCCCTGTGCTTGTGCAAAGAGGTTGATCCTCAAATGAGCGAGGAAGATAAAATCTCCCACCTCACAAAGGCAATAGCTGAAGAGCTTTATCAAGCACTTCTACCAAGGGATGTACAGAGCACCAGGCAATTCATTACAGAATGTCGCCGTGTCGAAGCGCTCCTTTGTAGGCGAGTTACCCCAACCATGTACGATGGCCTATCAAATGTAGCCTCTCTCTGTGACCAGTATGACCGAGAAGATCTGTCATCGCTGATCCGAAAAATTGTCCGCGAGGAGATACAGCAAGCATTGCACTCTCCTCAAGAGGAGCCTAAAATCGCTGCTATTGAAGATTTAGTGAGGGAAGAGATTGTAAAGACCTTGGTACCTATACCAAAACCTACAAAAAAGTCCACCTCAAGCACCCAGGTCGGTATCAAATCCTAGATTCGAGGTTCAACCTAGAACTCCCCATCCTACAACTCAGTATCAGAAACAGGGAAGAAGACGCGACATCAATGAATGGCGGACAACTGAAAGAAAGCCAATCTGTTTCTACTGCGGTCGCCCAGGTCACGTCTCGATCAATATCTCAGGAGCCTAAGACGAATCATCGAGGAAAAATTTCACTCGCTACCAAAGCCCTACCTCATATCCCGGTCGAAACAGACAACATTTCTCACCTGCTTATAAAATCCTCCCTTGCCGACCACAGTAGAAATAAGAAAAAAACTACATTGACGTAAATTTAGACCTGTCAAGCCCTCATGAAGAAGATATCTCAACTAAAGAAGACATCCACCACAGACACCTGAAAATATCTCTCTTCTTCCCTGGCCCTAGTACTAGTTCTGGAGACTGAGGATGCAAGTCTCCTGTTGAGCATCGGGTCGATGCTCTTTATAGGAGGAGGCTATGTGTGTGGCGAAGAAATAATTTATAATTTAATTTAATTATTCAACGAAAATATTTGAAACAGATTTAAAATTTTGCGTTAGTTAAATCATCATTTAGTTGCCTAGCTTGCTTGCTCGATATTCTCTAGCTGTAGATAGTTGGGTTGATTTTTTAATAATTATCGACTAATCGCCGTGACGTCATCAATAAATAATTTCACACCTTCAGATATACAAAGACCTGATTTCTCCGCTACAATATATATATTTAATTATATATAAAAAGGCATATATTGGATCAAAAATAATTTATTTTACCAATATTTCAGTTGGCTGAACGTCAACCTTTTTCAAGGTATTACAACGTTTTTATGTCAACAACAAACCCTAAGCCACATAACGTCAATAGAATTATAATATATATGTTTTAATACCTTGAAAAATATTGGAGTTCAGCCAACTGAAATATTGGTAATATAAATTATTTTTGATCCAATATATGCCTTTTTAATTAAAGATCTATTTATGTATATATATTGTTCTATTTTAAAAAATAGATATATATATAAGAATATAATATATGTGCGCACTATAAAGATAGAATGACTCTAAGAAGGACAATTGATGGATGTGCAGCGATGTGAAAGAGGATATCTACATGCTCGCTTTCTCCACGGCAGAGCGGGGCATCCTGGCTGCGGACCGAGGCCGTCTGGAAGAGGCCCGAGCCCTCCTCGAGTCCGCCAGGTACTGCTCACCTCAGATTCGGAAGTTTGGAGAACAAATCAGGTCTAAAATAACCCATATTAGCGGTAGAGACCTAATCTATATCTGTAAAGGTAGATTCTAATTATTTACATACATTTTCTATTTGTGTCAAATACATTTATTGCGAACATGTCTCCACATGAGAAAGAAGTTGACTTTCGGAGAATCTCTCTTTATTCTACTTCTTTTATGGACTGTGTCAGAATACTCTGAATCATTAAGGTTATATATATATACTACTGTATTAATTTCAAGAAAATACGAAAAACTTCGACTTATATTTCTATAATGCTTATATTAGTTAATATCTATAGGGTGGGATATATTCCATAATATCGTTCAAGTATCTTTTCACAGTCCATAATGGAGGTAGAATAAGGGGATTCCACGAAATCTCATCTTTTTAGTTTATGATACAAGGAAGGAATTTGACGCAAATTAAAAATTAATAAATTTAATTAAAAAGGCGTCATATGAATGTTTATATAGTTACAATTTGGGTTTGATGCTTTTGCGGAAATGTAGGGTTATAGAAGCCAGGAGAGAACTGTAATGAAAAATACTTGTGAAAGAAACAGTGGAGATGTGTAAAAGGCAGAGTTCTCTACCGGTGTCGAAATGAAAGCTGTTATCTAGTGGAACAAGAATCAACTAAACGTTGTTTTACGTGTTCCGTGATATTTAGTCAACCCATATTCTTGATAAATCAAGAAAAGCCAACCATTTACGCGTTTCAATTTGTTGGGCCTCATAAGCGTGGTGTAGGTTGTATCTCTACGACAAAAATGTGGTACTAGAGGGTAGTTTTGCCTCTATATCTGACTGATGCTGACCTCTTGGAAATGGTATTTTAAAATAACTATAGACATAAGCTTTGAGAACACTAAAATTCATGTAATAATAAATAAATAAAATTATTCGACCATTGCTCTTCCACAAACAGCAAATAAATGTCTTTTTTTTTTCAGAAAAATATTAACATGATGCATATAAGCGTGTCATCTCTTATAAGAAATTTGAACTATTTTTGATGCGTGTTTGATTCTTTTTTAATTAAAACAAATTTCCTACTGTTTTTTCTGCAATGATCAATTATTATTCTCATACAATATAATAATAAATTATCGCTAGTGAATTTATTTATTTTATTTCAATCTTATTGTAGATGTAAAATATTTTAATAACATTTTTAACGCAAGATATAGGCATCAAGGAGTGTTGATAGGAGTTGCCGGCTGGAGATATTGTTCAGTTGTCCTCGGCTCTAGAATATGTGATCCTGGTGAGATGGTACTTGCTGGAAGCTGCCTCCTTGCACCCAGCTGTCGAGATGCTTGTGATGTCCCCCGCTGTTGTCGCATTCCTCCAGGAGCTGTTCGGTACCTCTACGCCGTGCCTTGGTAGGAGCCGTTATGTTGGCCTTGTACTTGTCGAGAATTTTCACCGATCTCTTGACAGGGTGGATGCTGTCTGTGTAATGCAGCGGCTTCTCACCTTCCGGTTCTTTGACTTCGCCCTCCGGGCTGTCAGTCTCCGCCTGGACGGGAATCCTGGGATTGTGGATGAGGTCCAGGATGATAAGGAAGCAGAGGAGCGGCACGGGCAGGAGGATGTAGAAGCCGTTGTAGAGCAGGATGATGAAGCTGATGGCGGAGTTGGCCAGGAGGATGCTGTGCTTGATGTCCTCGTCCTCATCCATCTTGCCTCCTCAGGGGAAGGCTTGGGATTGGACCTCTTTAGCTAATTTTGAACATGCTCCTCGAGCAGCATGAGTTTACTCTTGCAGTTATTAAAGCATTGGATCTTCGGGCTATTCTCGCTTCTACAACCTATTTTGATGTTTTGACGTATTTCCTTTGTGTACGTGATATCCTTTTGAAAAAATAGTATTCAAATAAGGTCTATGTGATCCTTCATCATTACGCCTACCTCTCGATTTGCGAGTCCAAAAAACTTTGATGGTTAAGAATAATGAAGTCTCCGTATACAATAGATGTGAGAACACGAGTCTATCTTTTTTTCCGAATCTTTCTCAACGGAAGATGTGAAAATAGGCATATAACCGATATTGCAACGGTATTGATGATCTATCTGCCTTTCATTTTTTCTTGTGTTCTTTCTGTTGATAAAGACTTATTAGAAAATTGATCATGCAGCATCTCTATACCTCCGAGGTTTCATTATTTGATTCCGTGTTCCAATAGAGGTTTATCGATATCTTAATTGGGCTGGTTATCCTTGATCAATAGACATTGTCTCTCAATATTTATGAGGGTTGTGCTTCATTACAACTTCTTAAAAATAACTTTAAAACCAGTGATATGAATAATAAAATAAGGCATAAACTGGGTATTTTTTAAAATGCATAATTCTAGATAAATTCCGAATATCACCACACTTGCAACAGTCGTCCGTAACTGAAAGATGAGGATTCAACAAGTGAGTCACAATCTTTTATTTATATACTATTTTTTCCAATGTTATACGGACAGCTAGATGATAGGATATATGGCACTCCAGTGTTGTTTTCACTCCAGATATTTATTGTTTATGACAACACTAAAATGGATGAGAACACGCCAAAACAAGTCGCAACTGTGTTCTCGAAAAGAAATATCCATTAAAGCACGTGTGTGTAGCCTCTGAACAGAATTACATTTTAAAAATACACATCCTAGATAACGTCCAACCCCGAAAGCAATAAAGCTCCCCTAAAGCAAATGGGGATTACCAATGGGGGAGGGAGGAATTCAAGAGGATGTAGAGGCTGAAATCTCCCCCAGGGAATGGTTGAATGGGAAGGGGAACGCGATTGCTGTTTGGAATACAGCAGAGTGGAGCATTATTCCCATTTTAAATTGGGTCTATTTAGTGTGTGGGGAGGCTCAACAATAGGATATATTTATAGAGGTTTCCTTAGACATTCGTATTTATGTTGATTGTTGTTAGAAGACATTGAACAAGATCAAATGATTTTTTTTAATCTGTGAAGGGCGGACAAGATACCCGTTAGGTTACGGCTTTGTTAGATCCAATTAAGAAACTTCGGCGCAATGCAATGGCCATAGGCTTATATTAATAGTTTGATTAGGTGATGGCTATTGTTCGACATTCCCACAATGACACCAGTTGTCAAGGTAAGTATAAGTAATAAGCCCAGTTATCAGAGTGCTATTGTGCTATTTCTGTGGAATAAGTTCCAAGAAGTCACACAGACAAGTACTTTAGATTCAATAGTAAATACACCACATCCCTATTCCATGTTCCAAATGTAATTTTATTAGCTATTGGTTCGAGATATAAATCATTTATATAGTTTTACTATTTCCTTCATTGTCAAAATTTCTAGGACAAGAATGGTTGTTTGTAAAACTACCCATGTTAATAATTCCGACAGATCATTTATCAATAAAATCATAAAACGCCGCGACTCTTTTTATTCACGTGACCAAAGGAAGCTTTTGGGCAAGCCCTTCTTCGGCTAACTAAAACCTAAAGGTATACGTTTAGTTAGCTGAAGAAAGGCTTGCCCGAAAGCTTCCCTTAATCAATTAAATAAAAATATTTGCCGGGTTTTATGATTATTTTGTAATTTGTCGGAATTCGTATTCCGGTAAAAAATAATATTTATCATATTCATTCAACAGATTATTAATTACAATATTTGGTTACTCGGCATCTTTCTTTTGTTGCCTCTGTTTTATAAAGTAAATTAGTTGTGATTGTTTTGATCAAAATAAATTGTCATGCCACTTGATATATATATGTTATTTTTCCTTCACATTTCTACGTGAAAATGAACTCTTTGACTAAACTTAAGGAAGTTGTATTTTTTAGCATTTATATCGAGATTCAGACAATAACTAAAAAATATATTTGGTACACGATAACCTTTTTATTGAAGACACACGAGATAAAAAAAAGTGTTTTTGCTAATTCTGATTATATAGTTTATATGAAACAAAGCGTTAATATGCTTAAATTGTAATATTTTTCTTCTAATTCCAGGCATCTAACGGATTGAACATAAAGGACTTCATAAATGTTCTTTATCTTTTTTACTATTGCTATCTATAATTACTTACAGAATCTATAACTGTTTGATTTATTTTTATTTATTATAAAAAAGCACACGCACACTGCTTCCCTCAAAAATATTGATTGCAGATTAATACGACGAATTTATTTCAGAATGAAAAATTAGAGACTATGAAATAAACTTTGGATTATTTGCATTTCTATCAGACATTTCGTGCATGGGTAACAGTATTGAGCGCAAAGTTTTTTTACTCTAATTACAATAATTATAATTACAAAATTCATAATTTTACCTTTTCAATAATTTGAAACTATTATAGACGCGTATGATTCTTTTTTAAAAAATAAAACAATTTCTACTGTCCTTACTACAATGGAAATATTAATGGAGGGCCTGGCTCATCAGTGGTGAACCCTCCCAGCGGTTTCGCCTGTTTAATACCATACCGCTGTTATATTGCATTTTTCCGAACTTCCTTTTATAGGGCTACTTATGTTATACTCTTGTAATGGGTATTTTAGATGAACTATGGCCATAAACTTTGAGGACAGCAGAAATACATACAATTATAAATGTATAATATGCTTCGAACAATCGCTCTTCCACAAACATCAATTTGTGTACCACTATAAAGGAAGATCGAAAAATTCAATATAACATCGGTATGATAGATTAAACTAGCGAAACCGCTGGGAGGGTTCACCACTGATGAGCAAGGCCCTCCCATTATTTTTTCCATTGCAGTAAGGGCAGTAGAAATTGTTTTATTTTTTAAAAAGAATCATACGCGTCTATAATAGTTTCAAAATTTCATAACAGTTGGCGAGCTAATGCATCATAATATAATTTTCTAAAATTCAATTACAAGTAACTAATAAGGATTAATTTGTATTGTGGATTAAAAACACAATGTATTAAGGCTAAATCTAAATTAATTTGGAATTGGTCTTATTATATATTGTGTCCCTAATCTTTAATATAAAATGTAGATTATCATTTACATGTAATTGTAATTATATGGAATGTGATAATTATTATTTGTGATTGTAACTATAGAAAATGTAATCATCATTATATATTTTGCCCAATACTGATGAGAAAAGGGGGTTGGTGGTGATAAAATATTGCTTTGGCTGTCAATCTACAGTGAATTGAGGGTGGCCTAGAAACGATCGTATGGCAATAGGCTGATATTGTTGATGTAGATCTGGAGCATATGCTTTATTTATGAGACATTCATTTGTTTAAAAAAGTAAATAGAAAGACGAGTGTATATTATCTTTAAAACGATAGGCTACGAGGGGTATTCTCTTGTAGATTTCACGCGATGGCTGTACTAACAGTTAATCCATAAAAATGAAAGACATGAACAGCAGCTTGGAGCGACCGAGTTAGGCTATGAGACCATTGAAGTCTTAAAACAGAAGCATCAAAAAACCTGTACCGACTGAGTTTAGGCTATGAGACAGTTGAGGTCTTAAAAAGAAGAATGAAGCAACCTGTACCGACCGAGTTAGTCTATAAAACCGCTGAAATCTTAAACAGCATTATGAAGCGACTTCTACCGACCAAAATAGGCTATGAGACCACTGAAGTCTTAAACAGAAGCATTGAAAAACCTATTCCGACCGAGTAGGCTATGAGACCATTGAGGTCTTAAATATAAGCATGAAGCGACCTGTAACGACCGAGTTAGGCTATGAGACCACTGAAGTCTTAAAGAGCAACATAAAGCGACCTGTGTCGACTGAGTTAGTTTATGAGACCAGTGAAGTCTTAAACAGTAACATAAAGCGATCTGTGTCGACTGAGTTAGGTTATGAGACCAGTGAAGTCTTAAACAGTAACATGAAGCGATCCGTGTCGACTGAGTTAGGTTATGAGACCAGTGAAGTCTTAAACATCAACATGAAGCGACCTGTACCGACCGAGTTAGGCTGTGAGACCACTGAAGTCTTAAACATCAACATGAAGCGACCTGTACCGACCGAGTTAGGCTATGAGACCACTGAAGTCTTAAAGAGCAACATAAAGCGACCTGTGTCGACTGAGTTAGTTTATGAGACCAGTGAAGTCTTAAACAGTAACATAAAGCGATCTGTGTCGACTAAGTTAGGTTATGAGACCAGTGAAGTCTTAAACAGTAACATGAAGCGATCTGTGTCGACTGAGTTAGGTTATGAGACCAGTGAAGTCTTAAACATCAACATGAAGCGACCTGTACCGACCGAGTTAGGCTGTGAGACCACTGAAGTCCTAAACATCAACATGAAGCGACCTGTACCGACCGAGTTAGGCTATGAGACCACTGAAGTCCTAACAACCAGATGGGATGTGCAGGCAGGACTACAGCAACTACCCTCTGGAGACCATGCTCCACTTCCGCGTGCACGCCGTCCTGCGCCGCGTCAAGAACGCACTCTCTCGCCCGGACTCCCGCCTTGATCTCTTCAACATCAACCAGAGAAAATAAAGTTATATGCTACCTGTACTATGGCCTTTATTACTTAAATCAAATTATAAATAAAATTCGATAAACGCTCGAACTTTTAGCACCTGAACTAGTGTGTTTTGTTTAGAAATACAGAAATTTGAAAAAGAAATCTGACCGAATGGCTTCACTCAATAGTTCTTATTATTACTTGCGATAGAGAACTATAGTGAAGATATAAGTTGGCCATTCCTAGACTGAAGTTGCCCAATGGCTCAATGATCCTCTGGAACGACCTTTCAAGACAAACTGTTTCTCAAAGGATTCAGGAGGGTGGCCTTTATGCAAAAGACCAATGGTAGGTATATCTTTCTCAAATGATAACTGAGCACGAAAGCCTTTTTATCAATATATCTTGTTTTACATAGACACTCGTCCTGGAGTCGAAATATCAAAAATCAATAGTAAGGATATCAACAAAAGCGAATTAGCCATACCCAGTTATGGTGCTGTGACATATGTGGAATACAATGTCGTATAGTTCCTTTTAACTATTCTTCAGAGAAGTACAGGGTGTTCCATTTTTAAAATAACGATTTTTCAACGCTGTAGTTCACGAAGGAAGCGTGAGATTCGCGTGATGTTATATTAATTCAAAAGAACAAGCATTGATTTATATTTCATTAAAAAACTTTTTTTTTTAATTCGAAATGCCCAATATTATAGGTGATTTTGTAAAAGGTTACGTTATCAGACTTTCCAGAGCCCTCCTAGCGTTTTCGGTTTTCTAGATCTAAGAGCAGTTTTAAGCAAGCCAAAAGCACAAAAATCCATAAGGGCCAGGTCTGGAGATTTTGCAGGGATGTGCTCAAAAGGGATGTACAAAATGCCGGTTTCATACCTCTTTTCGTCCAGGTTTGATTCGTGGCTTTATCACACGGATCTTGAGGCACTTGGATACAAAAACGGGACTATATTGTCGAATAATGGGTCTAAGAAACGGCTTTGGTAGATTTGCGAATTTATATTGACATTTGGGTCCACCTTTATTCGAAGCTTTCCATTTTAGCAGGAACCTGCAACAATCATGAAGCCCTTTGAGAAAATATTCTTGCATTGCTTGACCCAGTTCTGAAAGGCGTATTTGAGAGTTAGCGTAGTAAATGGCATTCTTCCATTTTTAACCTGCCAGGTACTTTTCATAAAGGACCCTGCTGCAGATCTTTGTTACTCAATATGGTGCGGCTTGAGGACATGAACTTTCGCTTTTTTACGAATTTTTAAGCCAATATTTTTCATAATAATACGGTTAACGGTAAAATTTGGTTGTTGTTGTTGTCGTGTCCAAAGAAGAGTCTCAGATGTCTCCATGCATCTCCATCACAGCAGCAGCAATATCCACTATCTTGGGTGTGTAAAGGTGCTGCTCTGGGTCTAAGTCAATTTTCTGCAAGGCTGCGGCCATTGCTGGGCATGAGAATATGTGAGTAGGTGTTAGTTCCACACCAGGACAGTTGTTGCATGCTTTATAGGTTCTTGTGCCATCTGGATATATTGCCATTCCTTTATAGTGTTTTGTTCTAAGTCTTGTTATAGTTTTTGTCAGTTTTCTCTCAGAGTTTATTTCACATTGTTGTGTATGCAAATAGTTAAATATCTGTATGTATTTTGCATGTTTTTTTTTATTATTAATATGTAAATATTTATTTGTATATATAGAACTTTTACGGTGCAATTAAAGGGAGATTGACCAGTAACTATAGGCTCCGTGTCGTGACGACTACTGGGAGGCGACACAACAACTGGCGACGAGTGTGTGTGAACCGGTTCAAGTGCTCTTTCACAGGTGGAGGAAGACAGAAATATAAAGCGGACGCGAAGCCAACAGTATGTCTGGTTGTTCAATGATTGTACCGTTCAGCTCCTTCAGACCAGTGGAGGAATCCTTTGATATTTTCGTTCAAAGATTTGAGGCTGCCTTTGAGGCGAATGGGCTGGAGGAGGGAAAAAGAATGCCCATCTTTGTTTCTCTTCTGGATTCGGAAATGCTGAAGCTGGGCAATGATTTGTTTTTCCCGAGTACCATGAAAAAACAGCCGTATGAACGGTTAATACAAAGAATAAAACTGCATCTGGCTCCAAGAAAGAGGGTGATTCCTCAGCGATGCAGGTTCTTGAAGAGAATACAACTCGAAAATGAATCCGTCTCAGAATACCTGCGTGAGCTCCGGCATTTGGCTATGGATTGCACTTTTGGTGAAATGTTGGAGGTCATGTTACGAGACCGTTTTGTGGCTGGTATAAAATCGGAAAGCCTTCAGAAGAAATTGTTACAGGAGGATGACGATGTCACCTTGGACAGGGTATTTTCTATAGCAGTCTCGTTTGAGCTAGCTGAACAAAATGATAAGGAGCTGCAGGATGGACTAGTGGCTAAGATGGATATTGTTCCGGGAGGAAATAGAAAGAATGAAGCTCGTAGAGGATGGCAGCATGGGCCTGGTATGCAAAGAAGAGAGACAATTTGTTTCCGATGCGGAAAAAAAAACTCTCACCTGGCACCTGCATGTCCACATAAAACAAAATCTTGTTTTAAATGCAAGAGAATTGGACATTTGAGCAGGGTGTGCAAAACGGGTAAATCAGTGCCAGACTGCAGATATGCGCAGGACGAATTAATTTATTCGGTACAAGGTGATACTGATGCAAAGATAAATCTACATGTTGACGAGTATCAATTGTGTTTTGTGGTGGACACAGGAAGTCCCTTCACACTGATACCGAAAACAATTTATGAAAAATACTGGAAAGATGGTAAATTGTCTCCATCTTATTTGAGATTGAGGTCCTTTTGTGGAAACCCAATAAAAATTATTGGTGAGAGAAGAGTTTTTGTGAGGGAGGCAAATCAAGATTTGCGGTTGATAGTTGTAGATGAAGATATTTCGATAGTTTTGTTGGGACGAGAATGGCTGAAGGGTTTAAATCTTGATTATTCTAGGTTATTGAACATTAGACAAGTAAGCGAGTCCGATATAAAAGTTATAATAAATAAGTATGCTAATTTATTTAGCAAAGAATTAGGTTGCTTAAAAACGTCCAAATTGATTTTTATTTAAAAAAAATACGACTCCTGTATTTTGTAAGGCGAGAAGTTTGCCTTTCTCTTTGAAAAAAAAAGTAGAAAACGAAATCGATGGCATGGTTAACGAGGGAATTTTACAACCTATTGAGTATGCCAACTGGGCCGCACCTATAGTACCAGTACTGAAGAAAAATGGGAGCCTTAGAATTTGCGGCGATTTTAGATGCACCGCAAATAAGGCCATAGAATTGGATAAGTACCCGCTTCCATCAATAGACGAAATATTTTCAAAATTGTCTGGAAATACAGTATTTTCGTCATTGGACTTATCCAGAGCTTATTTGCAGGTCAGATTATCTGAAGAGGCCAAAAGAGTGGTGAACATTAATACTACGAAGGGCTTATTTGCCTTTAAAAGGCTACCCTATGGAGTAGCTGTAGCACCAAACAAGTTCCAAAGAGAAATGGACAATCTATTTGCAGATATGTCGGGAGTGGCTTGCTACATCGATGACATCCTGGTAGCCGGAAAGGATCATAAGGATCACGAGCAAAAGCTGGAATTGGTCTTTAAAAGGCTGCAAGAAAAAGGTTTAAGATTAAACAAGGATAAATGCAAATTCGCAGTAAATGCTGTTGAATATTTAGGTTTTAAAATAGATAAAAAAGGACTGCATCCCATAAGTAGTAAAATAGAAGCGGTGGTAGAGGCGCCTGAACCTACAAACGTTTCTCAATTGAGATCTTTTATAGGTCTCCTTATGTATTACTCTAGGTTTATAAGAAATATTGCAGATATTTTAGCGCCCTTCTATCACCTCTTAAAAAAGAATTTCAAATGGAACTGGACTGGCGAACACCGTATGTTATTTGCAAAATGCAAAGCATTGCTAACTAACGAGTCGGTGCTGGCACATTATGATGCAACTAAGGAACTAGTCCTTGCATGTGACGCCTCTAGCTATGGCTTAGGAGTGGTTCTGAGTCACAGGAACGATAGAAAGGAAGAAACTCCTATAGCCTTTGCTTCAAGAACGCTAACTGAAGCGGAAAGGCGGTATTCGCAATTAGAAAAAGAAGCCTTAAGCATCATTTTTGGGTGTGAGAAATTCCGACAATATCTATTGGGACGTGAATTTGTGTTGATTACAGACAACCGACCTTTAATGCACATTTTTTCACCCCAGAAACCGATCCCCATATGTGCTGCATCAAGAATTAAGAGGTGGTCTTTAAAATTGTCTGCATTTAAATACACTGTGGAGTTTCGAAAAACTGATGATAATGGCAATGCAGACGCGTTATCACGATTACCTTTAGTCTCAAAGACCACGGAATCTTTGGATGAGGATCAGGTGCTTCTCCTTCGGAAAATGAGTGAGGTCCCCTTCTCATTCCAGGATGTGGCAGTTGAGACACGCCGGGATAAATTGCTATCAATTGTGTTAAGAAATGTTAGGGAAAATAATTGGCAAATTCCAAAGGTATCGCAGGAAAATCCACTTTGTTCCTATTATAGGATAAAAGACGAATTAAGTTGTGAGTTTGGTTGTCTGCAATGGCGTGAAAGAGTGATAATTCCCCAGAAATTAAGATCCTCAATTTTGAACGATTTACATGAGATGCACCTAGGGATGGTGAAAATGAAAATGATTGCTAGACGGTATTTTTGGTGGCCAGGCATAGACAAGAACATTGAAGAGTTGGCTAGAGATTGTAGAATCTGCCAAGAATCTGCAAGTATGCCGCCGTCTACCATTTCAGAGTGGACTTGGCCTGAGAAGCCGTGGCACCGTCTACACTTAGACTAGCAGGTCCCTTTATGGGACGAATGTTTATGGTCCTTGTAGACGCGTACACCAAATGGCTGGAGATTGTCATCATAAAGGACATTACGAGCAGGACCATCATAGGACATCTTAGGGAGATCTTTGCCAGATTTGGATTACCTGAACTTTTGGTAACCGATAATGGCAGACAATTTGTCTCAAGTGAATTTGAGGAATTTACAAAAATAAATAGTATAAGACACACAAAAACGAGTCCGTACAATCCCAGCACTAATGGCTTAGCTGAGCGATATGTACGTGAATTTAAAACCTCTTTACGAAAGAACCAAGGAAAGGACAGTGTAGAAATCAATCTACAGCGATTTTTATTCGCCCATAGAGCTTTTCCTCAAACGGTATTAAAGGAGTCTCCCGCGGAACTTTTAATGAAAAGAAATCTAAGATCAAGATTTTCAAATTTGATTCCGAAAATGGCGAAGGTAGGAGAGGTGTACCATGATGCCATGAGGAAGCAAAAGCATTTTTCGGTCGGCTCTGATGTGTATTTTCGGAGTTTTGTTAACGGACCAAAATGGAAAAAGGGCAGGATCATGGAACTACTGAGCAGCCGACATTACCTTATAGAAGACGAAGGCCGTTATGTGAAAAGACACATCAATCAACTAAGGCCAGTTATCAAGAGAGAAGTTCCTGAAGTGAGAGATTTGGTATTGCCGGGTACATCAAGAGATTTTATACTGCCTGGTACTTCTCGAGATCACCCTGGGCTTGGAGGACAGGAGAAGACAAGGGAAGAAGCCCCGGAGGTGGACGAAGAATTGAAGGGAGCGGAGTCTTCAGCACAAGAGGACACTCCAGAACCAGAACCGGGCCCTGCTGCTGCGGCTGTCCCTGTCCCTGTGCGCAGTCCAAGACCGCAGCGATCCAGAAGACCGCCAGAACCAGAACCGGGCCCTGCGGCTGTCCCTGTCCCTGTGCGCAGTCCAAGACCGCAGCGATCCAGAAGACCGCCAGACCGGCTGCACTACTATTAAGAGGGGAGATGTGTTGTGTATGCAAATTGTTAAATATCTGTATGTATTTTGCATGTTTTTTTTATTATTAATATGTAAATATTTATTTGTATATATAGAACTTTTACGGTGCAATTAAAGGGAGATTGACCAGTAACTATAGGCTCCGTGTCGTGACGACTACTGGGAGGCGACACAACACACATATTTGATCTTTTCTTATTTTCTTTTGTTTGATTATCTTGTATTTTGCCAAAGCATCAGCGTCAAATATTGACATTTGTTCTTTCCTTTGGCTCAGCTTTCTGGCTTCTTTTGCCAATTCATCTGCCATTTCATTACCCTCGATCCCAACATGGGCAAGATTCCATTGTAGAATGCAGTTATTCTCCAATGCTTCCAGTTGGATAAGTAATGAGTGTATATTCTGCGTGATTCCAGTATTTCCCTTCTGAATTGCTTCTAGAGCGGATCTGGAGTCGCTGTATATTATAATTCCTTCTGCTTGATGCAGGGATGGTTGGTTCAGGCATACATCAAGGGCTTTCCAGATAGCTGTCAATTCACAAGTGAAGTTTGACGAAATCTTTCCTGCTCCTTCCTTGATTTTGATATATGTTCCATCTTGGAGTATTATTTTAATTCCGGCCCCTCCATTACTCAGGGTAAGGTCTGATGATCCATCTGTGTATGCTAATAAATAATTTCTCTGATCATATGAATCAATTGTGTCAAGTCCTTTCTTTTTAAGTAGGTTTTTGTTCTCTTTTTTATTGCAGGGTTCATTCAGGTTGAGATTGATAATTATATTTGATGGTAATGGGGCAGGAAATGTTGGTTCTTCTTGAATTTGAAAGTCGTTGTGTTTCATGTTTATGCCCTTTCTGATATTGTTGTCGTACTGAAGTGTTGAAGATCTTTTAAGTCTCTCTTTTTGTGTCCAGTTTAAATAGGTTCTATGGGATATGTGTTCGTTTTTTTTACTTTTTAAGCTATTGGTGAATTTATTGTTTTTAATTGTCTTCTGCTTTCGAATAGGTCTAGGCCACATTCTCTCTGAATTTTCTCATTGTTGGTGGATGAAACAGCACCAGTGATTATCTTGGCCGCTTTTGCTTGAACACTGTCTAGTCTTCCTTTTAGTGATGAGCTTGAGGGAGCCCAGACAAGTGTTGCATATTCCATTATTGGCCTTATTAAGGTGGTATATGTTGTTCTGAGGGTTTTGGGTTTTGCTCCCCAATTTGTTCCATATAACCTTCTCAGAATATTTAGTTTTCTGGTAGACTATTTGAGGTGTTAATTATGTGTTCTGTAAATCGCAATTCATCATCAAGTATCACACCTAGGAATTTTGGATTTCTAATTTTATCAATTATTTGTTTGTTTATGCTTATTTTGGGATTAAATTTATGTCTGTTTTTCCTGTCAGTGGAAAAGATGCATATGTTTGTTTTTATTGAGTTTATGGTCATTTTGAGTTACCTTGCCCACTTCTTCAGTCCACCATTGATGTGTTCAGTATTTTTTCTGATTTTTCTATACTGCTACTTGTGTGCCATATGGCTATATCATTTGCATAACAGGCAACCTTTGTGTCTCCAGTGAGGTATGGATGGATGTCGTTAATATATAGCAGGAAGAGTAGAGGACTGAGCACAGATCCCTGAGGCACACCAGCCCATGTTCTTCGGTCCTTGAAAAATGCTCCATTAACCCGAACCTTTATCCTTCTTCCCCTTAAGAAGTCTGCAATCCAGATTAAGTTTTTTCCTCTTACTCCGATGTTGTGCAGCCTTTCAAGTAATTTCTCCCTCCACACTCGATCAAAAGCTGAGGTCATATCTAGGAATACGGCCGTTGTCTTCTTTGTTGGTTTTTCCTGGAAAGAATCTATTATTGATTGGCAGAAGTAGAAGAGTTGATCAGTTGTACAGTGCTGAGATCTATAAGCAGTTTGGTAGAAGTTTATTTTATTATTGTTAGTGAGCCAGACTATGAGCCTAGAGTGGATAATTCGTTCTGTTATTTTACAAAGTATGCTGGTGAGAGCAATTGGACGATAGTTCTTGCATTCCTTGGCATCTTTGTTTGGTTTCAGTATTGGCACTATAATTGATATCTTCCAATTCTTTGGTAGTTTACCAGTTTGCCATGAAATGTTCAGTATTCGTAGGAGTTTATTTTTAGCTTTGTCTCCAAAGTGTTTAATCATTTGACCAAAGATTAGATCATCTCCTGGTGACCTCTTGGGATCTAACTTTTCTATTGATGAGTTTAGCTCATTCAGTGTGAAGTCTCTCGAAAAAATATCTTGTTGATGGTAATTTCTTGCTTGTTTAACTAACCTGTTTATATTATTTTTTAGAGTCCTGTATTCATTCGTATAGTTGAGTCTGGAAGTGCTTGAAAGATATTCAGCAATTACGTCTGCCATCTGTTTGTTCGTTCTCGCTGTTCTATTCATATCGGTTAGAGTATTGGAGGATTGGTGTTGGTTTTGATTGTTTTCTAATACTCTAATTATATTCCAGTGTTGGCTGTCCTTTCTTGGATCCATTTTTTCGCAGAATTCTGCCCATTTTCTTGTTTGCATATCCAAATTTCTTGTTCTATTTTGTGACTAATTTCAATGAGTTTCTTTCTGTTTTCTTCTGTTTTATTTGTTTTGAGAAGTTCATTGATATTGTCTCTCTCTGCAATCATTGCCTCGATGTTGTGGTCCTTCCAGTAAGGTATCCACAGGTCTTTACGTCTACCTCTAGGTATCGATGCTTTTGCAGCTTTGGATATGTTCGAAGAGAATTTTTCCAAGTTTTTGTCAAGCGTTCTCTAATTTGATTCTTCGTTGCACAGTTTTTCGAGCTTTCCTGTGAATTTCTTCCAGTCGGCTTTCCTAAAGTTCCATGTTCTTTTATTCTGTTGGACATTCTCAATTTTGAAGTTTAGGGTTGTTAAAATTGGTCTGTGGTCACTGATTGCACTTTTCAGGATTTTCCATTGTGTTGTGGGTGCGGACGTTGGTTATTGTGGAAATAATTCTTTGAGATGGTGGATATACTCTCTGAAAACCATTTCCTTTATTTTTCTTTCGGTTGGAGTTAAAGGTTTCTTCATGCACCTTTTTTCAGATGAATACTTTCGCTTAATTTCATAGATATCAAAATTGTCTCTGTTTTCCTTTATTATGTGACTGTTTGTGAACTTAGTAGTTTCAATATTATTTTATTTCATAATTTTAATAATTGGAGTAAACGAGCATTTCTCCTCGGAAAGTTTGAAAACGTGACCTCTTACAAAATCAATTATAATTTTAGGCATTTCGAATTAAAAAAAATAGTTTTTGATGAAATATAAATCAATGCTTGTTCTTCCGAATAAATATAACATCACGCGAATCGCGTGCGTCTTTCGCGAGCCACAGCGTTGCAAAATCATTATTTTAAAATAGAATACTCTCTGTAGAGCTGAGAGCCTAGTAGACAAATATTATATTGGTAATTGAATGGGAGAGAAGCTTTGAAAATTCGACCTATTACACAATAGGTAAATCTATAGGAGAGACTTTCTTGAATTGGTGCAGTGAACATCAGTCATGGACCTAGGATTTATAGATATAAATTGAAAATTTTCCATGAGGATATTGATATATGAAAGCAAAGGCCCCATATATGTCAAAATGAACGTCAAAACTATACGCCATCTATTGACCGTCTCCGCAATCTAGCGGCCTCAGGTAGGTGACAAAGCTACAACACCAACTTTGGCAAACTAAGAAGCGTCCACCTGGAGACCAGGGTTTTTAGCTAATGGCCTTTTTCAGTCCGAGACAGATTTTATTCCATGAGATCCACAAGGGATCTAATGCAATATTCACAATCTTCCAAATAAATGAAGTTCAAAACTAAACGCCATCTTTGACTGTCGCCGCAAACTAGCGGCCTAGGATCGGTGACTGAGAATTTGGCCTAGCAAATTTTCCAACTAAACACCTTTTAGAATATTTCGAAGATTCCATTAAATACCTTGTGAATCTCATGGAATAAAGTCCGCCTTGGATTGAAGAGGGCCATAGCCAGAAACCAAGGTCTCCAGGTGGACGCTTCTCAGTTTTCCAAAGCTGGTGTTGTGGCTTTTTAACCGACACGATACCGAGAGTTTGCAGCAACGATCAATAGATGGCGCCTATTTTTAACGTTTATTTTGACGGGGAAGGTCACCTCTCACGTTAATTTATACATCAAATAATACATTTTACCTGAATAAAACGTAGGGTAATGATAACGAATGAGCCAGAGGGCCAGTTTGATAAAATTATAACATAAAACCAACTTAAGAACCATGATTTCGGGCTTTGGATCTTATTAGTATAGGGGCGGCTTCGATTTCATAATATCGCACGAGGTGGGTTATACATTCGATCGAATTGACCAAAATATATATTGTCGCCACTCTGCTGTGTCAGGGTTGATCCAATGAGCACACGGGATCAATAAAAATTTCTGTTCTCGAGCTATTCTACCGATTTATCTTAAAAGCCACATATCACGCGCGCCCTCTTTCTTCTTAAACCTTTCTTGGTCACAACGGTCCCCACTGCTAGGCCTGAACCTAGGCCTGAGCGTAACCGTAACACTGTCCGCCTCCAGTCTCCAGGAGGGCCTTCGAACTCTTGAATATGTACAATTAAATGATGATTGTCAGTTGTCCTAAAATGCAACGCCAGGATTAGGGTCACACCTAATGTTGAACCACGTTCCAACTCGGCAACTCTTTCTACTCCCAGTCAGTCCTGACACTATTGGCTCTTCTTGTTGCTCAGTAACCCGCCTACCACAAAGCGGTAGTTCTTCACACGATGGCGACCATATCTTGCGATATTATCGTCGTTATCTTGATTTTTTTTCTTGCGCACATCCTTTATCCACGATCGCCATTTTCGTATCGTTAGGAACCTGATATTGAGTTCCCGTCCTTTCTGCCCGCGGTGGCGCTGAAAGTCGTCTTTCTTTACTGTTGAAATGTCTACCCGACTCACGCTTTCCATCTCGAGCTTGTCCAGCACATTTCCGTCTTTGGTAGTCTCCCAGAGATTGTCGGATCTTTCCATTTTTAATGGAAGTATTCTGTTGGCTACCTCAATTTATTATCCCTGAAGCTTTCTCTTACTAGGACATCTAGACTTGGGCCTCGTAGCGCCGACCTTAGACTGGACTACAGGCTCTGCAAACCTGTTGGAAGCGTTGGAAAGCGTGGTAGTCTCAAATAGAACAGAACTATTTTCTAGCGATGGTTGTTTGGCTTGCGACTTGTCGGATGAAAGAGCGAAGATGGCGAGCAAAAATTCGTGGCTTACCACAGAATGGAATGCAAACGGCAGCGCTGTGCCTTTACATTAAACGTCCTGATCGTAGATACTGTCGTCAAAATCTTTTGGAGCGCTTAATGCTCCTCTGGCTCGAAATACGGTGTACTTCAGCCATCAAGTCATGTCGCACTTCCACGAAGCTCCCATCTCCGTTAAGCCCAGTTGGATTTCCTCTGTAGCCTCAGACAGTCTGGCATCGTTGCATTAGCCCGTCACGCCGTCGTATTTAATTGTCGAAGTTCTCGCGGAGATTTTCGCAGGAAATGCAGTGTGCCGAGTTTCTAAACGGCACATCCATCTTCCACAAGTCATTAACAACTAGCCGCTGGACAACCCACGTTACAAACACCGCTGGACTCTGCCCGTGTCGTCCGACGTTGGCCTTTTTTGGGTGGCATCCAGCCTGCCTCTTCTCCTGAAACCACTAGGCCCCATGACTGCTGTTGCTTGTGGTATGACATATATATATGTTATAATATATACTCTTGCAGGAATAATAAAGCAAAACTACAGTCAACCCAGAGAGAGACGGGAGGGTAAGGACCGGTCACTTTAGACATCAGCGACATTCCAAGGGGCGACTACTGGGGCCCGTCAGTTAACACCTTGGGACTTTGAAGACAGTTGGGGGTTGTGTGCGACACGAACGGCCGCCCAGCTGTGCCGGGCCCGTCTCTCTCTGGTTGCCTGGGTTCCTTCTCCAACTTGTGATGTCCTTATTTCTCTTCCCACCTTATAATACCACATAAAAGTCGACAGGATAAGACTTGCCGAGGAGCAATACTAGAATATGAAGAAAACAAGAAGCAAAGCCATGGTGATCGAACAAACCCTCAGCCAAGTTCCACAAGAATTTACAACCAACTCAACTGTAGCCAATCCTCTTCGAGCTCTCACCCTCTGCCTCGGCCAACTTTTGAACCGTGATCCGGAAGAAGTGATCACATACGACGGAGATGAAGCTGCCGCACACTTCTCCCAGCGCTAGATCCGCCCAAGAACGATCACCACCCCGGAGCATGGCACCTTCCAACACCATGGACAAGATTCTGCCATATTCCTGCCACTACTCTGGCGGACAACACTGGCACGTACAGTATCAGCAGACAGAACCCTCCCTCAATAAACTCAATGAATCTACTTTCTCTCTAAGCCAACATAACCTGTAAGTGCAATTATTTTAACTCTACCATTCATTCTTCAAAGAAGTCATTCCTTGTAAACTCTGATGCCAATATTTCCATAATTAGTTTAGTTCCATTTATTCTCTCCACGCCTATTAACAGTGATCTTATTATCCATACGATATATCTAGATATTTGTAACCCATTAAATTAGTTACCTTACCAATCGAACTTAATAATCGTCATTTTGATTAAATAATTTCTATTTTAAAGCCACCCTTTAAAAATGGAATCCTACCTATTCATACTTAACGATTTTTAAGATTAGAAATAGATTTTTATAATCAAGCTATCTATAAAAACAGTGCTCCAATACCTGAAAATTTGTACTATTGTATATGACCTTATCTCCTACTTGTAAGCACGGCTCACGAAATATAATTTCTTGCCCTAAACGACTTATAATTCACTCTGTTAGCTTAGGCGTCGAAGAATTCCAACCACCACGTGAGCCTTGCTTGCAACCAACCCTTAGTAACCCTTATCAATCTTCCCCATGAATGCCCCTCTCATTCTTACAACTTTTTTGACCTTCTAATCTCCACTCTTCATTTATGACAATATATTTTGTAGTTTCTCTCTAGCATATCCACCGACCCACGCCATCTGGCCAATGGTGTGTTCGTTACAGGATGCAGATTAACTTACTGCAAAATGTGTTATCAACTCCTTTTTGTTCGCACTTGAACAATCTCTATCGAGCGGCACAATTCGCTCCTTCTTCTCGCGCCACATCTTCGCTACACGGGTCCTGTCTTCAATTTATGTTTGTCCCTTGTCCATATCAGCACGATATATCCTACGTCCGATATTTCCCACGGAGGTACGTTAAACATCGTCGCTGATTTGTCCGGTCCGTCATTATTTCGCGCAAACATGGGTTTTACGTTCAACCCGTCGCGAAATCATCTCCTCGCACAAGCTCCCACGACGAGTCAAACACCTCGTGTACGAGCAGCTTGTCAATTGTAAAGGACAACACCGTCCTCGTATCAATGTTTGGCACTGAGCGCGCAGACCTTCCTCCAATTAGTTAAAACTACTAGAGTCCCTTAGTATCGAAATAATTAAGGAGGAAAGACCCAAAGCAAGTTTCCCCTCGCTTTGCTCGCCTATATTCTACCTTTGCATCTCGAACTATTTTATCTTCTCAAATTAACTATAAGTCAATGCGACTTCCTCACCTACACATGGGATTTTTACCCTCTGACTCGATACACGAGTAACTGCATAGATAAGGTAGAATGGCCCATGCCAATGTCCCCTTGCTCTATTCGCTATAATTCTAACATTGTATGTAGTCCTATGTTTACCCAAGTTCTGAGGTCACGCAATTTCCACCCTCAACCTCATTTCTCGTACTCTACACCTATAGAATAGAAAACCCTTGCCAATTCTTCCCATTGCCATGTCCGCCTGAAAACATATCTTAAAGTGTAGAGTTCCCCAGTCTTAATGCCCTTAAGATTTTCATCATGTGTTTGTGACTCCCCTTCTCCTTGTTTACACTCCTCAATAGCAATTCCCTTATAATATATTAAATTTTATTGTATATAGCCTTTTATAACAAAATAGATCCAGGTGCAAAGCGAGGATATAGACTTGAGCGTCTTCCTAGGCAATGTTTCACTTGTGATCCTATATAAGGGTTACAGTGCGTTGTCACAATTGTAGGGTTATTGGGTTAAAAGTTGTTGAAGAGAAGAATTAATATGATTGAAAGGAGTGGTAGAGCCATGCGATAAGTAGAATTGTAGCGACAGTAGGTGATCTGACTTGATTCGAAATCAAAGGTTGATTGTGGTCCGCTAGAGGTGAAAAAAAATTGAAAGTTGAAAAAGTGAACGCTTTGTGCATGCGTTGGTGATGTGCTCTGCGGATGAAATGAAATAAACTCTTGAAGCGTGTTCATGCCAGAAGTTGGGATTTTTAAATCTGGGGGAGGGGGAACTGTGTTCAAAGAGTTTGTTGAAATATGAAATAAAAAAAAAATTCCCAAGCAGTGCTGTCGTTTTTCTACAATGAATTGAAGCAATGGCTGAAAAGATAGTGATGTGATAAAGTTTAGGGAATTGGTTAAAGAATATGATTGTTGAAAACGATTGTTGTAGATGCCCGATAGTTGATGATAACAATTGTCATATAATAAAGCTATTTAAACAAATATAAAATATAGTGAATAAAAAGATATAAATATAATTGCGGGTAAAAAAAGTGTAAGTGGACAAAATTAAACATGTAATATATAAAAGATATAATAATGAATTAAAAATGATTATTGAAACAATTAAATGTTTTGCCCCATACTAAAATAATATCATGAAAAATAAAAGTAAATTTGATCATTTTTTTTTTTGAAAATCATGTGACTTAAAAATTTGATTATATAATTGAAAGGTAAAAAAAAAAATTTAAAGATTTCATACAAAAATTTGAATGTAATTAAAGGTTATTAATGATTGGATAAATGATGGTAGTGGAAAATTGAACAAAAATAGTCTCTTTTGAAGAAAGGTTACAACTGTGGTGTGTAACTAGATCATATGACATTGGTAAACATCGGTGTTTTTGACTCTCTGAAGCTGGGAATAAGTGAAATGACATTTTCATTTGTCCAAAATGGTGATATGTAGAGAATGATTTCTCTTTTGCGTCATAAAGTCTACATAAGAATTAACCAAGTTTTTTTAATTGGTGATATCAATTAACATGTGAAATGTTTAATGTATGTTGTGTTGTGATTAATGCGTTGGTGAGATGTGTAAGAAAACCTAAATGGTTAGTGTGAAACATGTGTTTAAAATGGCGATCATGAAGCTAGCGGTCAAGATCTGCCTTGTGAAGGGAGGGAGGACGGGGCGTCGTATCTGAAATAGATTCGACTTTGGGAGTGACGCCTATTACTGGCGGTCACTGTCTGTCTTTCTCGGTATCGTCGGGGGTTTCTATTTCTGGTATGGTCAAACATGTGGGATGGTTTGCTATGTTTGTCATATACTTGTAACTGATTTTCTCTCTCTTGGTTTGTTGAGTTTGGCATATTACTGTTATAATTGAAAGATATGATTTTCTCGATGTTCGTAGTTATTGTGTTTCGAAGTTAGTTTAGACTTAGTAAAAATGTTATTCGATGATTTCAAGCTAGAAGTGAGTGAAAGATATGACTTTCGACGTGGACACGCTTTGAGGGGAGAAGTGTCACAGGCGTGAAGGCGTCTTTGGCCTGAAAAGTGAGAAAAATTTTGTTGTGTTGCCTTGTGACACTTGTGAAGTGAATTGAATGGAGAGGTGTCACGTAAAGTCATAGTTTGGTACAAAATCTAACCTGTTTCACCATAAATAACAAATTTACTGAAGTCATGGGTGGTGGTTGTACGAACACATGTCGAGAATTTTTAGATTGTTAGTGAATGTGGCCCGTTTAATGCGAAAATGTTTAGTGTGCGTTCATGTTTAGTGGCTACGTTATGGAGCTAGTGTGGCTCGAAATTGAATTCGTTGTGAGTCGCGCGTTAATAATGGTTGCCAATTGGAGAAAGTGATGTGAAAATGTTGTAACGTTTGTTGAGAGAGATTTGTTGATGATTAAATATGGTTGTAAAAAAAAAAAAAAGATGAGGGAGTGTATTTATCCTCGAATATTAACGATTGTAATCGTTTTGGAAGGCTGTGACATAATTTAGTTACTGGCGTGGTAGTTGATGGGATTTTTATTTTTAACTTTTTTTGGGAAAGATAGTTGTTTTTCCTAGTGGTGTCTTTGAAGATATTGTATCTTTCGATTTTTGCAATTAAAAAAAAATGCGTTTCATCTATGTTAATTTATATTTAAAATTTGAATATATTTTTTAAATCGTTGATTATGGCAGTTAAAATGATTCTAATAAAAGGGCAATGTTGTGATAGTGACAAGAATAATTTGAATTGTGGCGTTTTGTTGATATGATGAATATGACAATGATTTTTTCAAAATATGTTATGTATTTGCTTAAGAAATGGGTGTTTTTGTATGAAATAAGATATTAAGAAAAACAAAATTAAGTTTAGAACTATAATATGATGAGAATTTTTTTTTTTGATAAAAATATATATTTTTTTAAATTGTTTTTTTTTTTTTGCTTATCCCTAGTACACGTGGTACAGGCCATGATAATCATGGTGGGTAGTTAGCGACTGCTTTTTACTGTAAGCGCACCACATGTCTACACATGTGAAAAGCAGTTCGACTTTGCACTTACAAATGCCAGAGCCCCGTTTGGTTACTTGCACTCGCTGGTGGGGTTGGACTTTTGCAAGAATGGGGGCCATTGGAGCATTTTTTTTTTTAAACAGAAAAAAGTGTCCAATGCGGGAATCGAACCCGGGTCCTAGTGGTCGAAAACCAAACGGTTTAACCAGCCTTAAATATACTAATGTAAAGTGTATAAAAAAGATAAATAAGGGATGTCCCCAGGGTGGTATTATTTCTCCTATTCTTTGGAATATATTACTTAGTGATTTCAACTTATCTTTTAACGAAAGTTTTGCTAGAGTAATTGCTTTCGCGGACGATGTGACATTTGTGGTATGGAGTTCAAACATCTATGATCTTCAGTTTAATATTACCAAATGTTTAATAAAAATCAAAGCATGGTGTGAAAAGGTAAAACTTTCACTAAGTCCAAACAAAACAGGTATACTCTATCTACATAACTATGAAAAATTGCCCATTAATTTTGATGGAAAAATAATTCAACCATCAGAAACTGTTAAAATTTTGGGAGTTATTTTAAAAATCATAGACAAAGGAATAAGATTAATTTTGGAACACATGTTGACAATATAATTATGAAAGCTACGAAACTTAAGAATATATTATTCTCATTATGTGCACGTACTTGGGGCATTGATACTCGGCGTAGATTGATCCTATATAAAGCTATGATACGCTCTACAATAAGCTATGCATCAAATATTTGGTTTCCTTTTATCACTGCAGCAAAAAGATCCAAGTTGAATTCTATACAATATCAAATTCTTATTAGATGCATTCATGCTTATAGGACTTCATCTTCTTACATCACACATATACTAGCGAAAACCCCTTTACTGTCCGATTATCTTGAATTATTACAAACAAAGTATAATATGACAAATTCTCTCACAGATCGAACACTCAAAAAACCCCTTCAAAAAGAATTAAACAAACTATATCTGGATCTAAAATTTAAGTTTTATCTTTCTCAATCTAATGAACTGTTCAAGAAATTCTTTCCAATTGCTGTCCCAAATTTCATTTCTTCTGATAAATTCACTACTTTATTCTTAACTGGCAAAGGACCCTTCTTAAGTTTCTTATTCAAACTGAATGCTATCAATGATCCAACATGTGAATGCCGCTTAGATGTTGAATCACCAGAGCATCTTCTTTTATCTTGCCCTCTGACTAATCAAATTGTATGTAGATACTTTGAAACATTACCAAATTCTCTTTGTGTATATACTCTATCTTATGAGAACTTTGTTAAGTTTAGAACTATTTGTACAATAATTTACAAAACAATACTAATCCATCGTGTAAATAATTAATCATATATATATATATAATACTAGCACAGCACAATAGTCCTTTGGACTTCGTGCTTTTGTAACAATAAATAAATAAAAAAAATAAAAAAAATAAAAAAGCCTTCCACCGACCCCCCTTTTTTAAATTGTAGATTTGGATAATGTTATTTTAGATAAATTTAGGAAAGGCATGTAAGATTAGTAAATTGGTAAAAATGCGTGATGGGCAAAATTTTTTTAAAAGTAAAATTGAGAGTAATAACTTGAAATTTATAATCTGATTAAAAATTAAAGTAAATTTGATAAATGAGAGTCTGAAAGTTTTAAAAATTGAATAAAAATGATATAAAAAGGTAAAAATTAATTTTAAAATGCTTAAAGTGGAAATATGAATACAAAATTTATGTTGAATCAAGTTGTGAACGTGAGGATAAATTCAAGGTAGGTTTTTTTTTAAACTCACAATTTTGTGATGATTTTGTCAGGAAACTTGGTCTCTGGTTGTTTTCCTGCTGACGTGGAAAGCGCTCCATATAGAGCTTGTAGAAGCTTGTAGCTTCTGTAAAGTTGATGGCAGCTTGTCGCCTTAAGCATTGTCGATGTCAGGCCGAAGGTGGAGAACTTCTCACCGGGTTTGGGTCATTCTACTCCTCGGTTTCCATGACTTGCGGGAATTTCGGCTGTCGTTGGGGTGGTCAGCTTGCTCCTGGCGTTGGCGATCTATGTTAGCGGGTCTGCGGAAGTCCCTTGGGGCGGCGTTTCATCCGTAAATATCTCTTTTTGGGGGAGAGATTGCTTGGTCTTTTCGTTGGAATGGCGGGTTTGCTCCTCCAATGTCGTTTCTTGTTTGGGGTAGCTTGCTCAGTCGTATCGTTGAAATGGTCGATTTGCTCCTCCATCTTTGCTCTTTCTCGCTTCTATCTGGACAGGCTTCTTACCTTCTTCGTTGTGTCATTCTTCGTTTTGGTTATCCTGTCGGCTAACTTTGGTGAGTTGAGTTACTGTGACTCTCGCTATACTGTGTTGACCGAGAGGAACAGTCAGGATGGGGAGTTTTCCAGTACCTCTCTGCACCTTGGAAGCTTTTTACAGTTCTCACAAAGTACAGGCAGTGGTGGTCGAGGCAGAGTGGAAAGCTTGGGGATGTCCACACAAAAAACGAAGACACAGTTGCACTAAGAAAGTTCCGTGAACAGATAAAAGTTGAGCTAGGAGCGAAAGATGAGAGATAGAAGAGTTCTTACATGGTGGATGAGAAGGACCTGGGGTACAGCCGACGAGAGCTCGCGCTAAGGGTGAACTGACTGTCAAGTGACTGTATGTTTGGCTAAAGATGGGGGAGGCCTTATATATCTCTTCCAAGAAAAGAAGTATTGCATTACAGCATATGCAACAGGGGCGCGGATCGTCTGGCGAAACTGGACACTGGCGCCGTCCTGACAGTTTCCAATCTATCTTTAGACCTTGTTGTTTTGTGACTTCCATCTATCTCGAATTTAGACATTTTTGACTTCTATATTCTCTTTAGCTCAATTCTTAATCTATTACAGAGTTTTATTTATTTATCCTCAGTTTGTACAAAGTACAATACATATGATGATGTAATGACACATGCCAATCATACGTATAATCATTTACAGATGTGTTTCTATTATACAACATGAAAATCTTGTTATAAGTTATATACAATTTTTGGGGTTGTTGGTTTAAATTACTATATATATATATATTGAACATATATAAAGGTAAATAAATTACCCCACAAAACCTTTTATATACCAAATTTCAAAATATGTAAACGAATTTCTTATTTTTAAATCAGAAAATCTTTTGATTTGTTCAATTAAATTCGATTACCAGCGTATTTATATTTTAATATATTGTCACAAAGATTCTAAGAATATTCATCGATTCTTTTTAGCAAAGTAATAAAAACAAAATTAACTCCTCGACATTCAAGAAAAACAAAACAAACTAGACAAAAAACGAATTAACTATATTTACATATTTTATATTTATATACAATTAATATTTACATATATTTGAAAAACAAAACTGTCGCATTACTCCTCCCCCCCCCCCCCCAAAAAAAAAAAAAACAGCGCCACGCAGTTTGCAGATAATTAACAAGGTTAGGATATTTGGTTTCACGATCTGGCTCTTGTGGTTGGACCAGAGGTTGGGTGGGAGTACGGGACGGTGTCTCCTTGCTGTTTATTCTATAGTAGCGTATTGGTCTTTCGGATCTTTATACGGCTTCATGCGCAGGATGTGCACAACATCCCTGACTTTGCGTCTCTTCGATGTTGGGTCAAAATCTTCGACCTCATAGGTGACATCAGATAGCTTACGCAATACCTTGTATTTTTGGTATTATCTGTGCTTCGGATTTTTCATTAGCAAGCCATACCTTCCCCTGATTATGATGGACATTCACAATTGCAGCGGGTATAAATATTTCTTTACTGAATACGACATTCTTATTTCCAGTGATTATAATATCTACATTTTCCATATCCTTCGGGGCTGACACGGCTATGCGAGCCTTTGATCGGGCTGGTATGACATAATCACTTAAGACTGTTAAGCGCCAAGGATCTGTAGGGGTTGACTCTTCTAAAAAAATGTTTTCAAAATATAATTCAGATCGACCACAATCTATAACTGCTTGTGATGACTCTAAAAAGTCCCATCCAATGATAACATCATGACTGCATTGTGGTAGTACTATGAATTCAAATGGAATCAACTTATCCTGGACGGTCATTCGAAGGAAACATTTACCTAATGGTTGTACACAATTTCCATCGGCGACTTTCAGGGCAATATTTTTGACTGCAGGTAGCATGACCTTTCTTAAATAGCGGCGGTATTTTTCATAAATAACAGAAAATGACGCTCCAGAATCGACTAAAGCACTTACCGGCTGGTTATCAGCCACTATGTTAAAGTAATTAGCTCTCATTTTAGCGACTGTTGGAGGATTTCCTGACAAGCGGCCTCACCTCCTAGAAAGGTCGCGCCATTTAGTTTTCCACAATTCGGCGACTAGGAGATTGGCTAAGTCATCTGTATGGCGTAGGGGATCTGTGGCGGCGAGTCGGCGATCGTCCTCGATTGGGGCTAGTAGATGAGCGTCTTGTGGCATTCTGGTTCAAGTCGTCTTTATGATTGATTGGTGTTGCTTGATTTCTGTCTTTGTCACGATATGAGTCGAAGACTGCTCTTCTTTCACGGCAATACCTAACAACATGCCCTGGACGTCCGTAGTGAAAAGAAATTGGCCTCATATGCACTGTTCTCGATTCGTCAGTTTTGCGTTTAGGGATTTCCTGCCGTGGTCTCTTGCCCATCACACTCGATTCGTGCCTGATTTGACCAGATTTCCGCCTTTTCCTTGTATTGTAATCCCAATTTTCCTTTTCTGCGTCATACCAAGCCATTTGATTAGCTTGCAGGACTTGGGATGTTTTATAATTGATGCCAGTGTCTTCTAGGCTCTTTGGTAGACCTCCTCTCCCAGCTGTTTGGGGATGATGGGAGAGTCTAGTCCCGAAATCACATTGCTGATCTTCTCCTTTACTATCCTACGAAGGAGTTCCTCGATATCTACGTTGCTCTCAGTTGAGATGGAAATGGCGTTCACAAGTCTCTCAAATTGTGGTTTTACTATTCTCTTTTTGACTAATGTTTCGATTATCTTGCATTTACTGCAGAACTCTTCAACTGTTGCCATTTCTACAGGAAGAAGCGCCTGGTATATGTGTTCCTTCACTACTTTCATGAGTGTCCTAGTTTTTCACCCTCCGTCATCGCTGGATTGACTTGGCGACAAAGTCCGAGGATGTCCTTAATATTAAAATTAGACAAATCGTTAGCCTTTTGAGCTCGAGATTTCAGTTTGGCTTCGGCTTTTTGGTCTAGATTCTTCCAGTTGCCAAACATTTTAAGGAGCTCATCTCTGAACGTCTGCCATGATGTAAGGTTTTCTTCTTCATTCTCATACTAGCACTTAGCAGTATATTATAAAAAGAAGATGACATTGGCGGGATTCATTAAGTCGTCCCACCCATTATACCTGGCTGTCCTATCGTAGTCTTTCAGCCATTAATGAGGGCACTCCGATGTTTTCCCAGCAAAGTTAGGAGGATTTCAGGGCTGTTGCAGACTGGTGATGGGAATTCTGGGGGGTGAATGGACTTCTTGTTCGTTTTTGATGGACATTCCTTATTTTACACCGGTAGTAGGCTCTGTAGACGTCGACTTTTTCTTTACTAGCCACCGTTTGGATTTCCCGAGATACCCAGCATCTCCACCAAAATGTTACAAAGATTCTAAAAATATGTATTATTTTTAGCAAAGTAACAAAAACAAAAATATCTTTTCAACATTCAATAAAAAAAGGTAAACAAAACAAATTTGACAAAAAAAGTAATTAACTATATTTACAAATTTTATATTTTAAAATAATTAATATTTACATATATTTGAAAAACAAAACTGTCGCAATATACATAGCACATAACAAAGTTGTGAGAGGATCGGAATTATGTACCAAAGGAGGCAGCTTTCCTGAAATATCGTGGCACATTCTTTATCACCACCATCACGTTTTGTACTGAGTTCAGACTTGCGAATATATTAGAGAATATAATTTGTATTTTCCCTCTCATATATACGAAGAAATTTGGCGCAGCCGTTTCTGTGATATAAATGAGCGATTCATGTTTCATAAAATGTAGACGTGAATAGACTAATTTCTATATTTCCTTTCAACTTTTGTGAGAAAAATAAAATGTATTTCCAGATCACAATAAGTCAGAAATTTTGTAAAATAGATCACTCCACCAGACAATGCGAGAGTACAAAATATCAGATTTATAGGTGGCCGTAGTAGTCGGGAATATATATATAGATTATGGAATATAATTTGTCATATAAATAGCGGGTCGGTGATAAAGCCACAACACCAGCTTTGGCAAACTGAGGAGCATTCACCTAGAGATCATGGTTTCGGGCTAATGGCCCTCGTCAGTCTAGGGCGGACCCAAGACCGCTATCTGCGGCAACGGTCAATAGATGGCCTCAGGTTTTGACGTTTATTTTGACCGGAGAGGCGCCCTATGCTTCCATGGATCAATTTCCTCCCGGCAAATTCTCCATCTATATTCTGGCCATAGATTTGGCCCAGCCACCTTGACAGAAAAACACCTCTTTTGGTAGATTGTGAAGATTCCATTAGATCCCGTGTAGATCTCATGGAATAAAGTCCACCCTAGACTGACGAGGGCCATTAGCCCGAAACGATGGTCTCTAGGTGGACGCTTCTCAGTTTGCCAAAGCTGGTGTTGTGTCTTTATCACCGACCCGAGGCCGCTAGTTGCAGCGACGGTCAATAGATGACGTCAAGTTTTGACGTTTATTTTGACGGGAGAGGCGCCCTATGCTTCCGTCTATATATATATTATTATTAAAAAGGCATATATTAGATCAAAATATCATTTATTTCACCAATATATCAGTTGGCTGAACGCCAACCTTTATTAAGGTGTTATAATATTTTAAATATATATATATATTATATAAAGGCTCAAACAAGTTGTTCATAGATTATATGTTGTTTTAAAATTATTTATAAAACTGTTTTATCATCAAATTATATATAAAATAATAATATAACTAGTATTTTATTTATAGGTACTAATAAAAAAGGCTACTATAATCGCATATTAATGTTATTATTTCATAAGGCTTCTATATTCACTTCTCTTATTGTAAAATATGTATTAGTTTTTTTTTTCAAAATATTTTTTTCAGCACGCAAAGGGTATTTTTAGAAGGAAATAGAAAGATATACTACCCTATATCACCTACATATTTGCGATGCAGATGCACGGAAACAAGACAAAATTTAAGCTCTCTACCCCCGATCGTTAAAAGTAAACAGATGACAGCGTGGAATGAGCTCTCGGCAACCAAAGGAACTTGTCCCCGGTGTTTAAAAAAACCTCCTCTGTCCCACACAAGGCCCTCAAGGCATTGGCATAATGAGTGAGCCGAGATAAAATTAAAAATCTGCCTTTTTATGGTCCATAAAGGGCTCAGTCGGCTCGCCCAGTGGCTAAACTAAAGCCGCTTTTAGTGTCTGCTTCTCTTTTAATGAACCTGGTCGTAAAGTGGGCCGTGATTGCGGGGAGGGTCTTTGTTATTGTGAGGGGGGGGGGGGGGGGGGGGTTCTGAACTTGTAGATGGTTGGTTGCATGCAATTCTACGTATGTGTTTGTAAGTGCGCTGCTTACTTGTGAGGTGACCTAACTTGTACTACAGTATTTATAAATCAGTATGTATGTGCGCTTCTTACTTGTGAGGCAGCATTTATAGGTCAGTATGCACGTGCGCTGCTTACATGTGAGGTCTCTTAACTTGTGCTGCAGTATTTATAAGTAAGTATGCACGTTCCATGCTTATATATGAGGGGTCCTAACTTGTATTCCAGTATTTATAAGTCAGTATGCACATGCGCTGCTTACATGTGCGGTGACCTAACATTTACTTCAGCATTTATAAGTCAGATGCACGTGCGCTGTTCACTTGTGAGGTGTCCTAACTTGTGCTACAGTATTTAAAAGTCAGTATGCATGTGCGCTGCTTACATGTGCGGTGTTCTAACTTGTACTCTAGTATTTATAAGTAAGTGTGCGCCGAATTACTACATTTTAAATAACTACTGCTGCCTATTTTAATATTTCAGGCTAATGGGAACTTCTTATAAATGAGATAACCTGTAATGTGCATTTGTATGCTAGCGTGCGCTGCTTATATTTAGAGGTTCATACTGCTATAGTACCTATAGAGGAATTCTCTCTCATGATGACTACGTCGCTTATGTGAACGGATATTGTATGCATCAGATTGACCATTGATTGCCTTTAAAACATCCCGGTCTTAAACATGCATCCAATCAGAGGTTGCAAGTCTTAGATCCCTCATGTCTTAGCCAAATAATCAACCAGAATATGCAGGTCATGTTTTCCTAAGGCTTTATGCAAACAATAAACCAGCATCCCCCCCCCCCCCAGCAACCCGGATCTGCTGGCCATATGGCATTCGGGTTTTCAACAGACCAAGTGTTGCTGAAAGGAAATAATGTGGCCTACCCTCACAATTTAGAGAGAAATTCGATTACTTCAGAATGAAACTTTTCTGAATTAATAAAATATCTTAAACAAAGATGAATATTTTACTGGTCCTATTTATCTTGTAAAGATTTCAAAATTAAAACGTAATGACGCATTCCCAATCCAAACAAGTCTCTCGATGGAGAAGTACTTAAATAAATCAAAGGAGAATTAATTACTCGCAGCAGAGAGAGCGTAATTAATTTGCCACCACAAAATTCAATACCAAATCCCCTTTCTCAATTACTCCCGTTGTGCGGTGCTAGGCTCAGGCTGCTCGTAGATGTTGGCTTGTTTAGCTGAGGTCGGTGGTAGGACAACTTGGAAACATTTCTTGAACATACCATCACGTCAGCTTAGAGGGATGAAAAACCTTAATAAAGTTTTATAGCTCTCATTTTATACTTTGCTCGAACGTATTTCTATCTTTAAAAATGTAGTACTGAACCAGGCAAGGTTTATAAACAATAATAACTATAAAAACCTAAATAATTGCAATCCGTAATTTAATGAATGAAAGGAAGAAAAAATTGTTTGCAAAAAGTTTCTTTTATTCTTAAATTTGGCGAGCTTTCAGGCGTTAGCCTATCATCATATGTCGGCCTGATGATAGGCTAACGCCTGAAAGCTCGCCAAATTTAAGAATAAAAGAAACTTTTTGCAAACAATTTTTTCTTCCTTTCATAAACAATAATATTAGAAAAATAGAAATATACTCAGTTACAGAAAAGGACTGTAATGGGACAATATTAGGGAAATTAATAAATAAAAATACATTTAAAAAGGCTTTTATTTAAATTAACTAAAAAGAAAAAAATATTTTAGTGTTTTTCATTGAGCAATTAGTTTTATATGAGGGAAAATAAAAGCGGAGGGGGACTGGAATGTGGTCTGGAAGCGCATTATAAAATTAAATTACAAAATTTTAAAGGCAATTTGGATTTTCGTCCGTTTTCGGCCAACCTGACAATCCAGAATACGAAAGATTTGTCAACTTTCATTGTGGACAAGTTCTAATAAATGAACAAAATTTCAGATATAAACGTCCTCTATAAGTATATTAAAAATGTATTATAAGGTTTGTGGAAAGACAGACATGGAAGCAAGTTAAATAAAAGCTTTTTAAAAAATATCATTAAAGCATGAAATTAATGGACACGACAGGAACAAAGAATAAAACAAGGCTCTTAATGCAATATTGAGTCAAGGCTGACATTAACAAAGAAAAAAATCATAGTTACAAATTTGTCTAATAAAGTAATTATATATATTATAATTTATAACACAAAATCACCTATAATATATTGTCATCCTCATATTTGTTCTCTCTCATTCACTACGAGACAATTTGGTGGAGATTTTGGGTGTATTAGGGAAGACAAACTGCAAATCGCCTGCAGATCTTGAGGCTATAGGTTCTGTGAACTACAATTTGCGCGACTCAGACTCCATAATTTCACCGCCGTGTTAAAGCCAAGACTTCCCTCTAAAATAACAATGCCCCTATCGACGCTATGACTACAAAGCCGCTCTTTATGCCGTAAGAATAAAGCGTAAAGCTGCTAGGGACCACTCTCAAATTCTGAGGGACACCTTGAGGAAAATACGTAAGGTTCATCTCATCAAAAATGAGCTTTGAAAGCTGTGGATCATAGCTCCCATAGGGGAGTATCTTTATCGAAAATATTTAATTAACAGATTATTAGTTTTAAGATATTTTGTTACTCAGCCTATTTCTCCCATTGGATCCCTTATCAGTTGTTGAAAAGGTGATCATTTTTTTTTTATAAAAAATAAATTGCTTTTTCATTTTTAAGTTTGTCACTTTCCTTTTTTTACTTAACGGTAGTTTTACTAAAGATAAAAAGGGGCATACCATGGCCAGAATTCAAGTTGAAGAGACTTCATCAACCTTTTTTATAGACGTTATTGTTCGTTGACTTATTAGTATATATACTTCACTAATAAGGTTTCCACCTTTTTTTTTTTTAAAGGCGACAGTGGGTCTCCGAAACGTCAAAAGGACAATATACTTTTATTAAAGTACAATGAAGTCTTCAACTTGAATTAATCAAATTCTAACCCTCCCCCCGTACAATCATGGAATTAATATGATGCATTATATTAAATTGAAACTATTTTTAGAAATATCAAAACCCCTCTGAAAGTTATGTTTTTCATACTTGTTTACCTATTATTTTATATTTCTTTTAATTCAGTTATTGGGTCAAAATTCGACGTAATTTAAGACTTCTAAAATTTTAGAGTAAAAAAAGGAGAAAATGAAGTTGGGTGCAAATTCAAGAGAATTAGGAGCCTAGTCTCTCTCTCTCTCTCAGATACTAAAATCAAAACTATTTGGCAAACATAACCATTTTAAGACAATTTGAGTTATCTGGAAAAATGTTTTGATTTAATTAGCAAACTATCTTAAAAGTCTTCAGGAATTCAAAGAGACGAACTCATCACGACGCATCATCTGGAGGACACACTCTATCCGCCTGTTTAGCTTGGTCCAAAGTACTCGTGCCGCAGCCGTTGTCGGAGGCCATCAGCTCTCCCCCTCCGCTACACACAACGGCTGCGGCACGACAACCTTGGACCAAGATCCAGTCTCGATCATTTCCTTTTCCATGCCACCATTTCCAGTGAGATATCTCACTTCACCAACATCCATCATTTGTAGGGCGTTTTCCATCTTGCAAAGTTCAGTCGTTTGAGCTTCCTCTGTAAGCACATGTGAAATACTCAACAATGTTTTTCAGTGGAGGTACTCCAACAACTCTTCGTTGTGATGGTCTTGTCGATGTCTTTATCACCTGGACTCGTGTTGTATTTACTCAAACGAGTACGCAGGCTATTGGTTTTTGTGTTTTTTTTTTAAGCGATAACTAGCTTCTGACTGGTGTACCTTAACTTCGAAGGACTTAGGTGTTGTAGAAGGGATGACATTCCAATCACGCTCGAGTTGACTCAATCGAGATTCCAATGGAATGATACCTTCTTTAATCGATCTAACCTGGCCAACGACGTCTTCTCTGAACGCATCTATTTTCTGGTCCATCAAACTAAAGAAGTTTCTGATCACTTTCTTGCATTCCTCAATTTCGAATTAGTTTATCTCTTCCATTTTGTTTTCAAATTGGCATGAAAAATAAAATATTCAAGAATCAAAACCACGCCAAATGTTATGACGCTCCTCTAGCGGTTGTTGTTTGTGAGCAAGGTTTATAGGAAAACATTATGGTCCGGTGTGGATACAGTAGAGGGACTTGCCTTCATTGTACGCTCCGAGAATGATTGTCTTTGTCCTTCTTGCACAGTCTTCCCGGTTAATCCACACGGCCACACACCCGGAGACCACTTCCCGCGTCTCCTGTCACTGCCGATTTGACAAAAACTGTCCCTTCTCACCCATACTGGAATACCATTTTTGGCGCCTATATCCCTTTCACGTGGGCCATCCTCTCGCAGCTGGAGTCCATCCATATTTCCTCAACTTCACTCTGGGATCTTGGTTATCTTGGTTAGCTTGTAATATAGTAGGGAGGGGATTATCCTTATGACAATTCATTGCTCTGGGCGCGAAGTTACGTCCTTTCTCTGAGACTGGAGGAATTTAATCTTGGCTTCTGTTACTATACATTAGTCTTTCTCTCTTAACCCTTCACTATCTCACTTTAACGTTCCTCTAATGAACTCTTAGATGCGATACATAGTTGGATTAGGATGGTACGTACAAAATATGATATATTTGTATCATATCAGCTACATGCTGATTTCCCCCCTAATATCAGTCCTTTTATGGTTAAAACCCCAGATTGTATCTTTGTTATAATGCTATTTCAGTCAATTTCCCATCGCCATTTTTTTAATTAATAGGAATTTAATTAATAGGAATCTACTTCAGCCATACACAAATGTTTAAAATAATTTGGCCAGGAGCCATTCTGATATGGTTTTGTCATTTGCCAGTACTGGTAGTTATTGCAGTCAGGATGTGTATCAAATTTGCATTCTGGGTCCGCTGTTTTCTGGGTTTGAACAGTGAAACTTCACCTTGCATGTGGTCGACATCAATATTGGTATAGTGGAGGCTAGGCAACTCATTGGGAGGCCAGATAGAATATGAAAATTTCCAATTTGCGCATGTTACACAAGCCACGTGTCACAGCGATGGGCAACATCTCAATTTGCACGTCTCCAACTTCCAGCAATCGACTTCCCTCCCTCCCTCCCCCCCAATCAATAACTCGCCTCCCTAGTGACGGGGTTTACGACCCTCGTGGGACACCGACCCTCAGGAAATTTAAACTCTGCAATGGTCGAGGAACTTTTGTCTGATTAAATTTGTCGAATGTTAGAACTTAAGTAACTCAACATCGCCGCGACGAGATTGTTGACGTGACTGTTCTTACGATCTCTCTTTGTGTTGTTTCCTTGTGACCCATCATCCACCTACTGCCTCATCCTGGCTTTGACATTTACAGATTAGCAGGATGAGGAGTCATAAATCAATAGAACTCCAAATTAGATATGATAAATACATAAATCATATGATCATATCTTTTTAAAACACCATTACCATTTATTCGTCAAATTGGTTCCAAAACATACTTATCGACATTCCACCCATTCCTATTATCGATTTACTAATACTCAGACATGTTAAGAGCTATCTGGATATTTTAATTGTCAAGTTAATGTTTACGTGTTCGTATAGATACGAGGTTCAATTATAAATAGCGCAAAACATTTTTGTATCTAGTTATAAAATAATTATCTAAAATTGAAATTTTCACCCAAACCTAAAAGCCTTAATGAGCTAATAACAGCACAAGCGACATAATAACTATTGTAGCAAAGTATTTATTATATTTTATATACAGATTATTAAATTTTTGATATATATATGTGATGATGTAATGGTGAGGTATCCAGTCGACTTAAACTATGGAGTGAGTTCTTGTCGACTCTCGCTATACTGTGTTAACCGAGAAGAACAGTCAGGATGGGGAGTTTTCCAGTACCTCTCTGTACCTTGGAAGACCTTTTACAGTTCTCACAAAGTACAGGCAGTCGTGGTCGAGGCAGAGTGGAAAGCTTGGGAATGTCCATACAAAAAACGAAGACACAGTTGCACTAGGAAAGTCCGTGAACAGATAAAAGTTGAGCTAGGAGCGAAAGATGGAGATGGAAGATTTCTTACTCGTCTACATGGTGGATGAGGTGGACCTGGGGTACAACCGACGAGGGCTCACGCAGATGGTGAACTGACTGTCAAGTGACTGTATTTATAGGTTAAGACGGGGGCCTTATGCGACAGGGGCGTGGATCGTCTGGTGAAATTCTACTGGCGCCGTCCTGACAGTTTCCAATCTATCTTTAGACCTTGTTGTTTTGTGACTTCGTTCTATCTCGATTTTAGACGTTATGACTTCAATATCTTTAGCTCAACTCTTAATCTATTACAGAGTTTTATTTATTTATCCTCAGTTTGTACAAATTACATTACATATGATGATGTAACGATACATGTCAATCATGCGTATAATCATATACAGATGTGTTTCTATTATACAACATGAAAATCTTGTTATAAGTTATATACAATAAGGGGTTGTTGGTTTAAATTACCATATATATAATTTATATTTTGCTATTCTGGAAACTTGCTTATCTTGTATATTATAGATGTTGATTTTGTGCTTGAAATAAATAAATTGCCGTTTAATCCTGAAGCTTCTTTCCTAATAGTCTACGTGACATTGTCATCATCAATTTTAACTCTATCTATAAATGAAAATTATAAATAGTTTTGACGCTACATTTTTAATATATATAATTAAAGGTATTTTTTAAAAAACGACCATATACTACAATTTATTAAAAAAAACCCTCATTAAATCTGTATTCATTGCAATATAATTTCTGAGAAATAGCTTTAATTATATTTATTAAATATTTGCGTTAATTTTTTTTATAATAAAAAAAATCGGCATTATTCTATTACATCTGCTGCGCGTTAACGCGCCTGCGCAAACAATGACATCGTGAAAATTCTTAACAATAAATGGCCGCCAAAAGGATGTAGGTGCGTGCAAACATAAAGTTCTTTATTAAACTTGGCAAATTGCCGAATAAAACCTTCGAAAGGATTACCGAAGTTTATGGTAGACATTTTTTATCAAATTGAAATATTCCAATATTTCAAAATGATATTCCTAATTTTAGAATGGCCGAAAAGGGCTTGAAAATGAAGATCGATCGGGTTGCCCTTTCACAAGCAAAACTAATACAAATGTCGATTGAATAAAATAATATTCGATGATAGCTGTATGTATAACCATTTATTTGTTATTTTAAAATTTTAGCATTTCATTAGAGAGAGATTGATTTGAAATTGTTTCAAGATTGCGATATAAATTTATTCGCTTACTTTTTTTGCGTCGAAGCAAAAGGAATGTCAGAAGTTAGCATACCAGGATCTGTTGAATATAGAACAGAAGCCTTGATATTTTTGAAAAGGAAAGATAGTGCAGAGTATGAAAGTTGGTGTGGACAATGCAATACTGAAACTAAACAATAGAACTTGGAGTGGAGGAGAACTTCTTCCCCCGCAAAGAAAAGTAAAAGCTGCCAAACAATTCCATTATCTATACAATCATGATTGATTTTTTAATACCGTAGAATTATACGCCATGAAATTTTCCCTACTGAAAAGACTGTTTATCAGAATTATTTATAGATATATCCATCCATAGCCATATAGCGATCAGAGCCTTTTTTTGGAGGGGAGGAGAGGAAGAGGGGGGGGGGGGGGGGGCGGTTGGCGGCGATTGGATCGATTTGATTTTCTCTTGGTACTATTCAGTGCTACTCATTATCATCTGGTGTGGGAGAATGGGCGTAAAAGGACTCTTCGTCCAATAGAACCATGATCTTGTTTGGCTGAGGTTGGATATTAAATATTTCTTCTATAAAAGCTCTGGTATTGAGAAAGGACAATAAAGACTTTTGTTGTTTGTGTTGTATTCCAATTGATTACACACAGCGCTCGACGTTAATTATACTTTAATTAACTATAAGGTAAAGGGAATATATATAGATTAAAAGTAAACACACATGGAGAGAAGGAATGGCGTGGCAACGCCGCAGGTAGGGTTACAACATCGGCAGGAAGTGAGTCAGCTCCAGAGTTGCCGAGTCCAACCGTCCGCCGCCAGGGCTCCAGCAATCTCCTCCCTCGAAATGACCTCCTATTCATGGATCACTTCGTCGCTTAAGAGTCTCGAACGATGGAGTTCGTGCAGGTTTCTCCCCAGTGGCTTGGTCAAAATGTCCGCTAGGTTTCTTCCACTTATTTACTTCAGTACTGAGGAGTTCAGTTGAGTTCTGAGCATTTCTCTGGTTCCTTAGGATCATTGGATGAGATCGAGTAGGAGAAGGCTTCACAGTATCTTCATTATGGCTGTCCTCTTCTGTAGGTGTCACGTCGTCTTGATCTAATAAAGACACTGGATTCTCTTCAATCTCCCGTTGAGTCCCATAGCTGTAGTGTTCAACTGATGGAAGCACCTCCCGGTTGCTGTCGTTCCTCGATACATCACTCTCTTTGAAGACACAGTCCCGAGATTCCACCACTTTCTTCATCTCAGGAATCCACACTCTGTAGCCACGTCCTCTGAGTGCATATCCAACAAGGTTACCTTTGACAGCTCTCCTTTCGAGTTTGGATTTACGGACTTGTCTTGGAATATGGACAAATACTTGACAGCCAATAGCTTTTAGGTGTTTAAGACTAGGCTTGTTCCCTGTCCACAGTTCATATGGCGTGCTTTCACCATTGTGATTGTTGAGAACTCTGTTTCTGACATAGGCTGCGGTGTAAGTCAGCTCCGCCCAGGAAGCCTTTGGCAGACCACTTCCAGATATAGTGCTCCTGACAAGATCTAGGAGTGTCCTATTCATTCTTTCTGCCACACCATTCTGTTGAGGTGTATACGTCATAGTGTGTTCATGAACTATTCCAACGCTCGTGCAGAAAGTGTCCCATTCTTTGGAACAAAATTCCAAGCCATTATCCGTACGTATTCGTTTTAGTTTCCGGCTGGTTTGTTTCTCAGATTCTTGAATCCACTCTTTGACTTTTCCCAGGGTTCCGCCTTTGTTTTTCAGGAAAAATACACTTGTATATCTCGTAGATTCATCAATGATGGTTAAGACGTACTTGGCTCCTCCCCAGCTCAATACGTCGAGTGGACCCATCAAGTCCGCATGCACCAAGTCCAATGGCATGATTTCTTTTTCCTCCTTGTGTGAGTGTTGAAGGAATGGCAGACGGTAAGACTTGCCGATCAAGCAGTCTTCGCACTTTTCTGGCTTTGCCGGGCTGCAATCAAGTCCTCTTACGCTTTGGTTCTTGGCCATCTTTGCTATCGTATATGCATTTACATGCATCAGCCTTTTGTGCCAAAGTTCCAGTGTAAGCTCTTCCTTGCATTCAGATGCAAGAGAAACACGATCATTCTGATCTATCGGAGAGGATGGAGTAGTCTGGACGTAGTAAAGTCTACCCAACTTCTTTCCCTCTATCAAGAGTTTACCTTTCATGTCCATAATGTGGCAACCATTCTTATTGAAGACAACTTTTCTACCGTTTTCTATCATTTGGAGCACAGACAGAACACTGTGACGCATATCTGGAACATACAAGGTGTTCTGGGCAACCATTTTGCTGGCATCTCCCTTGTGTCCAACAATATTGGCACTGACAGTACCGATACCACATGCTTCTATAGAAGAGCCATTCGCAACAGTGATGGAACTCATATTGCTTGTGCACTCTTTCAGACATGTGAAGTAATCTCTCTTGGGAGTCATATGGTGCGTCGCTCCAGAATCTATGATCCAGGTCTCGGCGGTAGCTCCAAACAAAGTGTTGCACATTGCCGACATATTTACGCCTTTGTTTTGGTCAAACCTCTTTGGTCTTTGTTCATTATTTCCTTTCTTCCTGCATTCCCTTGCATAATAGCCTTTACCTCCACATTTGAACCAAACAACCTTTGCTTTAAATTGTTTTTCTGTTTCAATGGGCTTCGAAGAGGCATTAACGACCATGGCACCCACATCTTTTGGTAGATTAGACGAACGCCTTTCTGCTTCTGCCAACAGCCGTCTTTTAACTGTGGCGGTCGTGAAGTCTGAATCAGGCAAGTTACATATTGTTGAGACAACGGTGTCCCAATCCTCTGGTAATCCACCCAAAAGAACCATAGCCAAATCGCCATCATCAATTTTGTCGCCAATTTGGGCCAGTTCGTTTACAATGTAGTTTATCTTCCCCATATACCCTTCCATATTGCTGTGCTGAGTCAACCTTTCGCCATATAACTGCCTTCTTAGTTGTACGGCTCGATATCTACTATCCTTTGGTGCGTATAATTTTTCCAGTTCCTCCCAGACCTCTTTCGGAGTATTCAAATGTTGAACATGCAATTGTTGTTCATCATTAATCCCGAGGCAAATTTTTGCAAACGCCTTACCCTCCCGTGACAAAAAAAGTTTTGTTGCAACAAGGTCACTAGGGTCAGGCTTAGCCTCTCCTGGATTGATCAAACTCCACAAATCGTTTTCGATTAGAACGAGTTTCATCTGGAAGCTCCAGCTGGAGTAATTAGCACCATTTAATTTTGTAATCTTTGTGTTTGCCATTTTACAAAATATTTGGTAAGTAGAAAAAAGGATGGTCCAAGTAATCAAAGGAAATTTTGTTACTCACGTTTTAGGCTTCGCGCTTCTTCAGTCTGACGTTTTAATCCTTGTGCTTCTTCAGTTTCACGTTTTAGGCCTTGCGCGTCTTCAGTCTCATAATCTCTGTTGTATTCCAATTGATTACACACAGCGCTCGACGTTAATTATACTTTAATTAACTATAAGGTAAAGGGAATATATATAGATTAAAAGTAAACACACATGGAGAGAAGGAATGGCGTGGCAACGCCGCAGGTAGGGTTACAACATCGGCAGGAAGAGAGTCAGCTCCAGAGTTGCCGAGTCCAACCGTCCGCCGCCAGGGCTCCAGCAGTTTGACTAAGCGTTCAAGAAAGGACGAGATGAATAAGGATGAATTTGTGTTGGTGGACGATAAATGCTCTCTGGGGATCTCCAGGTTTATGTATTTTTTTAAAAAGGTCATTAATATGGGTACTAGAGAGTTTTAAATCAATGAAATTTCTTTGAAGTTCTTGGTTCTCGAAACTACGGTTTTTATATATCCTACTAAGTTATTTTCTGAGTGAGGAATAGGCTTGGACATTTTCGGGAATGGGTGGATATAAAAGTAGCTTAATCCTCGAAAATATTTTAGATTTTTCGATTATGAACAGTTTTGTCTAGGATAACTGTTTATATATATCCTTCCTTATCATATTGTTAAATGATAATTATTTTTTATTTCTTAGGTCTTTATTTAACATATTTTGATTAGGGTTGCATGGAAGAAGGTTCGATGGAACACTTAATAGATTGGCCCTGTGGAGTCTGATGGTGTGTCTGTGATTGTTTCTTGTTTATGGTGCCTTAATATGACTGTTCCGAATCAACTTACTATCCTTATGAGATCTAATATGAAAGAAAATCAAATATTGCCCCAATGAAGAAATATCGAATAAATTCACATCGTTACAAGGTTTAGAAGAATACAATGGCAATGTGATATGGGCAGAGGCCTCTTCGATCTGCATTGATAACATATGGACTTCGAGAACTAAATGAATTGATAACATCAAAAATATACTAACTCTTCTTTCAAGAAACTCTAAACCAAACGCCATCCAAGATAATGATGGTAACATTTGATGAGAACATTTAATTTGAATAACGGTCCCAAATATATTATTATTCATACCTACGAATTATATTGACCTAGTACTCAAACTATGAAGAGTCTTTTAATTTACATATAAAATATATCAGAGAGAGAGAGACAGCCGGACAAAACAACTCTCTTGACTACATGTCAACAATATAATAGTGTCTCTATTTAAAAATGATGTCAAACATCGTTATTTTCATTTCAAGCGCTTCCTTCGTATGATAAAAAACTATATTCAATATTTATTAGATGTCTCAAAGTGCTCTTAAATAAAGAATACAGTAGAGCATCGATTATCCGATAATCTATTGTCCGAATCATCGGTGATCCGAAAGTTAATCCGTAACAAAAACCGCCGAAACCGAAAGCTAACATAGCGGGCTTCCGCGCTGGCACCTGGCGGCAGGCATCCTGCCAACAATGTCTTCTAAACGTAAACGTGTTGTACCCAGTTTTACTGATAAACTTAAAATAGTAGATCAGTTGGGGAATGGTGCTAGTGTATCAAGCTCAGCTCGGAAATATGGAGTTTAAAATGCAACAATATCGGACATTGAAAAGAATAGCGATGCCATTACAAACTATGCTAGTGCACTTGATAATAGGATGGAATTTTGTACAGAGTAGCGATGAAAATGGTAAAAAAAACAAGGATTTAGACGCTGCGGTTTATACATGGTTTATGCAGTGACGTAGCCTGGGACAACCAATAATTAGTTATTACAGAAAAGAATTGCTAGTACGGTTCTGATGGAGGAATATTTTGAAAAAGTGTTCAACAAATGTACAAAGAAATTGACTTGTGAAGAAAGCTGTGTACATGACAGCAGAAGCTTGGGCTACTCTAAAGGACACGACATTAGCAAAATCTTGGAATAAGCTTCTCCCATTAGAAGAATCTAACTCTGCATCTGAAGAGTTACGAAACAGCCAAATTGTATCAGAGCTGGTTGAGCTCATTACAAACTCTTCTGTATTTGAAGAATAATACCAGAAAGACATTCAAGATTGGCTGGAGTGCGACGTTAATGACCCTGGCTATCAATTATTGACGGACGATGAAATCATCGAAAGTGTCGTCGACGATCAAGGTTCTAGCGACAACAAGGAAGAACTTCGGGATGACGACCACGTTGACAAAGGACCATCCAATGAGGAAGCTTTTCGTTGCCTTGGGACGGCTATAAAGTGTCTAGAACAACAAGAAGAATGCAATACTGTTCAATTGCTTTCTTTAAAGCGTTTGCGAGATTCAGCAACCAAAAACCGAACATCAGCTCTGAAGCAAAAGAAAATCCTGGACTTTTTTCATGAACTGTATTTTAATGGCCATTTTTCAGGTATTAATTTAGTCAGTTCCTTTTAATATAGTAGAATTATATGTAAGAATTGTAATACACATAATATATACATGTATATAGATTTTATTTTATAGTAAACGGCTTCAACAGTGGGAAGCCGCACCTTATAAAAGCCATAGGTAATAGAATATAAATATCAATAATAAATAAAGCAAAATAGAAGTATTAAACAAATTTATGTTTAATATATCTGTTTTTTTTTTATTACTACTATGACTTAGTATTTTATTTTGAAGGAAGAAATGATCGGTTATCCGAAATATCAATCATCCGAACACCCCCATTCCCAAATTGATTCGGATAACCGATGCTCTACTGTATATAATGAAAAGTACATGTGTCTAAATTAAAGTGAAAAATGTCTAAATTAAAATTTTAAAAGTCTAAATAAAAATGAAAGTGTTTAAATATAAATTTAAAATGCCTATTTGAGTTAAAAACGTATATATATCATATATATATTTTAAAAAACATCATTTTGAAAATGAATAATTTTAAATCTAGATTGAATTTCCTATATAACTTTTTAAAAACAATACAGTTATTTATTTTCAAGTTTAAAATACAATAGCTTATATAGTTTTTGTATTCATTATAAAGTCATTTTAAACTTTAATGAAAAGATTTTACACTCTCTGATAACATTTTATACTCTAATAAAAACATTTTAATTTAATAAAAAGCATTTTACACGTTACATTAAAATATTTTCACAATCTAATAATGTTTTTAATAGATATTTTCGATTTTATTTAAAATTCTAACATTTATATTATAGGTATTTTTAGTTTTTTTTTATTGAAGATGTTTTATTATAATAGGTATTAGTATATGAAAAAACAATAGAAAAAAATAAATAATAAGTTGGTCAGGTGTTATTATTGAAAATAAAGAGAGCATATCCTGACCACGAGCACATGTGCTTTTTAAATAGTAGAGCGCCATCCAGTGGAGCAAAAATAAACTAAACGTCTATTTAACTTGCTCCGTGATATTTGGCCAACCCAATTTTTTAAGCGTATTTACGCAAATTTGGCCTTAAATACCCATTTCTTGGTTTCTCAAGAAGCCTCTGGGACTAAAAATATTTTTAGTCGCAATGGTACAGCCTACTCCACGCTGACGAGCGCCAACAGCGCGAAACGCGTTCGTGGATGGCTTTTCTTGATTTATCGATAAATTGAGTTGGCCAAATATCACGGAGCAAGTTAAATAGACGTTTAGTTTATTTTTGCTCCACTGGATGGCGCTCTGCCATCTAAAAAGCACATGTGCTCGTGGTCAGGATATGCCTTTTTAAAAATATAAGTATATATGTGATGATTTAAGACCATGGAATTGTTGTAAATAGTCTAGATATCTACTACCACATGTTCCACCCCATGACTGTATATAACTTCTTATGTCCTGCACATAGAAAGCCTCAACTAACATCAATCTGTACCGCGTAAGAATCTAATAAAGTATAGCAACTGCACAGATAGAAGGAATGGAGACTAACAGGAGAAGATTAAGGTTAAAACTAATCAGGCTTAGGTGAGAGTAGAAGTAAAACCTAAGAAGTAGGCCTAGAAGAGAGCCCGACTATTAATAAAGTCACAGTTAACCTTCTGACCCCGGAAACCCTGCGAGCTAAGTTTAAGCCAATATTTCCTGACAGGACCGGACGTATCTGGTGACCGCAAAAGTTATAAAAGTAGAGAGACGCCCAATATTTCCGGAACAAGGCCGGACGTATCTTCCATCAAAGAAAGCCGCAAGGCCAATTAGAAAGAATCACCTAAATAGGTCAACCAATAGAAAAAGGCCATGTGACACCTTTCGACCAATGGGAAAGAAGACAGGTCGTGGTGTTAAATCGAGAAGCAAGAATAGTTAGTCTACGCTTGGCTCTCAACAAGGTAACACTTGCTCTAAAGATCTCCCTCTCTCCTCATCCCATTCCTTCTTGACGTCAGACGCTTCTTAGTGGAATCTCTGTTTGTTTATTTCACCTTTGGCCCAGCTGTGTCGCCTTCCACCACGACTGCACGGTAGAGTTGACATCGAGGTTCGTCTAGCATCAGGTAACACTGGTCCCAGAGGTCCCAAGATATCACAGACTCCCCCGTCCGAAGAGTCGACAGGATAGTGGACGCCAAGGTACAAGTAAGCAAATAGACCACTGTCTGTACAGAAAGATGGAACAGGGAAGAGAGGAGAATCCAAAGGAACCAATGGAGTCCGATCCCGACTCCGAAAGTGGCGAAAACAACACTTTTCCAAAGAAAGAAACCACCCTCGGTAGGACGCAGGAAGTTCCTCCCAACCACGAGGACGTCACGCCCCCGCCGCCGGTGTCAGATGTCCTGGGGAGGTTGACGACGACGCTACATCAGCTTTCTGCCGTGACCGGACATCGCGTGAGGTGGAATCGCTACGATGGTTCGTACGAGGCGCAGAGCTTCTTCACCAACTACGACGCCCAAGCAGATCGGGCCCAACTACAATACTCTACAAGACTGAGAAAGCCACCAAACCTCCTGCAAGCACCCCTCCGAGTTACCAACACGCGAGCGTATGTTACCTGCTCCCCCGACCACCTCTAAACCACGAGCCCAGCACAAGCAGTGAACTCTTAACTGTCCCAAAGATCCTCCAACCATGGCACAAGACCAGGACTGTTCCGACATACAAGACAACACCACAGTAGGTTCCTCCTCACATAACTTTCGTTGAACAATTGCTCGTTCGAGCTGAACTGTCCAATAATGTAAACCTACCTCTACTATTTGATACAGGAGCATCTATCGATATAATTAGTCGGAATACTGTTAAAATAATAGAAATAAGTTTGTAAAAGAAAATACCTGTCCATCCATTTAACTTAACTATTAATGCCATAGCTAACAATATTTTCACCATAGGTTATACCTTTTCAAACTTAAAAAAAAAAAGGTAACATAACGCAGAACCTAAAATTCCATATTATAGATACCCCCTTGCCTTTTGGCATTTTATTCCTTAATTCCATAAAACGATTTCTACTAATTATAAACTGTTCTCAGCTACTCCTGTATCAAGATAATGTACCCTAACAACTACCTTGTACAAACTCACCTCGTGTAAGCAACACGTGTCCCATGGACAGGTTAATACAACTGTCCCATTTACTAAATTTTCCCCTCCTGGAACGGGTTGCTCACACGTGGTGAACTCCAACATTCTTATTTAATCTTATTGTAATGTTCCTAATCCCATTTTCAACGCCCCTATGTACTTTTCTTTCATAGCTTTGGACAGAAGTAACCTAAGTCACAGCCTTCCAAAACTATTCCAATCGTTAAATTCCCACATAACTACACTCCTTCCTTTTACATGCATATTTAAATATCGACAAATCTCTCTAAACAAAATAAACAACACCCTCTCACATCACTTTTTCTAATTGGCAACAAATTTTTAGCGCGCGACTTCACACCCAAATCCAATTTCGAGCTACACAAGCTGCATCACGTCGCCCTACTAAACACACACAATCTTTTTTTTTCTCACATTAAACGTGTCATATCCACTAACAATATAAAAATTATCGATATGTTCGTACAACCAGCACCCATGACTTCAATAAATTTGTTATGCTTAGTAAAACAGGTTAGATATTGTACAAAACAAATACTTCACGTGACACCTTTTCATTTACAATTTTTTCGCTTCGTGTCACAGAGCTACGCCACAAAACTCTTTCACTTCTCAGGCCAAAGACGCCTTCATCACGCCTGTGACACATTTAACCACACATTGTTCACGTCGATAGTCGCAATTTCACTCAATTCTAACCTGATATCATTGAATAACATTTTTACTAAGTCCGCCAAAAACCATTCGATTTAATATCAACAGATACAATATCCGAATTTTCGAAATACAAACACAAATCGAACAAATGCTTGAACACACAGGATAATTACAACCTCTGTATCTCCCTATGTCAGTCCCATAACGCTTGTCACCAAACGTGACAAATCAAACGCTTTTGTGTTTACAATTATAGAAATAAATTCTCCGAGCGTATTCCGAATTAACATACCCAATGTCACGAATACATAGCCATCAGAAAACCAGGCAAGAACCGCGTTTACAAAGGTGGGAGACAACCACCAAGCAAGCTGCCCCCACAAAGGGCCTCTGACCCAAATAAATATGCCCGCCACCGCCGGAAATCGCTAATAATAAATTCGAAGGGAGATGAGCAAACAAACAGCCGACATCTTGTTACCGCCCGTCGCCACCCCGATGTCACTCTAATGGATTTTCGCTACCTATTAAATCAAATATTAGTGCGTGCCTTTTATTTTTAATCTACGCCGATATCCCGTTTAGCTACTCATAACTTGCTTAACACGTTATTTTACATTTACTAACAAATCTGTTCACTAACATTCTCTCGCCCTCGATTAACTTGTCCACTTAACATCGACACTTAGAACCAAGGACAACATTTTACCTAAAAATCACACACACCCACACATGATTAAAAAAAAAAAAACAACACCAACAACAACCCTTTATCGGTTAGAATAGATCGCCGTGTTTCTCCTGCACACACAGAATAATTGCCGCTTTAGGAAGAATCACGTTTTCACCTAAACGTGGCGCAGGGAACAAAAAATCGACAACATTAGGACTCCGTAGGTTTCACAGTTGGAAACAATGTGATCCGAGAGTCGCGTCAAACATAAAACAAATTCGATAAGTTAGAACAACTTAGGCCAACAAGACCAAAGATATCAATCGAGGACATTTTAAAGCGCTCTTTACCCATCCTAAAAAACAGGAACATTCATTTGGCCTACAAATTTCCATTCTTTCACGATATAATTTCTATGTATAATCTTACTTGCTCTTCTTTCTCGATGAACATTTTTTTTAAATTTTCATTTTAATATCTTGTATATAATCATTATATAGCTCTTATATTTTATTTACCTCACCAATCAGTTTAGATGAGTGTCATTTTATTTTATTTTTCTTTACCAAAACTTATTTACTTTTGCTTTATGACTCTATTCTATAATCAACTTTATATTTTATCTTTCATATCTAATAATCTCAAGTTTATATTTCATGTTTATATATCACTAATTTGCATTTTGTCATTTTATATTTTCTCTCACTTTATAAATTAGATGTTATTTACATTGTTTCATCTTCCGCTACCATGTCAATGCTATCGAGTATATTACTGCTCATTTTTAATTTTCATTTAATATTTTCACTTTCTATTACCCCTTATATACTGCTATAGTGTGTAATCTTTGTATTATGTCATCACTATTTTTACTTTTTTTTAAAGATTACTTTGCATTCAACTTCGCCATTCTATTTTCGATTTTTCAAATCCTTTAACGCTATATGCAAAGCCTTAATTTCGCAATTTCATATCTCAATGATATATTCTTTTATAATCAAACTAAAAATCATGATTAAAAACAGGGCAATCTTCAATAACCTCTTAAACAACCACTTTAAAGGTTACTTCTTAATAAATACTAACCCTTTTCCGCAGGAACTTTTAACTCCTTCGCAGGCTAGACTTGACCTACTTTGATTTCGTAATTAACAATATTGTCACACCGTCCCCCAGATTTACCTATCCCTACTTCTGGCTTGGATACGTGCAAATTGTATTTTTTTTAAAATATATTCCAGGGCACTCTCATGCCACACGCTGGCACATTTTTTTATTTTTTTATTTTACTCTTTTTCTCGCTAAGCCCCTGACGACTCCAATTAAAACTTTGATTTCTGGTCACTTATCTTCGCCCTCATTTATCCTGCATGCGTACGTCTTAACGACTAATTACTAAAACCCATAACAATCACCCTTATCTTACTTTTCGATTGTGGTACTGTAACTTTATTAGGTCCTTAAATTTACATGTGAAACATGGCCTAGGTTCTCCGCGCCGTGCACATTAAATGGTTTGGGACTTGAGTCAAAGTGACATTGCCTCAACCAAGTAATAACTAACCCCTCAACCCTTTCTAACGCCCTTCACGAAGAGATCATGATTTTCCCATCAAATCATTTTTATTTTCACCTATAATCATTATATGTTCTCTATTAAATATTTTATTCATATTTTTATTTTTACTTGTATGTTTAGTATTAGTTGTTTATACTTTATTATCTCTTATGGATATACAGAAATCAACCCCATGTTATATACCAACTCACTTTAATTAATTTTTAAAAAATTACTTCCTTAATAACAGTCTTCCTATTCCGCTCTCTTAAATCCCTCCATATGAACCCTCTCACATCCGGGGCCATCTGTGATGATTTAAGACCATGGAATTGTTGTAAATAGTCTAGATATCTACTACCACATGTTCCACCCCATGACTGTATATAACTTCTTATGTCCTGCACATAGAAAGCCTCAACTAACATCAATCTGTACCGCGTAAGAATCTAATAAAGTATAGCAACTGCACAGATAGAAGGAATGGAGACTAACAGGAGAAGATTAAGGTTAAAACTAATCAGGCTTAGGTGAGAGTAGAAGTCAAACCTAAGAAGTAGGCCTAGAAGAGAGCCCGACTATTAATAAAGTCACAGTTAACCTTCTGACCCCGGAAACCCTGCGAGCTAAGTTTAAGCCAATATTTCCTGACAGGACCGGACGTATCTGGTGACCGCAAAAGTTATAAAAGTAGAGAGACGCCCAATATTTCCGGAACAAGGCCGGACGTATCTTCCATCAAAGAAAGCCGCAAGGCCAATTAGAAAGAATCACCTAAATAGGTCAACCAATAGAAAAAGGCCATGTGACACCTTTCGACCAATGGGAAAGAAGACAGGTCGTGGTGTTAAATCGAGAAGCAAGAATAGTTAGTCTACGCTTGGCTCTCAACAAGGTAACACTTGCTCTAAAGATCTCCCTCTCTCCTCATCCCATTCCTTCTTGACGTCAGACGCTTCTTAGTGGAATCTCTGTTTGTTTATTTCACCTTTGGCCCAGCTGTGTCGCCTTCCACCACGACTGCACGGTAGAGTTGACATCGAGGTTCGTCTAGCATCAGGTAACACTGGTCCCAGAGGTCCCAAGATATCACATATATTTTAGACATTTTTAAATATCCGTTTTAATCGAGCATTTAAAATAGTTAATTTGAAATTTCTCTCAAATAAATTTTCGTTGTTTAAAATGGCGTTGAATATTTATATTCCTACTACAACATTCTGACCAGCTTAATCTTTCAACCATTTTCACAACTGCATTTGCAAAAACAGATTTTTATAGGTTCAAAGTAAACATCACATAAGTTGTAATTTTTCTCGAGTGCTTCGATAATAATTCAAGAATAGGAATTAATATTTGAGAAATAAAGAATATATTCAATTTAATATGGTATTATAATAACTAGAATATCAGATCATCACACATGCGATGAAAAAATATCTACACCAAAATGCTAAGCTGTTTTTATTTTACATGGCAACACTATTTAAAATAATATTTTTGGAATATATGAAGTTTCACATGGGAAGCAGCTCTAAACGAGAATTTCGAAAAATTGCACAACTCCATATTAAATAATAGATTACTTGTGAAAATATCAAATGCTCTATTTCTGATGCTTAATTTGAAATGGATATTTTGAAATGTTTAAAATGAACCACTCTAAATTAAAATAAAGGCATTTCGGTAAAACTGAAAGTATCTTTAGTATTAAAGTGTAAAATATTTGTTTTTAAAGTTTGAAATGTTATTTTAAAATTGAATATGTTGTCATTAAAGTGTAAAATATCGTTAAAAAGTGTAAAATGTTGTCTCAACCTGTTTTCGATTTGTAATTAAAACCTATGCAATTAATTATAGTCAGACATTTAAAAAAATATTCAATATTGTGTATTTAAAAAAAGGTTTGGCCAATATTTCAAAATATATTGATTTAAAAAAAAATAGCTCAAAGAATAAACAGTTAAATAACAAGCATATTTTATTTTTTAGAAAAAGACATTCATTATAAAACAGATAAACATTAAAACAAAAAATAAAAGAGTCATAACGAAGTTCGCTAAGTTTTGGGGTCAATTTATTTTATTTTTAAAAGATATATTTCAATGTAGCCGGTTTCGATTTTTAAAGCCATTCCGAACTTCGATAAATCTAACTCTAAACTTGCCATTCTCTTTGCCAATTTTTCCGGAATCGATAAAGTTTTCTAACACTACCGATTGTCTTTAAGCGAAAAGATATTTTAGATAGAGTTTTTTTCTGTTTTCAAAAGTTATTATTTAGCTAAAGAATTTTTATCTGAAAAATACAGACCCGTCATTTTTGCAAAGTTTTATCTTTTTGATAAGATTTAATACTTTGAAGTTATTTTATATAGAATTAATTTGACATTATATCTTTTGATTATAATATTTTAAGGAGGCTCCAAATTTATGTTAATTTTTTAGAACTTTCAATAAGATAAGGGATTTAATAAAGAGCCAAAATATTATAATAAATATTAAATATATTTGCTAGTTTATAAAATTTTTAAAACTCAAACACTAAAATACGATTTTAAATTTATATAGTAGAATAATATTTAATTATAACTATACTATATTTACACTAAATTTACATAAAAACTCGAAAAATAAAATATCTAGGTTTTCTCTCTGAAAATAATATTTTTCTCACCATTATAAAGCTATCTGCTTTAATATGTATATTACCCTAAAATAAGTTATCTTCTATATATAATTTCTATTATCTAAATACCACAAATAAAACAAATACAAATACCACACAAATAAAAATAACAAATATCACGAAAAGTACCTAATTATGTATATACAGTATATCTTTAAAAATAAATAATATTTAATTATAACTATATTATATTTACACTAAATTTACATAAAACTCGAAATATAAAATATCTAGGTTTTATCTCTAAAAATAATATTTCTCTCACCATTATGAAGCTATATACCTCAATATATATTCCCGTAAAATAAGTTATCTTCTATATATATTAATACAAAGCAATAACGCGCCATCTATACATATAAAATAAAAGGATTTAAAAGCGCGAATGTTTCTTTTATAATAATACAAACTTCTACTGTCCTTACTGGGATGAAAAATTATATTGGGAGGGCTTGGCTCATCAGTGGTGAACCCTCCCAGCGGTTTCGCCAATTTAATCCACCAGACCGCTTCTCAGAGCTCTAATACTGTATTGGATCATTCTGCTTTTATATGCTACACTGAAGGATGGAATCTTATAAATGGTTTTCAAGTAAACTATGGACATAAGCTTATAGGACAGTAGAATTACATTTAAATATTTGCATCGAGCAATGCTCTTCCGTAAACTATAAAGACAAGGCCAGTTAGGCATAAATTAATACAAAGCAATAACGCGCCATCTATACATATAAAATAAAAGGATTTAAAAGCGCGAATGTTTCTTTTATAATAATACAAACTTCTACTGTCCTTACTGCGATGAAAAATTATATTGGGAGGGCTTGGCTCATCAGTGGTGAACCCTCCCAGCGGTTTCGTCAAGGATGAGCCAAGCCCTCCCAATATAATTTTTCATCGCAGTAAGCACAGTATAAGTTTGTATTATTATAAAAGAAACATTCGCGCTTTTAAATCCTTTTATTTTATACTTCTATATATAATTTTCTATTTTCTAAATATCACTAATAAAACTGAGATTCAAAGTTAAATAAAGTTACTGGAAGTTTTGTTCTAAAAGCAATTACTTGACAATTTTCTTTCCCTAATTCTTTAATCTACCCATTAAAGGGGATTCCCACAAATTTTTATTTATCTACCAAAAGAAATTTATAAAATTCCTCAACTTTATAAAACTATTTCCATGTGTATTTGAAAGTTTTAATATAAAATTAGGCAGAGTTTGATTTATAATAACGTTTTTAAATAAAAAACTTCAGAGAAAGACATTAATTTATTTTTGAGAGAAATAGCCTAAAGATACAATATTTAATATATTCATTTTTAATTAAAGATTTTCCATAGATTTTATTTGTTAAAAAGAGTTGGAGAAATATTAAATGTTTGAATACCGGTGGAAATATTTAAATGTTCTAAAAAGAAATATTTGATTAAATAAGCAGAAACTAATCCTTCAAAATAAATTAGATTTATATTTCGACACACACTGAGAAACTTTGTTTCGGGTTAATAAAGGAATTTCTTTATTGGTATGAGCCTTATGAATGAATGGTTTGAATTTTTTTAAACGACCAAAAAATATAAATATCTATATCGTCTTGAAAAAAAAATCCATAAATAAATTTTGAATTAAAAAGGTATATATTGGATCAAAATATCATTTATTTTACCAATATTTCAGTTAGCTGAACGCCAACCTTTTTCAAGGTATTATAACATATTAATGTTCTTGTTGACAAACATTAGTATGTTATAATACCTTGAAAAAAGATGGCGTTCAGTCAATTCAAATATTGGTAAAAATGATATTTTGATCCAACATATGCCTATTTAATTAAAAATACCTATATATTTCACAATTAATAAACGTTAACCACCTATCCCTAACCTTCAAAACATCCCATCTCAATTACTTTTCCTTTTTGTAAATAATATAAATATTAATCTACATTATAATAAACACCTTCCATACCTCCAGTGTATTGTAAATAACTACTAACTAAACACTCCACTGGGTCAAAGGTCATTCTGGAAACTTTGATAACTGCCGTGCGGACGCCCTTGCGAGATCTGGCTCTGCGAACACCGCCTCTCCCGCTCAATACAAACTAGCCTCACGCCGCACCCTTTTTAACCATCTTAGCAAATCCTTCTGGGACACATGGGAGACATCACCGCCAACCCTACAATCTACAAGAACCTGGGTATCTCTCCTCGTTCTTTATCTTCATCCCACAAACACATCATACCTGTTTGTGCAATAACCACAGGTCTCGTCACTGGACACACATGGATAGGGTCCTTTGACAAAACCAAACATATACGTGCCCCAACATGCAACCACTGTCTCTCCTCCCCAGAAATAATTTCACATATTTTCTTCGAGTGTCCCAATCTTGATCCTGAAAGATCACAACTGTATACAGCCTGCCTCAGGACCATTGGGTACATACCCTTAACCTTGAAGGACCTTTTTTGGAAGGACAAACTTTGGAAATTAATTCTAAGATTTGCATATGTCAGCGGTAGATTTGTCCCTTCTAATATAACAGCTTCGACCTCAACCCAACTTGATCATTTTGCTTTGTCCACTGCAACCGCATATGTTCCTCCATGAAATCACTTTCTCCCTTTTAACATAATGATGCCTTCCCTAACTGTATATAGTCTCCTTTGCTATCCCCTCTATATTCAGTCCTTGGGAAATAAAAATAAAAAATAAAATAAAATAAGGGAAAAAATAAATAAAATATAAATAAATAAATAAAAAATCCTGAAATAAAATAAATTGAAAAAAAAAAAAACTCTAAAGGCAATATGGTCATAATTTTAACCATAATTATAAAAAAAAAACGAAAAAAACAATGATAAATAAATAAATAAAAATTAATAAGTAAATAAATAAAATAATTAAATCCCCTCATCATTCCCCTGGCTGCCCATGAACTTGTACTGTATTATAACTGTAATGCACCTTTCCAATATATACTTTTATAACCTTTCTTTAACTATCTTCTCACTCTAGTATCTATAACCTGTACATATCCGGGGGAAACGACTCACCTCTTGACTTGCTCTCCTTACCAGACCCACCTTTTTACTGAACCTTCTTAAGATATGTCCGGAAAAGTTCCCAGATGGACTTGAGCGGGCGATGTAAGTGTAACCCGTCCACATTTTGGGGCAGATGTTGTTGTTGTAAATAATCGAACCTTTTCAATCTGTAATAAATGAATTAACAAAAGAGTAAAAATAAAACAGACAAAGAAAAACAAGGAGATAATACGATTATAGATATTAATAAACGATTGCAGTTAGGCCTAGAGTTAAGAGGAAAGAGGAAAGATTTCCATCTCGCATCATTAGCGCTAGGTCAACGACACTTTTATTCCAGAGAACTCCAAGACAAAGGACCACGGAGTTGAATTCGCTAAAAACAATTTTATTTGGGTCAATGCTCCATCCTCACATTTTCTGCTATAATTATTAAAGATGGCTTCCCAGTCGTTTGGACCAATCAAGGAGATTCTTCATCTTCCATGATGTAATGAATGACCAATCAAAATCTCAATATAGGTCACGTGACACCACCCGACTGGGGAAGCCTCAGTAGCGTCTCCGAGTCTCATCCGTACTAGGCGTGTCTCCTGATCCAGCGTAAATCACGGGGCGTAAGCTCACTCTACTCCTATGTTCTCTGTCTGTCAGCATCGGTTCCCTTGACCAACCTATCGTGTGTCCTAACTCCTTTAATCACGACTGCAAATTCACCCCCATCCAATCCCAAACTTCCAGTTGACAGCACTATAGCTGTCACAACTACCACAGGGTAATCAGAGAGTCGACAGGTTTCGACATATATTTTTAAAAAGTCATATCCTCCCATAAACATGGTCAACAACAGCAACATTATATTGCATCTTTGAACGAAAACATACCACTTGTTAAACTGTTGTTTTAAGAACATTTTCTAATCTTATGGAAAGATTTTGTGCATATATAAATATTTTAACTTTTAAAACAAATAGGTTACACACAATAAGAAATTTCAAATCAAATGGAAACTGTTTTATATATTAAAATCAAAAAGGCATATCCTGCACATGCACATGAGCTTTTTAGATAGCAGAGCGCCATTTTGTGGAACAGAAACCAACTAAACGTTGATATAGCCTGTTACCTGATATTTGGCCAACCCATATTCTTAATGAATCAAGAAAATTCAATCACGAACGCGTTTCGGGCTGTTGGCCCTCGTAAGCGTGGTGCAAGCTGTATCATCTAAAAAGCTCATGTGCTCGTGATCAGGATATGCCTTTTTTGATTTTAATACCAAAACCTGGCCTTTATTATTATTTTTCTTTTTTTTTCACGCGCGCGCACACACACACATATATATGTAAAATCCTGTCGTTGTGGGGGGGGGGGAATCCGGTTGGCTTAATTTATGGTGAGGTATCCAGTCGACTTAATATATGGTGCGATATCCTCTCGACTCTCGCTTTACTGTGTTAACCGAGGGGAACAGTCAGGATGTGGAGAGTTTTCCAGTACCTCTCTGCACCTTGGAAGACCTTTAACAGTTCTCACAGAGTACAGGCAGTCGTGGTCGAGGCAGAGTGAAAGACTTGGAAATGTTCCTAGACAAAAAACGAAGGGAAACAGTTGCACTAGGAAAGTTCCGTGAACAGATAGAGTTGAGCTAGGAGCGAAAGAAGGAGATAGAAGCGTTCTTACTGTTCTACATGGTCGATGAGGTGGACTTTGAACACAACTAACGAGGGCTCCCGCAGATGGTGAAGTAACTATGAAGTGACTGTTTATTACTGGCGCTGTTGGAGGATCTTTGTCGAGAGGAAGTATTGGATTTCAGCGGATGCAACAAGGGCGTGGATAGGAAGAGATCATTATTGTACACTGGCAACGCCCTGAGATCTTGCTATCTTTAGGTCTCGTTAGACTTCTATCTCGATCTCTTGCTTTAGCTCAAATCTTAATCTATTACAGAGTTTTATTTATTTATCCTCAGTTTGTACAAAGTACATTACATATGATGATGTACTGAGACATGTAAATCATGCGAATAATCATTTACAGATGTGTTTCTATTATATAACATGAAAATCTTGTTATATTATACATGATATGAGGTTGTTGGTTTAAATAACCTTATATATATAATCTAACTTCAAAATATATTGTTATTTGATTTTATTCGTAGAAAGGCGCTGGACGTTTGCTTGGCCGTACAATTGAGGCGTTGTACACAAGTTAGAGTCAAGAGATTTAATTTATTGTTTTCTACATTTAGACTTATCTAGAGATATATATTTTATGATTCTTTTGATAGGAACTTTGTTCACTGATACCGATTGAAAACCATAAAATATGTGTCTCACTTTTGTAACAGTCTTTTGGACAGTCGTAGATAAGGTGAAAAGCAGTTTGTTTAGTTTCTCCACAGGAACAATTTGGAGTTACTGATATACCTCTTTCATGTAAGTATTTCTGAAATTCTCCGTGTAATGTGTTTAGTACTAGTATTATTAAATATTAATAATCGAATAAAAACTATAAGGAAAGCGTAAAGGTATAATCCTCAAAAGGTGTCTGGGTAGGAGAGGAAGGTCTTGCCACAATGCGCCGCTGGGGGGAGTTGTGGGTTATCTTCTGGTCCCATCTGGCTTATCTTCTTTCTTGACGGTGCGGTTTTACACTTTGAATCTTTAATTTAGCGCGTAGACGACACGGCCGTGTAACCGGCAGTTCATTCTTTTTTAATTAATCGATATAAAATATAGAGAACACATCATATTTGAATCGTTATATAAGATAAAGATGCATTAATTGTATCTTCTTTACGGAAATGTCATATAAAAGTGAGGATTCTAGTTGTCACTCTGGCAAGGAAACCCAGGACTCGAGACACCTCATGCTGGAATGTCCACTTTTCTTTAGCGCTAGACAACACAGAGTGAATAATGTTTTAGATCTATATCAATTTGTAAATACCAGAGAGAATTGTCACAGATTTAACTATTTTTGTAAATATATTTATGAATATCTTTCTAACCTGAAAGGATCAGGTTCCTAATATATCTTATTGTTTCTCTTTTTATTATTAATGTATTTCTTGTATAATAATATGTGTATAATTGTTTCTATTTAAAAAATGTAAATCGACGCAATTATCCATAGCCGGGATATTGCGTTTTGTGTGTTGAAATAAATAAATAAATATAACTTTTTTTTTATTAATTTACAGTTGACATCCGGCTTATACCTGCAAGCGGACTTCATCATCTAATCAGAAACTAAAACCATTTCATAGTCCGCAAGGTGTGAAGGAATGTACAAATTTAATGGCTGTATTTGTATCAAAAATAAAAATAAAATGCATATTTCCCTTAATATTAAAGTTGAATATAAAACTAATTAGTAAAGTATTTATTTTAATAGGAACATGGGGTGTGGATATTCAGGATGAAATAGTGTTTTAAAATATGCAACAATGAATCATTCCACACTCTTTATGTTAATTTTCTTTTCGGAATTTCAGTTGAAAATATCCACGTTGCACACGTATATTTGTAAATATTTCTTGTAAAAAATAGTCGATTGTTTTAATTAGGCCCGTTGAATCCGCCCGTTGGGCCCGATTATCGCTTGAAAGCTTGTAATTTAAAATGAAAAAAGAAACTGAATGTGAGAAAATATTTGTAGTTTTTGAAAATGTTTTTAACAATGATATATTGAATCATAATGCTAATAAGTTTTTTAAATGTTTTTTTTTTAGGGCTGCGCGCTTATGTTTGTCTCGTTGTCACCTCCTTCCTATATCGCCATTCTTCTATCTTTAAGTTTTGTTCTGTTCGGTGCGGGCATTGTCTTTATTTAGAGTGACATCTTCTTGACCCTTTATTTTCTCTTTATCAAGATAGATAGCATCAATGAACTTCTTTTGTAAGAGCGCCTATATTTGACATTTTTTTTGTTATCTTCTCATTGCTTTAGAAAATTGTCGAAATACATTGGTATACCGGAGAGGAACTACTAGCAGAAACCTTCACCTGCAGCAAATACGGCGACCAAGCTCAGTTTGAAGATCAAGGAGTAAACGGCATGAAATAGCTTTGCAAAAAGGTCGGTGCAAATCCGCGTTATTTCATTATAACAATGAAAATGAATACACACACACAAAGTTTGGTAGATCGTAATTACCAATAAAAATATATATATTACTGAGAACTTTATTCCATTATTTACTTTACATTATTTTACTTTATTGCCCATTGCATCTACAGCGATACTCGCCGATTTGTTACCCACGACCTCGCCCCAAACACCTTCATGGACTTGTATAGCTACTGCCGTGTTGCGGTGTACGTATTACCCCACTTGGAGGCTCCGGAAAAATTGTCTAGATTGGCGACCACTTTCACAGCGAGCGGAAGGACAACCGATGGGTGCGCTGAAATTGTCGAGAGGGAGTCGGGAGTCAAGACCAGGGCCACCGCATGCGAGCTCAGCATGTGTCCACCCGAGTCCCACCAAATAGACGTTAAAAATAAGCGCCATCTATTGAATGTCTACTCAAACTAGCGGAGTTAAGTCGGTAATAAATCCACACTTTTATAGAAATATTTTATATTATTTTATAGATCAATTTTCTCAAAGAAAATTTTCCACCTCTATTCAACTATACACATGTGTATGCATGCAAAATTTTATAATGTTTTCAATAGTGTTATTTTTATAAGATAGATTCTGTAAAAAAAACTTTAGTATTTATTTCCTAAGAACAAATTTCAAGTTTCTCATGGATTATAAAGATGATGATGTTATCAATTCGTTATTATTAAACATCATCATAGCTTTAAAAAAAAAATATATATATACGCCTTGGGCTCTGCTTGAGTTTTCCCAAAAATATGGTTTCATAAAATGCCAATTAATTTTGTGTATAGAAATATTATTACATAGCAATAACGCGCCATCTATATAATACAAATGAAAACACCAAAAGGCGAATGTTTCTTCTCACAAATATTTTTTTTCATCGCAGTAAAGACAGTAGAAGTTTGATATATTTGTTAAAATAAACATTCGCGTTTTGGTGTTTTCATTTGTATTATTGAATTATTATTAACTAGCTGAATAACACAAGGCAATTCCCGGAATTTACTCAAATGTAATTTCATTTAAGTGTGTATGTTAAATGAAATGATATGCTTCAAATCAAATAAAATGTTTACAATTATGTATAATGACCCGGCTTCGCCCGTGTTCTCCCC
>CP092872.1:47223175-47366456 GCA_030710605.1 Cordylochernes scorpioides | reverse complement strand
AACTTTCACACTCTCATTTATCATTTTTACTTTATTTTAATCAAATTATAAATTTTAATTCATCATTTTCAATTTTATTATTTAAAATATTCAATCACGCATTTTTGCCAATTTACTAATCTTACATGCCTTTCTTAAATTCACCTAAAATGGCATTATCCAAATATGCAACTTTCAATTTTACATTAAAAAAATCATATTATATTTTAATTACTCGAATCATATTTTCTAGACTTATTTGTGTGTTTTTTTTTAATACCTTATTTATGGCCATAATATTAATAATTAAATTTATTACGCTCTTTATTTTACTTGACCTATTACTATTCAAATTGATATTTCTCAATATTTAAAAGTTTTAAAAAACTAGTCCTATATTTGTATTTTTATAAATATCAATTTTAAATTATCTCATCTCAAAATGTGCCTCCCATTTTTCCCACAATTACAAATACAACTATAAATGTAGTATGCGAAAACTAATATCGTAATCGAAAATTTCGTAAATTCATTATTTTATAATTTTTCTAAACCTAATCACCGCTAATAATCTCCAATCTAACGATTTGTCCGAACATCTTAACGCAAGACTTACTGGGAAACTAAGGTTATTTCACCTAGAGAATCCGAGAACCTCGTAGACGAAGTTAATTAAGATAGTTACTAATAAATATAAGGACACGCCCCATACTATAACATCCCTATCTTTCTTATGTATAATATAATCCCCTCAGACTTAAATAACCACATAAATCCCTATCTACTTATATATTTGCCTTATTCTGTCTGTTTGTTTGTCTGTTTGTCTGAAGCTCACGGATAGAATGCGCGCTCATTGGCTGCAAGGGAACACGTGTCCTCCCTGCCCCCCTCTAGACAACCCTGTTATTCAAAAACCATACATCCAATCGCCATGAAATTCTAGGATATTATTAGGTATATCCCCGGAAAGAATATCTTGAATATCCTTAGAGTTATTTGCAGAATTGTAGATATAACTCGCAAGCAGCGCCGCCAGACGGTGATAGGCTTAAGCTTGCTGCTCCACCCCTGTTGACCTTGGGTCGTCGTGTGAGTCACAGCATGATGCAACAAAAAACACTCTCTCTGGGGATTGCGGCGTCAACAACCTGTAAGTTTGTGCCTCTCTCATAAACCTGTCTATACAGACCACCGTGTCTATAGCGACCACTCTAGACAACCCTGTTATCAGCTGTGTGATACATCCACCTGTCTATACAGACCACCCTGTTAATAGCGACCACCCAAGTCACCGTTTTTAGAATATATTCGCACTCGGGTAAACCCCGGGCGTTGCCCGGGCCATTCGTCTAGTCCCAATATAATAGAAAGTATAAAACTAGCAATACAACGTACAAATGACAGGCACGACAAAGAGAAAATTAAATATGATAACAAACATAAAAATCCACACTTTGATACAGGAGATTTAGTATTAGTAAAGGCGTATCATCATCCAAATAGCGATAAGTTAGTACCCTACTTTACAGGCCCATATAAAATTACTGAAATAATTTCTGATAATGTCGTACGTATAAATAGACCCAATAGGATTACAGGTAATGATAGCGATACTGTACATGTAAATAAATTACAATATTATAATGAAGAGGTCCTTTATATTTCACCACCGAAATTATATAGAATCCCTAAAAATAAATAGAATAATAGATACTTTCCGACATTTAGGTCCCAACTTGTTTAGTCCAATAGAAAAAAGTATAGTTCATCGATTTTCCGAACCTTTTAATCACTTGTACTCCCATCTATTCTCATAGAATTAGTGGAATCTAGGCCCTGAAAGACTGGCAAACAATCCATGTTACATAAATAGCTATGATATTACCGTCCTAACAAAACATAACGCTCGGCACAGCGGTCGTCATCCCCTGTTTGTTTTTATTACCGGCGCGGTGTGTCATCCACAGCCCCCACAATGGCGGCCATATTGACTCCAGTTTCAGTTCACCTGTACTTGAAACACGTGATATTAGCACACCGGGTATACTAGATCTTCGTGTCCACCAAATAACCTGCCAGATTAAAACGGATAGGAAAATTATATAAAATCCCTTTTATAACAAATCTTATTTTTATAATGTTATAGGATAGTTTATCGTTTTATCAACCCGTTTAAAAATTAGGTCCCCACCATCTCTAAAATCGATCCTGTACATGACACCATGTGAGACGCCATCTTGGCCTCCTGAAAGGACAATTAAATCCCCAAAATGGCGTCCATCGCCACGACACTATTCCAAACATCGTCTAATTTGCGTTTATAAGTATTGCATCACGTGGGGAACACACTAACCTAAATACTTACTCTTATTCATTTATATTTTTACGATCCTTGATGTGTGCCATTTTATATTTTAGAATCTATCCGTATATTTTAGGATATTTCTTTTACATTAAGATATTTCTTCTCCTTCCATCCCTAAGGGGTTAAAACCATTAGCCAACCATTCCAAACATCGTCTAATTTGCGTTTATAAGTATTGCATCACGTGGGGAACACACTAACCTAAATACTTACTCTTATTCATTTATATTTTTACGATCCTTGATGTGTGCCATTTTATATTTTAGAATCTATCCGTATATTTTAGGATATTTCTTCTCCTTCCATCCCTAAGGGGTTAAAACCATTAGCCAACCTATTAAACATCACCTGAAACCTTATATTCTTTGACATCATTTGTTTTAATTTTCCATGGCCTACGTCTAAGCTAATTTTAACTTAAAAATTTTGTTTTAACAGTGACGCCTTATACCAACTATCCCTTCTTATATCTTAATCCTTCCAACTCTGCCTTCCATACTTCTCTCGTCTCTTGATCATTTTCCTTCGGCCTTCTATGCCTTCATTCTAACCACCCCTCGCCCATCGCAGAGTTCCTGTTTGCCGATTTTTTTTATTGATTTGTCCCAGTGGACTACTTCTTCCTCGCCATCCCATCCTGATGGTGTGTTCAGGAAAATCCATGGCTTATTATTTTTTTTTTTACACCCGGGTCACCGTCCCAGCATTCTTTATTTCATTCTTTTTTCCTCAAACTCTGGTTCAATCAATCAATGGCAACAGTCGAGCCCTGTTTTCACAATCTACCTTCCATCCTCTAACCTCTTCAACGGTTCCTGAGACTCCTGCTCGTCAACATTTTTTAATTTTTATTTTTTAATGATGCATCGACCTGGTACACTCTTCCTCCCCATGTTAACTCCACACGGAGAGCTTGGGTAACCAGCGAGATATTTTTTTTCTCTAACGCTCGACCCAGGCCATCACCAGCACGATGCGCCCACTCATTTTTCGTTTAATTTTATTTTTCATCTGGTCGAGCTCAATCACCGATAGCAGCACAGCTCTTGAGTCACCATCTCTTTTAACCTCTCTCAGAAAAGATTTCTTTCCCATATTCTCCCATTAACTACCTCTCCTTCGATCTTCACGCCTTTTGCCCATCTGATCTAATGCTACTTACAGAGCATCTTGAGATTGCTGAACCCTGAAAACAATACTTCGCTTCTAAGCTCGTATTGCAGGGCAGGACTCCTTAGAAGTCCTTTACAGAAACCAATTCAGACCTTCTTCTTTTATTCCTCACTGCGTCACTACCTATCGCAAACCTTTTGCTTAAGTCAATTTTCTTTTATATTTTATTCTACTTTTATTATCTCTACTTCTCCTCCTTCCTGTATTACATCCCAGAAACGATATTGTAAATACTTAAGGCACCTTAAGTAACAAAAAACTGTAAATAGTATACCAACTTTCCCAAATATTCATTTTCGCTATTGTGTGTGTTTACTTTAAATTTATCCTTCCTATGTACTCCTCTTATATATTTTTTGTAAGTTTTATAATATTATATCAGTGTGTCACCACTACCCCCTTTATCTTTATTTTTATTCTAGTAACTAATTTATTCACCAAATTATTTCCCATTTAATAGGTTTGCTAGCTTTTCTCTCATTTATTTGTAAATAGACTTACAGTTTACCTAGTTTTGTGGTGTTGGACTTTGTTTTTTAACTTACAGATGTAGATAAAACATTTCACTATTAATCGATAATATCAATTTGTTTATTAATGCCTTCAACTACCAATCAACCCTTTATATATTATTACTTCAACTATTTTAGGCACCATTTTAAAAAAACCTACACCTAACAATATTTATAATATTTCTTAAACAGATAAAACACTTATCATTTTATTTTTCTTAATAGATTTTCAAAATGTTATTTTTGACGCTTCCCTTACAACCTCTAACTCTTCCCCATGAACCTTTCCTCCCAACTTTTTACATCCATCAAGAGATTATTGTTCGTCAGTCATTTTTTATTTATTTTTTATTGATTAAACTAACTAGAAGACCCTTCCTCGCTGTACACTTCCCAACAGTGAGCTCAGGAGACCCTGTTAGATTTTTAATTTTTTTTCCTCTCATCGTCCGGCTCATCATTTTTTCATTTTTCAACTTTTTTTTCACCACACAAGCCGGACACAATCAAAATTGACAGCAATGAATCTCTTACACCCACCTCTCCTTTTCCACATCCTTCAAACCTCCAACTACCTTCCAAGGGATTCCAGTTCGCCGAACATTTTTGTTTTTTTTTCATTGAATAATCCGACTGGAACAATCCGTCCTCGTTATACCCATTCCCAATAATGAGTTCAGGATATCCAGTGCGATCTTTTTATTTTCTTTTTCTCATCGCCCGACTCATCATATCAATTCACCATTTTTTCAACTTTTCACTCTTTTTTTTTTCATAATTCAAACGGGCACAATCATTATGGACAACAGGGATCCCTCTTACCACTACCTCTCCCTTTTACCTCCATCATTCTTCCCACCTCTTTTCACTGTCTGAGCTAATGATGCAGACGGAATATCCTGGGCCTTCTGTTAATGAAAACAATGCCTCACTTGAACAAGTTCCCATTGCATTGCAGAATGCTTGGGATACTACTTTGCAGAAACATGCTCAGATACCCCCTTTCCCTTTTTCAACCTTAGCGTCACATTATATGTTCAATCAATAAACTAACTTTTTTTTCCGCTCATCTTTTATGCAATAAGATATTATTTTCCTTGTACGATTCATTTTACCATATTTACCATTTTGTATTATATACTTTCTCTTAATCTTTTATCATTCATTTTGTGCGTTTTTATTTTTATAACCTTGATTTTTTTTCTCATTGATACACCACCATTACAACATCTTTCTCTTTTTAACTTGTAGCTTAATAATAATTTTAACTAATTTTTATACAAATTATTTCTTTTAATTTTTTATAATAAGTTTGTTAGGTTATCATTCATTACATGTCATTACCCCAACCAAACCTTCATCACCGGGGGCACATTCTGTAGTATATTTTGAGTTAAATAGTTCACAACCTTCTTCTGATATTTATTATATAACCCCATATCTATATATAAAAATATGTATCGAACAATGGAAGTGACAAATAAAACAAAGAGGGAGGTAGACCAGACGACAAAGACCAGACGACAAAGGCCAGACGAAAAACAACCCGGCGCCATAGGATGGCGTGATTACAGTAGCCAATCAGGAATCAACACATATGCGGGCGTCCAGTATATAAAGAGCCCAGAAATGGGACAAAGGCAGTTATTCAGTTAGTTGTTTTCAGAGCGACGCCGTTATACGGTCGGATCTTTCACTCACCCCTATCCGCGATGTAGGCATCCGTGGCGCCCGTGGTTCGACTTGCCTTCGTCCGTGGTCTACCTCTACCTTCTTGGAGTTACCATCTAGACCTGCCTCTGTCTCTTGCTGTCCCAGTGCGGGAATCCCATCACGCACCCACTACCACGACTGCCCAGCACATTCCACATCGGGATTACTACATATATATATATAATCAGCAAATATACAGGCCTTCGCTCGGCTTATTTTACCCGAGTGAAAGTTTGATGAACATCTGTTAAACAAATATCGCGAAGCTAGCATTCACTTACTAATGAATCCGTTAATGTAAAGATGAATAGATATCTGTTACTCTTCTCCAACAAAACCACTGATAAGATTTTCTTGTAGTTAGCTGAATATATAGCTTAACATATAATCTATTCAACGAATGAAATTAGACAATAAACAAACCATTTTTTATATTTTGAATTTATAAAATTATGATAATTATTATATACTGACTACATGACCTTTTGCTCGGCTTCTCCCTTAGTGAATGTGTTTGTCAGGCGAATTTTATTTTAACAAATGTTATCTCTTATAATTATATCATAATCACTCTTATTTGTGGTCATGAAGATTCCAATTGATTTTTTTTATTAATATTACATATTATTCTTATTATGATAATTTTCCTTCATTTTAAATTTTATTTTTCAAATATGATTTCACTTAAGAGGGATAATAAGATACAATAATAATAATTGGGAAACTTTTACTAGGGGAGAACACGGGCGAAGCCGGGTCATTATACATAATTGTAAATATTTTATTTGATTTGAAACATATCATTTCATTTATACATACACACTTAGATGAAATTACATTTGAATAAATCCCGGGAATTGCCTTGTGCTATTCAGCTAGTTAATAATAATTCAATAATACAAATGAAAACACCAAAACGCGAATGTTACTTTTAACAAATAAATCAAACTTCTACTGTCTTTACTGCGATGAAAAAAAAAATATTTTTGAGAAGAAACATTCGCCTTTTGGTGTTTTCCGTAAATAAGATACAATTAATGCATATTTATCTTATATAACGATTCAAATATGATGTGTTCTCTATATTTTATATCGATTAATTAGAAAAATGAACTGCCGGTTACACGGCCGTGTCGTCTACGCGCTAAATTAAAGATTCAAAGTAAAACCGCACCGTCAAGAAAGAAGATAAGCCAGATGGGACCAGAAGATAACCCACAACTCCCCTTAGCGGCGCATTGTGGCAAGACCTTCCTCTCCTACCCAGACACCTTTTGAGGCATTATACCTTTACGTTTTCCTTATAGTTTTTATTCGATTATTAATATTTAATAATACTAGTACTAAACACATTACACGGAAAATTTCAGAAATACTTACATGAAAGAGGTCTATCAGTAACTCCAAATTGTTCCTGTGGAGAAACTAAACAAACTGCTTTTCACCTTATTTACGACTGTCCAAAAGACTGTTACAAAAGTGAGACACATATTTTATGGTTTTCAATCGGTATCAGTGAACAAAGTTCCTATCAAAAGAATCATAAAATATATATCTCTAGATAAGTCTAAATGTAGAAAACAATAAATTAAATCTCTTGACTCTAACTTGTGTACAACGCCTCAATTGTACGGCCAAGCAAACGTCCAGCGCCTTTCTACGAATAAAATCAAATAACAATATATTTTAAAGTTAGATTATATATATAAGGTTATTTGAACCAACAACCTCATATCATGTATAATATAACAAGATTTTCATGTTATATAATAGAAACACATCTGTAAATGATTATTCGCATGATTTACATGTCTCAGTACATCATCATATGTAATGTACTTTGTACAAACTGAGGATAAATAAATAAAACTCTGTAATAGATTAAGATTTGAGCTAAAGCAAGAGATTGAGATAGAAGTCTAACGAGACCTAAAGATAGCAAGATCTCAGGGCGTTGCCAGTGTACAATAATGATCTCTTCCTATCCACGCCCTTGTTGCATCCGCTGAAATCCAATACTTCCTCTCGACAAAGATCCTCCAACAGCACCAGTAATAAACAGTCACTTCATAGTTACTTCACCATCTGCGGGAGCCCTCGTTAGTTGTGTTCAAGGTCCACCTCATCGACCATGTAGAACAGTAAGAACGCTTCTATCTCCTTCTTTCGCTCCTAGCTCAACTCTATCTGTTCACGGAACTTTCCTAGTGCAACTGTTTCCCTTCGTTTTTTGTCTAGGAACATTTCCAAGTCTTTCACTCTGCCTCGACCACGACTGCCTGTACTCTGTGAGAACTGTTAAAGGTCTTCCAAGGTGCAGAGAGGTACTGGAAAACTCTCCACATCCTGACTGTTCCCCTCGGTTAACACAGTAAAGCGAGAGTCGAGAGGATATCGCACCATATATTAATTCGACTTGATACCTCACCATAAATTAAGCCAACCGGATTCCCCCCATCCCCCCCCCCCCCCCCCCACAACGACAGGATTTTACATATATATGTGTGTGTGTGCGAGGCATATCCTGATCACGAGCACATGAGCTTTTTAGATGATACAGCTTGCACCACGCTTACGAGGGCCAACAGCCCGAAACGCGTTCGTGATTGAATTTTCTTGATTCATTAAGAATATGGGTTGGCCAAATATCAGGTAACAGGCTATATCAACGTTTAGTTGGTTTCTGTTCCACAAAATGGCGCTCTGCTATCTAAAAAGCTCATGTGCATGTGCAGGATATTCCTTTTTGATTTTAATATATAAAACAGTTTCCATTTGATTTAAAATTTCTTATTGTGTGTAACCTATTTGTTTTAAAAGTTAAAATATTTATATATGCACAAAATCTTTCCATAAGATTAGAAAATGTTCTTAAAACAACAGTTTAACAAGTGGTATGTTTTCGTTCAAAGATGCAATATAATGTTGCTGTTGTTGACCATGTTTATGGGAGGATATGACTTTTTAAAAATATATGTCGAATCCTGTCGACTCTCTGATTACCCTGTGGTAGTTGTGACAGCTATAGTGCTGTCAACTGGAAGTTTGGGATTGGATGGGGGTGAATTTGCAGTCGTGATTAAAGGAGTTAGGACACACGATAGGTTGGTCAAGGGAACCGATGCTGACAGACAGAGAACATAGGAGTAGAGTGAGCTTACGCCCCGTGATTTACGCTGGATCAGGAGACACGCCTAGTACGGATGAGACTCGGAGACGCTACTGAGGCTTCCCCAGTCGGGTGGTGTCACGTGACCTATATTGAGATTTTGATTGGTCATTCATTACATCATGGAAGATGAAGAATCTCCTTGATTGGTCCAAACGACTGGGAAGCCATCTTTAATAATTATAGCAGAAAATGTGAGGATGGAGCATTGACCCAAATAAAATTGTTTTTAGCGAATTCAACTCCGTGGTCCTTTGTCTTGGAGTTCTCTGGAATAAAAGTGTCGTTGACCTAGCGCTAATGATGCGAAATGGAAATCTTTCCTCTTAACTCTAGGCCTAACTGCAATCGTTTATTAATATCTATAATCGTATTATCTCCTTGTTTTTCTTTGTCTGTTTTATTTTTACTCTTTTGTTAATTCATTTATTACAGATTGAAAAGGTTCGATTATTTACAACAACAACATCTGCCCCAAAATGTGGACGGGTTACACTTACATCGCCCGCTCAAGTCCATCTGGGGACTTTTCCGGACATATCTTAAGAAGGTTCAGTAAAAAGGTGGGTCTGGTAAGGAGAGCAAGTCAAGAGGTGAGTCGTTTCCCCCGGAAATGTACAGGTTATAGATACTAGAGTGAGAAGATAGTTAAAGAAAGGTTATAAAAGTATAAATTGGAAAGGTGCATTACAGTTATAATACAGTACAAGTTCATGGGCAGCCAGGGGAATGATGAGGGGATTTAATTATTTTATTTATTTACTTATTAATTTGTATTTATTTATTTATCATTGTTTCTTTCGTTTTTTTTTTTATAATTATGGTTAAAATTATGACCATATTGCCTTTAGAGTTTTTTTTTTTCAATTTATTTTATTTCAGGATTTTTTATTTATTTATTTATATTTTATTTATTTTTTCCCTTATTTTTTATTTTATATTTTATTTTTATTTCCCAAGGACTGAATATAGAGGGGATAGCAAAGGAGACTATATACAGTTAGGGAAGGCATCATTATGTTAAAAGGGAGAAAGTGATTTCATGGAGGAACATATGCGGTTGCAGTGGACAAAGCAAAATGATCAAGTTGGGTTGAGGTCGAAGCTGTTATATTAGAAGGGACAAATCTACCGCTGACATATGCAAATCTTAGAATTAATTTCCAAAGTTTGTCCTTCCAAAAAAGGTCCTTCAAGGTTAAGGGTATGTACCCAATGGTCCTGAGGCAGGCTGTATACAGTTGTGATCTTTCAGGATCAAGATTGGGACACTCGAAGAAAATATGTGAAATTATTTCTGGGGAGGAGAGACAGTGGTTGCATGTTGGGGCACGTATATGTTTGGTTTTGTCAAAGGACCCTATCCATGTGTGTCCAGTGACGAGACCTGTGGTTATTGCACAAACAGGTATGATGTGTTTGTGGGATGAAGATAAAGAACGAGGAGAGATACCCAGGTTCTTGTAGATTGTAGGGTTGGCGGTGATGTCTCCCATGTGTCCCAGAAGGATTTGCTAAGATGGTTAAAAAGGGTGCGGCGTGAGGCTAGTTTGTATTGAGCGGGAGAGGCGGTGTTCGCAGAGCCAGATCTCGCAAGGGCGTCCGCACGGCAGTTATCAAAGTTTCCAGAATGACCTTTGACCCAGTGGAGTGTTTAGTTAGTAGTTATTTACAATACACTGGAGGTATGGAAGGTGTTTATTATAATGTAGATTAATATTTATATTATTTACAAAAAGGAAAAGTAATTGAGATGGGATGTTTTGAAGGTTAGGGATAGGTGGTTAACGTTTATTAATTGTGAAATATATAGGTATTTTTAATTAAATAGGCATATATTGGATCAAAATATCATTTTTACCAATATTTGAATTGACTGAACGCCATCTTTTTTCAAGGTATTATAACATACTAATGTTTGTCAACAAGAACATTAATATGTTATAATTCCTTGAAAAAGGTTGGCGTTCAGCTAACTGAAATATTGGTAAAATAAATGATATTTTGATCCAATATATACCTTTTTAATTCAAAATTTATTTATGGATTTTTTTTTTTCAAGACGATATAGATATTTATATTTTTTGGTCGTTTAAAAAAATTCAAACCATTCATTCATAAGGCTCATACCAATAAAGAAATTCCTTTATTAACCCGAAACAAAGTTTCTCAGTGTGTGTCGAAATATAAATCTAATTTATTTTGAAGGATTAGTTTCTGCTTATTTAATCAAATATTTCTTTTTAAAACATTTAAATATTTACACCGGTATTCAAACATTTAATATTTCTCCAACTCTTTTTAACAAATAAAATCTATGGAAAATCTTTAATTAAAAATGAATATATTAAATATTGTATCTTTAGGCTATTTCTCTCAAAAATAAATTAATGTCTTTCTCTGAAGTTTTTTATTTAAAAACGTTATTATAAATCAAACTCTGCCTAATTTTATATTAAAACTTTCAAATACACATGGAAATAGTTTTATAAAGTTGAGGAATTTTATAAATTTCTTTTGGTAGATAAATAAAAATTTGTGGGAATCCCCTTTAATGGGTAGATTAAAGAATTAGGGAAAGAAAATTGTCAAGTAATTGCTTTTAGAACAAAACTTCCAGTAACTTTATTTAACTTTGAATCTCAGTTTTATTAGTGATATTTAGATGATAGAAAAATTATATATAGAAGATAACTTATTTTACGGGAATATATATTGAGGTATATAGCTTCATAATGGTGAGAGAAATATTATTTTTAGAGATAAAACCTAGATATTTTATATTTCGAGTTTTATGTAAATTTAGTGTAAATATAATATAGTTATAATTAAATATTATTCATTTTTAAAGATTTACTGTATATACATAATTAGGTACTTTTCGTGATATTTGTTATTTTTATTTGTGTGGTATTTGTATTTGTTTTATTTGTGGTATTTAGATAATAGAAATTATATATAGAAGATAACTTATTTTAGGGGAATATACATATTAAAGCAGATAGCTTTATAATGGTGAGAAAAATATTATTTTCAGAGAGAAAACCTAGATATTTTATTTTTCGAGTTTTTATGTAAATTTAGTGTAAATATAGTATAGTTATAATTAAATATTATTCTACTATATAAATTTAAAATCGAATTTTAGTGTTTGAGTTTTAAAAATTTTATAAACTAGCAAATATATTTAATATTTATTATAATATTTTGGCTCTTTATTAAATCCCTTATCTTATTGAAAGTTCTAAAAAATTAACATAAATTTGGAGCCTCCTTAAAATATTTTAATCAAAAGATATAATGTCAAATTAATTCTATATAAAATAACTTTAAAATATTAAATCTTATCAAAAAGATAAAACTTTGCAAAAATGACGGGTCTGTATTTTTCAGATAAAAATTCTTTAGCTAAATAATAACTTTTGAAAACAGAAAAAAACTCTATCTAAAATATCTTTTCGCTTAAAGACAATCGGTAGTGTTAGAAAACTTTATCGATTCCGGAAAAATTGGCAAAGAGAATGGCAAGTTTAGAGTTAGATTTATCGAAGTTCGGAATGGCTTTAAAAATCGAAACCGGCTACATTGAAATATATCTTTTAAAAATAAAATAAATTGACCCCAAAACTTAGCGAACTTCGTTATGACTCTTTTATTTTTTGTTTTAATGTTTATCTGTTTTCTAATGAATGTCTTTTTCTAAAAAATAAAATATGCTTGTTATTTAACTGTTTATTCTTTGAGCTATTTTTTTTAAATCAATATATTTTGAAATATTGGCCAAACTTTTTTTTTAAATACACAATATTGAATATTTTTTTAAATGTCTGACTATAATTAATTGCATAGGTTTTAATTACAAATCGAAAACAGGTTAAGACAACATTTTACACTTTTTAATGATATTTTACACTTTAATGACAACATATTCAATTTTAAAATAACATTTCAAACTTTAAAAACAAATATTTTACACTTTAATACTAAAGATACTTTCAGTTTTACCGAAATGCCTTTATTTTAATTGAGAGTGGTTCATTTTAAACATTTCAAAATATCCATTTCAAATTAAGCATCAGAAATAGAGCATTTGATATTTTCACAAGTAAACTATTATTTAATATGGAGTTGTGCAATTTTTCGAAATTCTCGTTTAGAGCTGCTTCCCATGTGAAACTTCATATATTCCAAAAATATTATTTTAAATAGTGTTGCCATGTAAAATAAAAACAGCTTAGCATTTTGGTGTAGATATTTTTTCATCGCATGTGTGATGATCTGATATTCTAGTTAATATAATACCATATTAAATTGAATATTTTATTTATTTCTCAAATATTAATTCCTATTCTTGAATGATTATCGAAGCACTCGAGAAAAATTACAACTTATGTGATGTTTACTTTGAACCTATAAAAATCTGTTTTTGCAAATGCAGTTGTGAAAATGGTTGAAAGATTAAGCTGGTCAGAATGTTGTAGGAATATAAATATTCAACGCCATTTTAAACAACGAAAATTTATTTGAGGGAAATTTCAAATTAACTATTTTAAATGCTCGATTAAAACGGATATTTAAAAATGTCTAAAATATATACTTATATTTTTTAAAAGGCATATCCTGACCACGAGCACATGTGCTTTTTAGATTGCAGAGCGCCATCCAGTGGAGCAAAAATAAACTAAACGTCTATTTAACTTGCTCCGTGATATTTGGCCAACCCAATTTATCGATAAATCAAGAAAAGCCATCCACGAACGCGTTTCGCGCTGTTGGCGCTCGTCAGCGTGGAGTAGGCTGTACCATTGCGACTAAAAATATTTTTAGTCCCAGAGGCTTCTTGAGAAACCAAGAAATGGGTATTTAAGGCCAAATTTGCGTAAATACGCTTAAAAAATTGGGTTAGCCAAATATCACGGAGCAAATTAAATAGACGTTTAGTTTATTTTTGCTCCACTGGATGGCGCTCTACTATTTAAAAAGCACACGTGCTCGTGGTCAGGATATGCTTTCTTTATTTTTAATAATAACACCTGACCAACTTATTGTTTATTTTTTTCTATTGTTTTTTCATATACTAATACCTATTATAATAAAACATCTTCAATAATAAAATATATAAAAATACCTATAATATAAATGTTAGAATTTTAAATAAAATCGAAAATATCTATTAAAAACATTATTAGATTGTGAAAATATTTTAATGTAACGTGTAAAATGCATTTTATTAAATTAAAATGTTTTTATTAGAGTATAAAATGTTATCAGAGAGTGTAAAACCTTTTCATTAAAGTTTAAAATGACTTTATAATGAGTACAAAAACTATATAAGCTATTCTATTTTAAACTTGAAAATAAATAACTGTATTGTTTTTAAAAAGTTATATTGGAAATTCAATCTAGATTTAAAATTATTCATTTTAAAATGATATGTTTATATATATATATATATATGATATATACGTTTTTACCTCAAATAGGCATTTTAAATTTATATTTAAACACTTTCATTTTTATTTAGACTTTTAAAATTTTAATTTAGACATTTTTCACTTTAATTTAGACACATGTACTTTTCATTATATACAGTAGAGCATCGGTTATCCGAATCAATTGGGGAATGGGGGTGTTCGGATGATTGATATTTCGGATAACCGATCATTTCTTCCTTCAAAATAAAATACTAAGTCATAGTAGTAATATAAAAAAAAACAGTTATATTAAACATAAATTTGTTTAATACTTCTATTTTGCTTTATTTATTATTGATATTTATATTCTACTAGCCGAATGGCCCGGGCAACGCCCGGGTTTTACCCCGACTGGACCCGGCTTCGCCTGGGTAGTGTTCGAGCGAGGTTTACTCATGAATGAATAGAGGCCCCAACTGTTTGTAAACTCAATGTAATGAATTTTCTTTCAGCAAAATGGAGATAAATTGCAAACAGCAATATCGAAAATGCTTGTAAAAAAATCTGAAATATAGGATCCATTTCACAAACACATCTAATGAATAGAGTGCTGTTTGGAGGAGTGGTCTAAACTGTTAGTTTTTAAAAACCATGACCCGGGATCATCGAATGCAGATTCAGGCACTTTGTTCTGAAAAAAAAATTGTCCCAATGGCTCCTGATTCTTGAAAAGGTCCAACCCCTCCAGTGAGTGCAAGTAACCAAACTGGGCTTTTATTCTTAAAAATTAAAAAAAAATCTAATGATTAGTGTGAATAAAGGAAAATGGTCGGCACAACCTGAAAATTTCACTTTGTCTACTTCACTCTCGGCTGTCCAAGAAGAAACAGCCAGAGCAAACATTTTAAAGGGCACCTAATCCGGCATTTACATATCTAAATAGTTAAGCAACCTTTATAAATGTAATATATTTCTGCAATATTGAAATACCTGGACTTGGAAGAATTTTGTATTAGTTATTGTTGCAGTTTTAGAAAAGTGTGGGAAATTGGATATTTTTACAAAAGAATATAATTTTTAAAATGGTATATAAAATAAAAAGGAAATTTGCATAATTTTCTAATAGTCAAGGGCAATTTTAAAAATACCAAAAAAGCAAGACCAAATAAAAAAATATATATATATGTGTGATGTTTCAGTAACAGCATTGTTGCCATATAAAGACAAAATTACTGAATGTATTCAGTACCTTTGTCTGAAGATAGCCAAAATGTAACTGAAACCACACATAATGTATTTATTTGTATTCGGTCTTGCTTCCTTTTTTTTTTAATTATCCCTAGTACGCGTGGTACAGGCCATGATAACCATGGTGGGTAGGGTAGCGACTGCTTTTACTGTAAGCGCACCACATGTCTACAAATGTGATACATTGCTACCAGCTAAATGCATTTTCACTATGGTGTGATTTCCACATGATGGATCTGTAGACACATTATAATCTCTCCAGAGCTTAAGGTAGCAAACAGTACTTTCACATTAGGAATAAGGACCTCTTCCCCTCGAAAAGAGCCAGTTGCAAACAGCAGTCTGGCCCTCTGCAAAAGTCATAGGTAATTTCAGCACTGAATGTGAAGTTCTTCCGCCCGCAAGCAATGTCGCAGCTATCCCTGAGGAAGCAACAGCAATGGCAATATTTTGTTCCTTCCTAACCATTGCTAATAGAAGATTCAAAAGAAATGTTTTACCCCCCGGCGCATCTAAAATATAATTATGAGTTGTGACAAATTATTTTTTTCTAAAACAGCATCAAAAACTCTTCTTTGTTCTGGCAAGAGTTTGGGCATCATGAATGCAACATTGTCTTCAAGTTCTGCCGTATCATACGCAAGTTCTCTCAAAATGTCAGAATTGGTAACCACATTTCTCCTGGGTGCTCCTAAGCCTATTTCCTGCAGTTTCTTCCCACATATAGATACGACACGATCCTCAATGTTACACAATGTTTCATTATATATCAGATCATTATACCTGATGGAGGAATCTAGAAGCTGATAACGAAGAAGAATATCACTTGCCATCACATCTCTATAGGTAATCCATAACTGCTGAGGGTTTGAAATTGTGCACGTAGAAATTAATATGGCAAACAATTGCCTTACTCTTGTATGAGCCTGACAAAGAACGGCCTCGTCCATTGTGACAACCCAATGGTTATCATTCTTTAATAATCCAATAATCTTCAGGTGCGCGTCTCCTATATAAAGGATAACTATTCTCATTAGTCTGTATTGCCAGCAAAAACTGTTTCGGATATTTTTTAGAACAGCTACTATTCTTCATACAGGGGGACACAGGGTTGGGCATCATAAAAGCGATGTGTGTCGCTAACATGTTGCAGTACATTATCTCGCTGACGTAAAACAATGTCACCTGAGCCAAACTGATTACCAGCTAAGACAACCGCAACCTCATTAGCTGTAGGAGCATTATACCGTCTAGGATGTTGACCAGGAGGTGTCCGATCTGCATTTACAACAACTCTGTATGCATCACTGGGGAGATTTTCAAGTGCAGTTTTAAACTGTTGAACCAGTAGATTGTGTTGGTGCAACATGCGCTGCAAACCCTGTACAATATTACGACGTACTCCCTGTATTTGCTGGCATCTTCGATCAGTCTGAATAGCATCGTCATCATCATCATCATTGCCCACAAAATAGATCTGAAGAAATCTACTTGGCTGGTTCTCAGATGGCATAAGTGAACCTATTCTGTGGTAGACCTGGCCTTGGATAGAAAATGTGGTTGGAAAAGTAACAGAGTGGGTTTGGTTTTCAGCTCCAGATGATGTCATTTGAAAGCAGGAATTATATTTGCGAATATTTCGCAAAAAATGGACTGAATCAGAATTCTCTCCGGATAATAGGCTGCGAAGTGGCTCGGGAGGTAGGTCAATTAATGGCAAACGGACTTTCCCGTTTGAACAGCACATTCCAGAAGACTCATCTTTCCATCTTAAGGCCCCACAAAACCTGCATGTAGTGGCCATCATCCCAAGGGAAATTAAAGGGTGCTTAAAGTATGCAACAGCAAAAGAATAATTAAAACCTGCATTTTCCATAGAAGACCAAACGCTGCCGAAAAAAATATTTGTTCTAGTATTCCTCCGAGTAGAAGAATATCTCTCTGAATGCGCCTGTAAGCGAGAATGGATCAGGTGTCTCTAACGACCGCAGAATGGCTTGACGCGCTGACTGTTCACGCAATCTTCGAATATTCTGTGCTCTGGTTTCGCGCAAGCTGTAAGCATGCTGAACCCTAGAGCTATTGGAACGCTGAGAAAGATTGCTTCTCCAATGGCTTGGCATACCTACAAACATAAAGCATTAGTAAAAAAAAAATAAGGATAACCGAAAAATGTAAAACATCAAGGGCTGAGAATGAAGAAAAAAATTAAAAAAATAGTGTATTAAAATAAGCTCGACTCATAACTAAGGCCAAAATAAAAAAAATGCATAGAAATTGTGCTGAGAAGATGTAAGAAAACATCTACCTATGTTTCCCCACGTGACGCAGCGGAGCGTGACCTCGGCTGCACGGGTGAGTGAGTTGTTATTTTGCTCTCTGTATCGATGGACATTAAAACATGGTGGCAGCGATAACTGGATAAAATACGAACCCGTATATTGCAAAATATCGATTTTTGCGTACCTTGGAAGAAAATTCAACATGGCTCAGATTCAACCTCCAGAAACTTTCGACTTCTCGACTCCCAACGAATGGCCCAAATGGAGGAAAAGATTCGAACGATACCTCGTGGTCAGTGGAATGAAGAAGAAAGAGGAGGCGGACAAGATCGATTTGTTCATGTACTTGATGGGTGACCGCGCGGATGATATATTCAGGACCTTCAAGTTCGAAAAGGAGGAAGAGGCAACGAAAATTGATTCCGTCCTCAAGGCGTTTGACAGCCACTTCTGTGTCAGGAAGAATATTATCTACGAACGTGCGAAATTTAATTCAAGAATCCAAGAGGATCGGGAGCCAGTGGACGAATTCATCACTTCATTGTACAAATTGGCTGATAGTTGCGAATTTGTAGGTCTTCATGAGCAGTTGATCCGTGACCGAATTGTGGTTGGAGTGAGGGACAAAGCTTTATCTGAAAGAATGCAGTTGGACAGCGAACTGACTTTGGAAAAGGCGGTGAAAATGGTTCGACAGCAGGAAGCCGTTCGACAGCAGCAAGTCGACCTGCAGCGTCCCTCAACAAGCCAAAAGGTCAATCAGGTGAAGTTCAACTCGAAGAAACAATCACCGAAACAACAACAGCAGCCTTCGAGGAAGAAGGAGAAGTCAGCCAAAACAAGATCACGATGTCCAAAATGCGGAGGTTTCACCCACAGGGAAGGACAGGCTTGCCGTGCTGAAGGACAAAGATGTAACCTGTGTTCAAAAACTGGCCATTTTGCAAATTGCTGCCCAGATAAGCAGGCGAAGACTGCGGAGGTCAAAGCTGTTTCTGAACTTGATGAAATTGGTTTTCTCCTGGAGGTCTCAGCTGTGGACGATTCATCTAATCTCGATGATGATGAAGGCGAGTGCAGGAGGCGATGGACAGCAGAAATCCAAGTGAACGGGAAACAGCTGAAGTTCAAGCTCGACTCCCAGGCGGATGTTACATGTGTTCCTCTGTGTCTCTTCAAGAAGATAATGGGACAGCAACGACTAGTGGAAAGTGATATCAACATTAGAGCTGCGGAATTCTCCGAACTTCAGACTGTGGGTATGTTTATATCAACGCTGCGAAATGGCATTTATGAAATCAAGGAGAAGATTTATGTCATTCGTCGTTTGAGTGAACCTCTTCTGAGTCGCCGGGCATGTGAGCTCTTGAACCTGGCGAGGCGGATTGAAGTGGTTGCGACGAGAATTAACCCGATCAAGGAATTCCCTGAAGTATTTGAAGGACTGGGACAGATCGGAAACCCTTACGAAATCAAATTGAAACCTGGAGCAAAACCATATGCTGTGCATACTCCTCGACGGGTACCAATACCTTTGATGGAAAAGCTCAAAACAAGATTGGAAGAGCTCGAGAAGGCGGGAATCATAGCACAAGTTAACGTTGCGACTGAATGGTGTGCACCGACTGTGATTGCTGGTAAACCGAATGGCGACATACGACTCTGTGTGGATCTCTCAAGGCTGAACGAACATGTACAGCGCGAAGTGCATCCCATGCCAGTGGTGGAGCACATGCTGGGGCAACTGGGGGAAGCAAGATTCTTTTCGAAACTGGACGCGAACAGTGGCTTTCACCAGATTCCGTTGAGCCCGGACTGCCAGCATTTAACGACCTTCATCACTCCTTTTGGGAGATATAAATACTGCAGGATGCCATTTGGAATCTCACTCGCCCCAGAGTATTTTCAGAGAGTTATGTCAATAATCTTGCAAGGCATGGACGGTGTAATGTGTTACCTGGACGATATCCTGATATTTGCCTCCGACTCCAAGACTCACGATCGAATTCTTCGTTTAGTGCTCCGAAAACTGAAAGAGGCGAAAGTTACACTAAACAAGGCCAAGTGTGTCTTCGGCGTGCCAAGAATTAATTTTCTTGGGCACATACTGGATGAAGACGGTATTCGACCAGATCCAGCGAAAATCGAAGCGGTGGCGAGGATGCCTGCTCCGACAGATGTTCATGGCGTAAGAAGATTTCTTGGCGTGGTGAACCATCTGGGACGTAAACTCCGAACGACCTTGCCAATTGCACCAGAGAATCTTAATCCAAAGTTGGTGGACTCTCAGACCCTGAAAAGAAAGGAGGGGAGAAGGAGAAAGGATATGAAATCCAGATATGATCGACGCTGCGGAGCTACGGACATGGAGGAGCTATCCGAAGGTGACACGGTTTGGATTACAGATATGCGAACCTGGGGGATTGTAAAGAAGAAAGCATCGACACCAAGGTCGTATATGGTTGATACTCCAGTTGGGACTTTACGTCGAAACAGGTTCCATCTACGAAAAGGAGTTACAGTGCAATATCCAGCCGACCCATCGACGCCGACCTTTTCGGGGGAGGAACTGGTTGAAAATGAAAAGACCCCAGTTGTAGATTATCCCTCTAACGACTCAGAAGACGGCCAGATAAGAACCCGGAGTGGACGAATTGTTAAACCTGTGGATCGCCTTCATTATTAATTATATTATGCATTTAAAGTTTGTAATGTATATATATATTTCAAGTCTTAAAAAGGGGGATGTGCTGAGAAGATGTAAGAAAACATCTACCTATGTTTCCCCACGTGACGCAGCGGAGCGTGACCTCGGCTGCACGGGTGAGTGAGTTGTTATTTTGCTCTCTGTATCGATGGACATTAAAACAGAAATAATCTAAAAGGAGGGAAAAATGCATAAAAAGCAGTGAAGTGGAAAAAAATGAAAGCTTAAAACAACTGATTAAAAAAAATCAAATGGAAGAAGCCTAAATCCTACCTAAACAAATGACAGCAAAACAAAAAAAAACACAATGGAAGAAGACTCAAAAAAAAAAGTCTAATTTGGTTGAAAAAACTGCCCAATAAATATGAGTAGAACATATTCTGGCTTCCCTCATCGGTCAGATTGCTGACTGTACATTTCTTTACTTAAAGCTAATTGTACCTATATATTAAATCCTACCTAAACAAATGACAGCAAAATAAAAAATTGAGCCTACCCTTAAAAAAAAGCAGTTACTAAAAATGCATAGAAGCTGATTACAATATAAATGCTAATAAGTATAAACCTATTGCATGGAACAAATATGGAGCGTTCCCAGTTAAGGGTATATTTGGTAGGCTGCACTGTACGTTGCCACCGCCGTACCTTCGAGGCGTTTTACACGAGTTAAAGATACAATTTCGGTGAAATACTTTGAATTTTACCATTTAAATTATAATTTTAAAAAAGATTTAACAGTTAAAAAAACATTTTTTAACAATAAAATATTAAACTAATTTTTCTAAAAACGAACATTATTTTTTAATTATCTGAAACTGACCTAATTCAACTTATCTAAAACTAACCTTATTTAGCGATTAAACTAACCTAATTTAACCTATTTGAATCTAACCTCATATACACTTTTACACTACCTATTTAATTTCAAAATAAATTAAAATACGTTTATATTAAATAATAACATTTTTAAAAAATCGACTTTCTCGTTCACACTTATGTATCTATTCAATTATGTATTTTTTTTATTTATCTCTATAAAAAAATCTCTGTATAGTTTAGATTAAAATATTTTAAGTGGCATATTTTCAAGTCGTATATTTATACACAAGTTTTATATTTATTTTACAAATATTGTATAAGATGTGATTAATAAACTTTGTAAAAAATAATCTTAATACATTTTTAATAACATGACGTTATGTTATATTCTAATAGGTAAAATAGGTTAGTTTCAGACGGCTTATAAATTAGGTTAGTTTAAGGTGTGTTATAAAAAGGTTAGTTTCATTAATTAAAATCGGTGAGATTCAGATAGGTTATATTAGGTTAGTTTAATCGCTAAATAAGGTTAGTTTTAGATAAGTTGAATTAGGTTAGTTTCAGATAATAAAAAAAATAATGTTCGTATTTAGAAAAATTAGCTTAATATTTTATATAAAAAAATTTTTTTTTAACTGTTAATTTTTTTTTAAATTATATTTTAAATTAATATATTTAAATTGGTAAAATTCAAAGTATTTCACCGAAATTGTATTTTTAACTCGTGTAAAACGCCTCGAAGGTACGGCGGTGGCAACGTACAGCGCCGCCTACCAAATATACCCTTAACTGGGAACACTCCACAAATATATATATTAAAATATATGTAGCAAGCTATACAGCAAAAACATAATTTTTTTCAATAAATATGAAAAAGAAAAAAATATAGAATATGAGCAGCTATATAATATGAAGCAGATAAATATAAATCCTACCTATACAAATGACAGCAAAACAAAAAATTGAGCCTACCCCTAAAAAAAGCAGTTATTAAAAATGCATAGAAGCTGCTTATAATATAAATGTTAATAAGTATAAAACGATTGCATGGAACAAACATATATAGTAAAATATATGTAGCAAGCTATACAGAAAAACATAATTTTTGCAATAAATATGAAAAAGAAAAAAATATAGAATACACTGCTCTAAATCGTAAATTATTACATGAATATATAATATAATATGAATATTCCCATTATGAGAATCAAACAGTATACCTTATCTAAAAAAATGTAGTATCAATTAATTTAGAAATAAATAAATAAATAATAAATAATAGAAATAATTAAATAAATATATATAATCTTACTATTTTCAAAACGATTTTAACCAGTTTTGGTACCGACGCGCTTCGCCTAGCCAGAACAATGGAAAGGCTTAGACTTTCTATCAACAGTTGGAAATTACACTTACATTTTAATCACCAGTGTCTCGCCGCAAACATAATTCCACCTTCTTTAATTTTAAAAGATCCTGTCCGCACAAATTATTTTAGAAAAATATTATTTGAAACGGGTAAGAAACTTTTAAATGCTAGAAAATTAAGGAATATAATCTTACCTTTTGAAAAATGCAGCGTGTAACTAACAAAATAAGTTTAACCAATCAAATTCATGTATCGTCGCGACCAGTGCGGCGCCAAGCGGCAAAAGGCGGGAACTAATCCATTTCAGTTAAATAATTTTTTTTAAAAGTACATTAACCTTTGTAGTTTTTTGAATAGCCTATATGTTAAACGAAATCTTCAGCTACCTACATGCGAAATTCCATAATGATTGAGTCAGTAGATTTTGCGTGATGCGATAACAAACATCGATTTCGCATTTCATTTTTATAGATATAAGGATTGCCTATGGCTTTTATAAGGTGCGGCTTCCCACTGTTGAAGCCGTTTACTATAAAATAAAATCTATATACATGTATATATTATGTGTATTACAATTCTTACATATAATTCTACTATATTAAAAGGTACTGACTAAATTAATACCTGCAAAATGGCCATTAAAATACAGTTCATGAAAAAAGTCCAGGATTTTCTTTTGCTTCAGAGCTGATGTTCGGTTTTTGGTTGCTGAATCTCGCAAACGCTTTAAAGAAAGCAATTGAACAGTATTGCATTCTTCTTGTTGTTCTAGCCACTTCATAGCCGTCCCAAGGCAATGAAAAGCTTCCTCATTGGATGGTCCTTTGTCAACGTGATCGTCATCCCGAAGTTCTTCCTTGTTGTCGCTAGAACCTTGATCGTCGACAACACTTTCGATGATTTCATCGTCCGTCAATAATTGATAGCCAGGGTCATTAACGTCGCACTCCAGCCAATTTGAATGTCTTTCTGGTAACATTCTTCAAATACAGAAGAGTTTGTAATGAGCTCAGCCAGCTCTGATACAATTTGGCTGTTTCGTAACTCTTCAGATGCAGAGATAGATTCTTCTAATGGGAGAAGCTTATTCCAAGATTTTGCTAATGTCGTGTCCTTTAGAGTAGTCCAAGCTTCTGCTGTCATGTACACAGCTTTCTTCACAAGTCCATTTCTTTGTACATTTGTTGAACACTTTTCAAAATATTCCTCCATCAGAACCGTACTAGCAATTCTTTTCTGTAATAACTAATTATTGGTTGTCCTAGGCTACGTAACTGCATAAACCTTGTATAAACCGCAGCGTCTAAATCCTTGTTTTTTACCATTTTCATCGCTACTCTGTACAAAATTCCATCCTATTATCAAGTGCACTAGCATAGTTTGTAATGGCATCGCTATTCTTTTAATGTCCGATATTGTTGAATTTTAAACTCCATATTTCCGAGCTGAGCTTGATACACTAGCACCATTTCCAACTGATCTACTATTTTAAGTTTATCAGTAAAACTGGGTACAACACGTTTACGTTTAGAAGACATTGTTGGCAGGATGCCTGCCGCCAGGTGCCAGCCCGGAAGCCCGCTATGTTAGCTTTCGGTTTCGGCGGTTTTTGTTACGGATTAGCTTTCGGATCACCGATGATTCGGACAATAGATTATCGGATAATCGATGCTCTACTGTATTCTTTATTTAAGAGCACTTTGAGACATCTAATAAATATTGAATATAGTTTTTTATCATACGAAGGAAGCGCTTGAAATGAAAATAGCGATGTTTGACAGCATTTTTAAATAGAGACACTATTATATTGTTGACATGTAGTCAAGAGAGTTGTTTTGTCTGGCTGTCTCTCTCTCTCTGATATATTTTATATGTAAATTAAAAGACTCTTTATAGTTTGAGTACTAGGTCAATATAATTCGTAGGTATGAATAATAATATATTTGGGACCGTTATTCAAATTAAATGTTCTCATCAAATGTTACCATCATTATCTTGGATGGCGTTTGGTTTAGAGTTTCTTGAAAGAAGAGTTAGTATATTTTTTTATGTTATCAATTCATTTAGTTCTCGAAGTCCTTATGTTATCAATGCAGATCGAAGAGGCCTCTGCCCATATCACATTGCCATTGTATTCTTCTAAACCTTGTAACGATGTGAATTTATTCGATATTTCTTCATTGGGCAATATGTGAATTTCTTTCATATTAGATCTCATAAGGATAGTAAGTTGATTCGGAACAGTCATATTAAGGCACCATAAACAAGAAACAATCACAGACACACCATCAGACTCCACAGGGCCAATCTATTAAGTGTTCCATCGAACCTTCTTCCATGCAACCCTAATCGAAATATGTTAAATAAAGACCTAAGAAATAAAAATAATTATCATTTAACAATATGATAAGGAAGGATATATATAAACAGTTATCCTAGACAAAACTGTTTATAATTGAAAAATCTAAAATATTTTCGAGGATTAAGCTACTTTTATATCCACCCATTCCCGAAAATGTCCAAGCCTATTCCTCACTCAGAAAATAACTTAGTAGGATATATAAAAACCGTAGTTTCGAGAACCAAGAACTTCAAAGAAATTTCATTGATTTAAAACTCTCTAGTACCCATATTAATGACCTTTTCAAAAAAAATACATAAACCTGGAGATCCCCAGAGAGCATTTATCGTCCACCAACACAAATTCATCCTTATTCATCTCGTCCTTTCTTGAACGCTTAGTCAAACAACAAAAGTCTTTATTGTCCTTTCTCAATACCAGAGCTTTTATAGAAGAAATATTTAATATCCAACCTCAGCCAAACAAGATCATGGTTTTATTGGACGAAGAGTCCTTTTACGCCCATTCTCCACACCAGAATGATAATGAGTAGCACTGAATAGTACCAAGAGAAAATCAAATCGATCCAATCGCCGCCAACCGCCCGCCCCCCTCCTCTCCTCCCCTCCAAAAAAAGGCTCTGATCACTATATGGCTATGGATGGATATATCTATAAATAATTCTGATAAAAAGTCTTTTCAGTAGGGAAAATTTCATGGCGTATAATTCTACGGTATTAAAAAATCAATCATGATTGTACGTAGATAATGGAATTGTTTGGCAGCTTTTACTTTTCTTTGCGAGGGAAGAAGTTCTCCTCCCCTCCAAGTTCTATTGTTTAGTTTCAGTATTGCATTGTCCACACCAACTTTCATACTCTGCACTATCTTTCCTTTTCAAAAATCTCAAGGCCTTCTGTTCTATATTCAACAGATCCTGGTATGCTAACTTCTGACATTCCTTTTGCTTCGACGCAAAAAAAGTAAGCGAATAAATTTATATCGCAATCTTGAAACAATTTCAAATCAATCTCTCTCTAATGAAATGCTAATTTTTTAAATAACAAATAAATGGTTATACATACAGCTATCATCGAATATTATTTTATTCAATCGACATTTGTATTAGTTTTGCTTGTGAAAGGGCAACCCGATCGATCTTCATTTTCAAGCCCTTTTCGCCCATTCTAAAATTACGAATATCATTTTGAATATATTGGAATATTTCAATTTGATAAAAAATGTCTACCATAAACTTCGGTAATCCTTTCGAAGGTTTTATTTGGCAATTTGCCAAGTTTAATAAAGAACTTTATGTTTGCACGCATCTACGAGGGCCATCCAATAAATAAGTTTCCCTATTGTTTAACAAATAAACAACATTATTTACAAGTATGCAGTTATTTTATTTTCATTATACAACTCATAGACTACTTCTCTACATAATCACCATTTCTGTCCAAACATTTTTGGTACCGTTGTAGCTATTCTTTGATACCACTGTTGTACCAAGCCGGGTCCTGTCTTCGTAGCCAGTGGTTCGCCTCCGCCTGCACTTTGTCATCATTCGCAAAGTGCTTGCCTCCATGGTGCAACTTGAGTGCTGGAAAAAATAGAAGTCGCTTGGGGCAAGATCCGGAGAATAAGGTGGATGTGTGAAAATATCCCATTTGAAGTTTTCCAGCAACGTTTGGGTCGTTCGAGCTGCGTGAGGGCGAGCATTGTCATGGACGAGTAACACTTTCCGAGACAAAAGTCCAGGACATTTTGGCGGCCATTTATTGTTAAGAATTTTCACGATGTCATTGTTTGCGCTGCAGATGTAATAGAATAATGCCGGTTTTTTTTAATTATAAAAAAATTAACGCTAATTTTTAATAAATATAATTAAAGCCATTTCTCAGAAATTATATTGCAATGAATACAGATTTAATGAGGGCTTTTTAAAATTTATTGTAGTATATGGTCGTTTTTTAAAAAATAGCTTTAATTATATATATTAAAAATGTAGCGTCAAAAACTATTTATAATTTTCATTTATAGATAGAGTTAAAATTGATGATGACATTGTCACGTAGAATATTAAGAAAGAAGCTTCAGGATTAAACGGCAATTTATTTATTTCAAGACAGAATCAACATTTATAAGATACAAGATAAGCAAGTTTCCAGAATAGCAAAATATATATAATATATATGGTAATTCAAACCAACAACCCCTTATTGTATATAACTTATAACAGGATTTTCATGTTGTATAATAGAAACACATCTGTAAATGATTATACGCATGATTGGCATGTATCATTACATCATCATATGTAATGTAATTTGTACAAACTGAGGATAAATAAATAAAACTCTGTAATAGATTAAGAGTTGAGCTAAAGAGATTGAAGTCATAACGTCTAAAATCGAGATAGATGGAAGTCACAAAACAACAAGGTCTAAAGATAGATTGGAAACTCTCAGGACGGCGCCAGTAGAATTTCACCAGACGATCCACGCCCCTGTCGCATATGGCCCCCGTCTTAACCTATAAATACAGTCACTTGACAGTCAGTTCACCATCTGCGTGAGCCCTCGTCGGTTGTACCCCAGGTCCACTTCATCCACCATGTAGACGAGTAAGAAATCTTCCATCTCCATCTTTCGCTCCTAGCTCAACTTTTATCTGTTCATGGACTTTCCTAGTGCAACTGTGTCTTCGTTTTTTGTATGGACATTCCCAAGCTTTCCACTCTGCCTCGGCCACGACTGCCTGTACTTTGTGAGAACTGTAAAAGGTCTTCCAAGGTGCAGAGAGGTACTGGAAAACTCCCCATCCTGACTGTTCCTCTCGGTTACCACAGTATAGCGAGAGTCGACAAGGACTCACACCATAGGTTTAAGTCGACTGGATACCTCACTATTACATCCTCACATATATATCAAAATTTTAATAATCTGTACATAAAATATAATAAATACTTTGCTACAATAGTTATTATGTCGCTTGTGCTGTTATTAGCTCATTAAGCCTTTTAGGTTTTGGTGAAAATTTCAATTTTAGATAATTATTTTATTACTAGATACAAAAATGTTTTGTGCTATTTATAATTGAACCTCGTATCTATACGAACACGTAAACATTCACTTGACAATTTAAATATTCAGATAGCTCTTAACATGTCTGAGTATTAGTAAATCGATAATAGGAATGGGTGGAATGTCGATAAGTATGTTTTGGAACCAATTTGACGAATAAATGGTAATGGTGATTTAAAAAGATATGATCATATGATTTATGTATTTATCATATCTAATTTGGAGTTCTATTGATTTATGACTCTTCATCGCTGCTAATCTGTAAATGTCAAAGCCAGGATGATGCAGTAGGTGGATGATAGGTCACAAGGAAACAACACAAAGAGAGATCGTAAGAACAGTTACGTCAACAATCTCGTCGCGGCGATGTTGAGTTACTTAAGTTCTAACATTCGACAAATTTAATCAGACAAAAGTTCCTCGACCATTGCAGAGTTTAAATTTCCTGAGGGTCGGTGTCCCACGAGGGTCGTAAACCCCGTCACTAGGGAGGCGAGTTATTGATTGGGTGGGGGGGGAGGGAAGTCGATTTCTGGAAGTTGGAGACGTGCAAATTGAGATGTTGCTCATCGCTGTGACACGTGGCTTGTGTGACATGCGCAAATTGGAAATTTCCATATTCTATCTGGACTCCCGATGAGTTGCCTAGCCTCCACTATACCAATATTGATGTCGACCACATGCAACGTGAAGTTTCACTGTTCAAACCCAGAAAACAGCAGACCCAGAATGCAAATTTGATACACATCCTAACAGCAATAACTACCAGTACTGGCAAATGACAAAACCATATCAGAATGGCTCCCGGCCAAATTATTTTAAACATGTGTGTATGGCTGAAGTAGATTCCTATTAATTAAATTCCTATTAATTGAAAAAATGGCGATGGGAAATTGATATTTTCAAGTATATAACCTCTAAAGAACAGTAGGTCTAGACGGGCTTGACTGAAATAGCATTATAACAAAGATACAATCTGGGATTTCAACCATAAAAGGACTGATATTAGGGGGGAAATCAGCATGCAGCTGATATGATACAATTATATCATATTTTGTACGTACCATCCTAATCCAACTATGTATCGCATCTAAGAGTTCATTAGAGGAACGTTAAAGTGAGATAGAGAAGGGTTAAGAGAAAAAGACTAATGTATAGTAACAGAAGCCAAGATTAAATTCCTCCAGTCTCAGAGGAAGGACGTAACTTCGCGCCCAGAGCATTGAATTGCCATATGGATAATCCCCTCCCTACTATATTACAAGCTAACCAAGATAACCAAGATCCAAGAGTGAAGTTGAGGAAATATGGATGGACTCCAGCTGCGAGAGGATGGCCCACGTGAAAGGTATATAGGCGCCAAAAATGGTATTCTAGTGTGGGTGAGAAGGGACAGTTTTTGTCAAATCGGCAGTGACAGGAGACGCGGAAAGTGGTCTCCGGGTGTGTGGCCGTGTGGATTAACCGGGAAGACTGTGCACAAGAAGGACAATTCCTATAAACCTTGCTCACAAACAACAACCGCTGGAGGAGCGTCATAACATTTGGCGTGATTTTGATTCTTGAATATTTTATTTTTTCATGCCAATTTGAAAACAAAATGGAAGAGATGAACTAATTCGAAATTGAAGAATGCAAGAAAGTGATCAGAAACTTCTTTAGTTTGATGGACCAGAAAATAGATGCGTTCAGAGTAGACGTTGTTGGCCAGGTTAGATCGATTAAAGAAGGTATCATTCCATTGGAATCTCAATTGAGCCAACTCGAGCGTGATTGGAATGTCATCCCTTCTACAACACCTAAGTCCTTCGAAGTTAAGGTACACCAGTCAGAAGCTAGTTATCGCTTTAAAAAAAAAAACACAAAACCAATAGCCTGCGTACTCGTTTGAGTGAATACAACACGAGTCCAGGTGATAAAGACATCGACAAGACCATTACAACGAAGACCATACGTCGGGAGACATCGTAAGTAGACTGTCAGAATCTACGCTAGAATATTATGCTGTGATCCAAAAGTCCGCAGAGTGTCAACAGCAGGAAATGTTAGAAAGAAAATTAGTGCCCGACGCACTGATCACAACATTCAAGGTGGACGATGAGGAAGATCATTCCAGAGTACCTCCACTGAAAAACATTGTTGAGTATTTCACATGTGCTTACAGAGGATGCTCAAACGACTGAACTTTGCAAGATGGAAAAGCGCCCTACAAATGATGGATGTTGGTGAAGTGAGATATCTCACTGGAAATGGTGGCATGGAAAAGGAAATGATCGAGACTGGATCTTGGTCCAAGGTTGTCGTGCCGCAGCCGTTGTGTGTAGCGGAGGGGGAGAGCTGATCGCCTCCGACAACGGCTGCGGCACGAGTACTTTGGACCAAGCTAAACAGGCAGAGAGATTGTGTCCTCCAGATGATGCGTCGTGATGAGTTCGTCTCTTTGAATTCCTGAAGACTTTTAAGATAGTTTGCTAATTGAAACAAAACATTTTTCCAGATAACTCAAATTGGCTTAAAATGGTTATGTTTGCCAAATAGTTTTGATTTTAGTATCTGAGAGAGAGAGAGAGAGACTGGGCTCCTAATTCTCTTGAATTTGCACCCAACTTCATTTTCTCCTTTACTCTAAAATTTTAGAAGTCTTAAATTACGTCGAATTTTGACCCAATAACTGAATTAAAAGAAATATAAAATAATAGGTGAACAAGTATGCAAAACATAACTTTCAGAGGGGTTTTGATATTTCTAAAAATAGTTTCAATTTAATATAATGCATCATATTAATTCCATGATTGTACGGGGGGAGGGTTAGAATTTGATTAATTCAAGTTGAAGACTTCATTGTACTTTTCATAAAAGTATATTGTCCTTTTGACGTTTCGGAGACCCACTGTCGCCTTTAAAAAAAAAAAGGTGGAAACCTTATTAGTGAAGTATATATACTAATAAGTCAACGAACAATAACGTCTATAAAAAAAGGTTGATGAAGTCTCTTCAACTTGAATTCTCGCCATGGTATGCCCTTTTTATCTTTAGTAAAACTACCGTTAAGTAAAAAAAGGAAAGTGACAAACTTAAAAATGAAAAAGCAATTTATTTTTTATAAAAAAAATGATCACCTTTTCAACAACTGATAAGGGATCCAATGGGAGAAATAGGCTGAGTAACAAAGTATCTAAAAACTAATAATCTGTTAATTAAATATTTTCGATAAAGATACTCCCCTATGGGAGCTATGATCCACAGCTTTCAAAGCTCATTTTTGATGAGATGAACCTTACGTATTTTCCTCAAGGTGTCCCTCAGAATTTGAGAGTGGTCCCTAGCAGCTTTACTCTTTATTCTTACGGCATAAAGAGCGGCTTTGTAGTCATAGCGTCGATAGGGACATTGTTATTTTAGAGGGAAGTCTTGGCTTTGACACGGCGATGAAATTATGGAGTCTGAGTCGCGCAAATTGTAGTTCACAGAACCTATAGCCTCAAGATCTGCAGGCGATTTGCAGTTTGTCTTCCCTAATACACCCAAAATCTCCACCAAATTGTCTCGTAGTGAATGAGAGAGAACAAATATGAGGATGACAATATATTATAGGTGATTTTGTGTTATAAATTATAATATATATAATTACTTTATAGACAAATTTGTAACTATGATTTTTTTCTTTGTTAATGTCAGTCTTGACTCAATATTGCATTAAGAGCCTTTTTTATTCTTTGTTCCTGTCGTGTCCATTAATTTCATTCTTTAATGATATTTTTTAAAAAGCTTTTATTTAACTTGCTTCCATGTCTGTCTTTCCACAAATCTTATAATACATTTTTAATATACTTATAGAGGACGTTTATATCTGAAATTTTGTTCATTTATTAGAACTTGTCCACAATGAAAGTTGACAAATCTTTCGTATTCTGGATTGTCAGGTTGGCCGAAAACGGACGAAAATCCAAATTGCCTTCAATATTTTGTAATTTAATTTTATAATGCGCTTCCAGACCACATTCCAGTCCCCCTCCGCTTTTATTTTCCCTCATATAAAACTAATTGCTCAATGAAAAACACTAAAAGTATTTTTTCTTTTTAGTTAAATTAAATAGAAGCCTTTTTTAAATGTATTTTTATTTATTAATTTCCCTAATATTGTCCTATTACAGTCCTTTTCTGTAACTGAGTATATTTCTATTTTCTAATATTATTGTTTATAAACCTTCCCTGGTTCAGTACTACATTTTTAAAGATAGAAATACGTTCGAGCAAAGTATAAAATGAGAGCTATAAAACGTTATTAAGGTTTTTCATCCCTCTAAGCTGACGTGATGGTATGTTCAAGAAATGTTTCCAAGTTGTCCTACCACCGACTCTCAGCTAAACAAGCCAACATCTACGAGCAGCCTGAGCCTAGCACCGCACAACGGGAGTAATTGAGAAAGGGGATTTGGTATTGAATTTTGTGGTGGCAAATTAATTACGCTCTCTCTGCTGCGAGTAATTAATTCTCCTTTGATTTATTTAAGTACTTCTCCATCGAGAGACTTGTTTGGATTGGGAATGCGTCATTACGTTTTAATTTTGAAATCTTTACAAGATAAATAGGACCAGTAAAATATTCATATTTGTTTAAGATATTTTATTAATTCAGAAAAGTTTCATTCTGAAGTAATCGAATTTCTCTTTAAATTGTGAGGGTAGGGCATATTATTTCCTTTCAGCAACACTTGGTCTGTTGAAAACCCGAATGCCATATGGCCAGCAGATCCGGGTTGCTGGGGGGGGGGGGGGGGGATGCTGGTTTATTGTTTGCATAAAGCCTTTAGGAAAACATGACCTGCATATTCTGGTTGATTATTTGGCTAAGACCTGAGGGATCTAAGACTTGCAACTTCTGATTGGATGCATGTTTAAGACCGGGATGTTTTAAAGGCAATCAATGGTCAATCTGATGCATACAATTTCCGTTCACATAAGCGACGTAGTCATCATGAGAGAGAATACCTCTATAGGTACTATAGCAGTATGAACCTCTAAATATAAGCAGCGCACGCTAGCATACAAATGCACATTACAGGTTATCTCATTTATAAGAAGTTCCCATTAGCCTGAAATATTAAAATAGGCAGCAGTAGTTATTTAAAATGTAGCAATTCGGCGCACACTTACTTATAAATACTAGAGTACAAGTTAGAACACCGCACATGTAAAAAGCGCACATGCATACTGACTTTTAAATACTGTAGCACAAGTTAGGACACCTCACAAGTGAGCAGCGCACGTGCATCTGACTTATAAATGCTGAAGTAAATGTTAGGTCACCGCACATGTAAGCAGCGCATGTGCATACTGACTTATAAATACTGGAATACAAGTTAGGACCCCTCATATATAAGCATGGAACGTGCATACTTACTTATAAATACTCCAGCACAAGTTAAGACACCTCACAAGTAAGCAGCGCATGTGCATAGACTTATAAATGCTGGAATACAAGTTAGGACCCCTCACATGTAAGCAGCGCATGTGCATACTGACCTATAAATGCTGCAGCACAAGTTAAGACACCTCACAAGTAAGAAGCGCACATACATACTGATTTATAAATACTGTAGTACAAGTTAGGTCACCTCACAAGTAAGCAGCGCACTTACAAACACATACGTAGAATTGCATGCAACCAACCATCTACAAGTTCAGAACCCCCCCCCCCCCCCCTCACAATAACAAAGACCCTCCCCGCAATCACGGCCCACTTTACGACCAGGTTCATTAAAAGAGAAGCAGACACTAAAAGCGGCTTTAGTTTAGCCACTGGGCGAGCCGACTGAGCCCTTTATGGACCATAAAAAGGCAGATTTTTAATTTTATCTCGGCTCACTCATTATGCCAATGCCTTGAGGGCCTTGTGTGGGATAGAGGAGGTTTTTTTAAACACCGGGGACAAGTTCCTTTGGTTGCCGAGAGCTCATTCCACGCTGTCATCTGTTTACTTTTAACGATCGGGGTAGAGAGCTTAAATTTTGTCTTGTTTCCGTGCATCTGCATCGCAAATATGTAGGTGATATAGGGTAGTATATCTTTCTATTTCCTTATAAAAATACCCTTTGCGTGCTGAAAAAATTATTTTGAAAAAAAAAACTAATACATATTTTACAATAAGAGAAGTGAATATAGAAGCCTTATGAAATAATAACATTAATATGCGAGTATAGTAGCCTTTTTTATTAGTACCTATAAATAAAATACTAGTTATATTATTATTTTATATATAATTTGATGATAAAACAGTTTTATAAATAATTTTAAAACAACATATAATCTATGAACAACTTGTTTGAGCCTTTATATAATATATATATATTTAAAATATTATAACACCTTAATAAAGGTTGGCGTTCAGCCAACTGATATATTGGTGAAATAAATGATATTTTGATCTAATATATGCCTTTTTAATAATAATATATATATAGACGGAAGCATAGGGCGCCTCTCCCGTCAAAATAAACGTCAAAACTTGACGTCATCTATTGACCGTCGCTGCAACTAGCGGCCTCGGGTCGGTGATAAAGACACAACACCAGCTTTGGCAAACTGAGAAGCGTCCACCTAGAGACCATCGTTTCGGGCTAATGGCCCTCGTCAGTCTAGGGTGGACTTTATTCCATGAGATCTACACGGGATCTAATGGAATCTTCACAATCTACCAAAAGAGGTGTTTTTCTGTCAAGGTGGCTGGGCCAAATCTATGGCTAGAATATAGATGGAGAATTTGCCGGGAGGAAATTGATCCATGGAAGCATAGGGCGCCTCTCCGGTCAAAATAAACGTCAAAACCTGAGGCCATCTATTGACCGTTGCCGCAACTAGCGGTCTTGGGTCCGCCCTAGACTGACGAGGGCCATTAGCCCGAAACCATGATCTCTAGGTGAATGCTCCTCAGTTTGCCAAAGCTGGTGTTGTGGCTTTATCACCGACCCGCTATTTATATGACAAATTATATTCCATAATCTATATATATATTCCCGACTACTACGGCCACCTATAAATCTGATATTTTGTACTCTCATATTGTCTGGTGGAGTGATCGATTTTAGAAAATTTCAGACTTATTGTGACCTGGAAATACATTTGATTTTTCTCACAAAAGTTGAAAGGAAATATAGAAATTAGTCTATTCACGTCTACATTTTATTAAACATGAATCGCTCATTTATATCACAGAAACGGCTGCGCCAATTTTTTTCGTATATATGAGAGGGAAAATACAAATTATATTCTCTAATATATTCGCAAGTCTGAACTCAGTACAAAACGTGATGGTGGTGATAAAGAATGTGCCACGATATTTCAGGAAAGCTGCCTCCTTTGGTACATAATTCCGATCCTCTCACAACTTTGTTATGTGCTATGTATATTGCGACAGTTTTGTTTTTCAAATATATGTAAATATTAATTATCAAAATATAAAATATGTAAATATAGTTAATTACTTTTTTGTCAAATTTGTTTTGTTTACCTTTTTTTTTTTTTGAATGTTGAAAAGATATTTTTGTTTTTGTTACTTTGCTAAAAATAATACATATTTTTAGAATCTTTGTAACATTTTGGTGGAGATGCTGGGTATCTCGGTAAATCCAAACGGTGGCTAGTAAAAGAAAAAGTCGACGTCTACAGAGCCTACTACCGGTGTAAAATAAGGAATGTCCATCAAGAACGAACAAGAAGTCCATTCACCCCCCAGAATTCCCATCACCAGTCTGCAACAGCCCTGAAATCCTCCTAACTTTGCTGGGAAAACATCGGAGTGCCCTTATCAATGGCTGAAAGACTACGATAGGGCAGCCAGGTATAATGGGTGGGACGACTCTATGAATGCCGCCAATGTCATCTTCTTTTTATAATATACTGCTAAGTGCTAGTATGAGAATGAAGAAGAAAACCTCACATCATGGCAGACGTTCAGAGATGAACTCCTTAAAATGTTTGGCAACTGGAATAATCTAGACCAAAAAGCCGAAGCCAAACTGAAATATCGAGCTCAAAAGGCTAACGAGTTGTCTAATTTTTATATTAAGGACATCCTCGGACTTTGTCGCCAAGTCAATCCAGCGATGACGGAGGGTGAAAAACTAGGACACTCATGAAAGTAGTGAAGGAACACATATACCAGGCGCTTCTTCCTGTAGAAATGGCAACAGTTTAAGAGTTCTGCTGTAAATGCAAGAGAATCGAAACATTAGTCAAAAATAGAATAGTAAAACCACAATTTGAGAGACTTGTGAACGTCATTTCCATCTCAACTGATAGCAACGTAGATATCGAGGAACTCCTTCGTAGGATAGTAAAGGAGAAGATCAGCAATGTGATTTCGGGACTAGACTCTCCCATCATCCCCAAACAGCTGGGAGAGGAGGTCTACCCAAGAGCCTAGAAGACACTGGCATCAATTATAAAACATCCCAAGTCCTACAATGCTAATCAAATGGCTTGTTATGACGCAGAAAAGGAAAATTGGGATTACAATACACTGAAAAGGCGGAAATCTGGTCAAATCACGCACGAATCGAGTGTGATGGGAAAGAGACCACGGCAGGAAATCCCTAAACGCAAAACTGACGAATCGAGAACAGTGCATATGAGGCCAATTTCTTTTCACTACGGACGTCCAGGGCATGTTGTTAGGTATTGCCGTGAAAGAAGAGCAATCTTCGACTCATATCGTGACAGAGACAGAAATCAAGCAACACCAATCAATCATAAAGACGACTTGAACCAGAATGCCACAAGACGCTCATCTACTAGCCCCAATCGAGGACGATCACCGACTCGCCGCCACAGATCCCCTACGCCATACAGATGACTTAGCCAATCTCCTAGTCGCCGAATTGTGGAAAACTAAATGGCGCGACCTTTCTAGGAGGTGAGGCCGCTTGTCAGGGAAATCCTCCAACAGTCGCTAAAATGAGAGCTAATTACTTTAACATAGTGGCTGATAACCAGCCGGTAAGTGCTTTAGTCGATTCTGGAGCGTCATTTTCTGTTATTTATGAAAAATACCGCCGCTATTTAAGAAAGGGCATCATGCTACCTGCAGTCAAAAATATTGCCCTGAAAATCGCCGATGGAAATTGTGTACAACCATTAGGTAAATGTTTCCTTCGAATGACCGTCCAGGATAAGTTGATTCCATTTGAATTCATAGTACTACCACAATGCAGTCATGATGTTATCATTGGATGGGACTTTTTAGAGTCATCACAAGCAGTTATAGATTGTGGTCGATCTGAATTATATTTTGAAAACATTTTTTTTTTAGAAGAGTCAACCCCTACAGATCCTTGGCGCTTAACAGTCTTAAGTTATTATGTCATACCAGCCCGATCAAAGGCTCGCATAGCCGTGTCAGCCCCGAAGGATATGGAAAATGTAGATATTATCATCACTGGAAATAGGAATGTCGTATTCAGTAAAGAAATATTTATACCCGCTGCAATTGTGAATGTCCATCATAATCAGGGGAAGGTATGGCTTGCTAATGAAAAATCCGAAGCACAGATAATACCAAAAATACAAGGTATTGCGTAAGCTATCTGACGTCACCTGTGAGGTCGAAGATTTTGACCCAACATCAAAGAGACGCAAAGTCAGGGATGTTGTGCACATCCTGCGCATGAAGCCGTATAAAGATCCGAAAGACCAATACGCTACTATAGATCAAACAGCAAGGAGACACCGTCCCGTACTCCCACCCAACCTCTGGTCCAACCACAAGAGCCAGAGCGAGAAACCAAATATCCTAACCCTGTAAATTATCTGCAAACTGCGTGGCGCTGTTTTTTTTTTATTTTTTTGGGGGGGGGGGGGAGGAGTAATGCGACAGTTTTGTTTTTCAAATATATGTAAATATTAATTGTATATATAAATATAAAATATGTAAATATAGTTAATTCGTTTTTTGTCTAGTTTGTTTTGTTTTTCTTGAATGTCGAGGAGTTATTTTTGTTTTTATTACTTTGCTAAAAATAATCGATGAATATTTTTAGAATCTTTGTGACAATATATTAAAATATAAATACGCTGGTAATCGAATTTAATTGAACAAATCAAAAGATTTTCTGATTTAAAAATAAGAAATTCGTTTACATATTTTGAAATTTGGTATATAAAAGGTTTTGTGGGGTAATTTATTTACCTTTAAATATTTTCAATATATATATATATATATATATGACATAATAAAAATATGATTTTTATTATTCATTAATATAATTATAATTTAAATAATCATAGAATTAACACAGAGTTAATTCTTTAAAATCCTTAACAAAAGGAGTACAACCCAAGATGTTTTTTGTATATACTTAGATTATATTTATTGAATTGAAGGTATGCAAACTGTTTTGTTCTTAAAATATAATTATTAAAAATAAATACAATTTTGGATATAAAAGTTATCATTTCACTTCAATCCACGACTGCATGAATGAATTGGTAACGTACCTAAAATACATCTTTTTTCATGACATCTTTTTTAATAGTCGACAGGATGTATTTTAACCCTGTACGAGAAGAATTCCAATAGATTTCAAAGCCATATATTGCAACTAAGATATTTGGGAAAAGATATAGATAAAAGAATAGCAATTATGGAAGTCGAAACTTTAATTAAAAAATTAAAAAGGATAAAAAAAAGTATAAAAGGCATTGAAGAAAATATCGAATCCATTGTGTCTATGGTAGATGTAAATGCAACGAAATGCAAACTAGAGTATGCAAATAATGATTTGATGAAAATGAGTGATATTTTCTTGCAGAAACTTGAGGATGAGAATTTGAATGACGAAGTGGAAAATTGCATAGATAAGTGTATAAGATTAAAGTGTGAATTGGATTTAAGGCATAATGGGCAAGAAACATCTGAAAAAAAGTAAATTTACATGTTAAAATGCCTAAACTTGAATTGCCAACTTTCGATGGTAGATTAGAATCATGGCTTTCATTTAAGGATTTATTTTATTCTGCAAATGGTTCTAATTCACAAATACCGGAAATTGAAAAGTTACAATATTTGAAAGGCCAACTGAGAGGCGAAGCCCTAAGACTGGTCAAACGCATTTCCAATTACAGCCGGATAATTATGTTGAGGTTTGGCTAACCTTATTAACAAGATATGATAATCCAAAGGATCTGATTTTCACCCAAATAGATAATGCATTAAGATTACCAAAGTTAGCCGATGACAACCATAAGTCAATGTTTAAACTTCTAGATAGTTGCAACGAGATAGTAAGAACAGTGAAGGTATTAGGTTACCAAATCGATAGTTTATCTGATGTGTTTTTCGTCGAGATCATACAAGATAAGCTTGATAAAACCACAAGAAAACAGTGGGAATTGCAGAACAACCCAAGGGTTGTGCCTTCAATTAAGGATTTAATGGAATTTCTAGAAATTCACGCAAAAGCTTGCAGAATTTGCCAAATAAAGATGCAAATGTGGAGAAACATTCAATAAGAAGGGAATCACATAAGAAATGGAGGAGTCATCTATTAAAAGGGAAACAGCCCCAAGAATGGAAGTACAACAAAAGCAATGGGGACATCCAGGTAGAAGCCCTATGGACTATAGTTCTAAAAGACGTCCTTGCCGAATTTGCCTGAACCGGGGACATGCCGGACGCTTCCATCCTGAGAATAGGTGCTGGTTTCGCGAGAGGGCCGTGCAAGCCCCCCCCCGCTGCAAGCTTCATGTCCGTCCGTCTCGATCCATGGACACCTTGACGCAGACAACAGCCCCTTCGAGCGAATGCCGACCAGCTCCGCCTCAACACTCCTGACGCCAAGGTCTGTATATAAATCTAAATGTGAATAATAACAGTATTGTAGCTCTCATGGATACTGGCTGTACCTTCTCTATAATTCCTCAACATATGATAGATAGGATTCAACCAAACTATGTTGTTTTTAATAATTTACCTCTTATTAAACAGACATCCGGTATGCTAAATATAAATTCAAAAATTAATGTTAATACAACTATAGGATTTATTACTAGAGATATTGATTTTTATTCCTCTGATATTAATTTGCCATATGTATTGCTTTCTTTACACCATATAAGATTATTTAAATTAGACATTGATTTTCAAAGTTTTACAATTACTCAATTTGGTAGAATTCTTAATGTTAATTACCATAACCCTAATAATAATAATTATACACATCATAATGTAATTCCTTTATTTAAATCTATTATTCCTCCTAATGAAAATGATTTTAGAAATTTTAATAGTGTAGAATTTGATGAAAAACTTTCACCATATGAAAAATCTGATTTAATTAAATTAATTAAGGAAAATAAGGAAGCGTTTGCTGCCCATAAAATGGATATAGGACATATTAAAGCAGATCCAATTAGAATTAAACTTACCTCACAAACACCTATTTCATTAAAGCCTTTTAGACCTTCCTTCTCGGACAACATTGAAATTAAAAGACAGATTGAAGAACTTTTAAAATATAATGTCATTAGACCATCTTATTCCTCCTATGCATCCCCTGCTATGTTGGTGAATAAGCGAAATGAAGGTAAAATTCTACTAGTAATAGACTACAGAAAATTAAATGATATAATAAAAAGAGATTCTGAGCCCATACCAAGAATAGATTCTATATTAGATAAGCTTTCAGAAGCTAATATCTTCACTACACTAGATCTTTTATCAGGTTATCACCATTTAGATATACACCCAGATGATAAAGAATACACAGCTTTTACTACCACTCACGGACTTTACGAATTTAATAAATTATCTTTTGGATTAAAAAATAGTCCAAGTCAATTCCAAAGAGTTTTAAGGCAAATTTTAAATAAATATGATGTTGATTTTTGCATGAATTACTTCGATGACTTCATTATATTTTCAAATAATTTTCAGGAACATTTGACCCATTTAAAAGTAATTTTAGATATTTGCATAAAGGAAAAATATTAAGCTAAAACTAAGTAAATGTAAATTCGCTACTTATCAGATTTCTTTTCTAGGATATGAAATATCAAACCATCAATTTTCACCCAGCACTAATAATATAGAAACGATTAGAAAATTGAATTCCCAAGGAATAAAAAGGATTTACAACGAGTTTTAGGATCTATTAACATTTACTCGAAATTTATCCCTAATTATGCTAAACTCAGACTCCCTTTGAATAATTTGTTGAAAAAAGATGTAAAATGGAAATGGGATGAAGAATGCGAAACCGCATTTTCTAAATAAAAAAATATGATAACCTCAAAACCTATATTAGCTATCTATAATCCCAAATATCCTATACACCTTTACACGGATGCTAGCCAAGAACAGATCGGATCTATCCTAAACCAAGAACAACCCGATGGGCTTTTAAAGCCAATAGCGTATAGAAGCCGTAGAATGACATCTTATGAATCAAACTATTGTGTAACTGAGCAAGAATGCCTTGCTATTATTGATGCTGTGGATTTCTTTTTACCCTACTTAGATGGCGTGCATTTCACCATCCATACAGACCATGCTTGTCTAAAGTATTTGAAGAACATAAAGAACCCAAAAGGACGATTATTTAGATGGAGGCTTAAAGCTCTCAATGTTTGACTTTGAGATAAAACACATAAGAGGAACTGAAAATAAAGAAGCTGATTTTCTCAGCAGATACCCCATAGCTCATTTTGTTTCTGACCCAGAACTAAAACAAGCTCAATTTGATGATAACATCAATGATAGGAAATATACTCAATTTAATGGACTTTTAACAATAAAGAAAAAAGGATTAATCAAAAGTGTTGTTCCACCATCATTAAGAGAAAAAGTATTAATAAGAGCTCATCAAGATTACGGCCATATAGGAGTATCTAAAATGTTAAATCTAATTTCCCCTATCTATTATTGGCCCTACCTAATTCAAGATATTTCTAATTATGTAAAACACTGTGAGGTGTGTCAACTCAATAAAATATCTCACCAGAAGAAATTTGGTCTGTTGGAAAGTCTCCCCCCAGCTAAGGATCCTTTTGATCTTGTGTCTATAGACACAGTAGGTGGACTAAATTACTATAATTCCACAAAGAAATTCCTTCACATCATCGTAGATCATGCTACTAGATACATTTGGGCTTTCCCCTCAAAAAGTCAAACTACTGACTCATATATAAATTGCCTAAACAAAATTTTTCAAATACAAAAACCCAAACAATTTTTAAGTGACAGGGCACCATCATTTACTTCACCAAGATTTAGAAAATATTTGATTAACAATAACATTAAACAATTATTGACTTCATCATCAAGACCTCAGTGTAATGGGTTAAATGAACGACTTAACCAAACTATAATAACCAGGTTAAGATGTAAATTCAATAACTTGAAAGGAAAATCAATACCATGGACGAAATTGTTAGATTCAGTACTAAATGAATATAATAATACTCCCCATTCCATAACAGGCTATACTCCTACTTACCTTTTGTATGGTAAGCTCCCTTATGATCCCCCCTTAAAAGAATCAGAATTTTACCCCCCTATAGACACTGCCAGAACAAATGCCTATAATAATACATTAAAATTTCATCAGATAAATAAAATTAGATATGATCAACATTATCAACCTTCCACCTTTAAAGTAGGCGATAAAGTTTGGTTACAAACCTTTTACCATCCAGATAACCGAAAATTAATGCCTCCAATGTCTGGGCCATTTACAATCTTAAAACAGATATCCCCAGTCAATTATGAAATTGATAAACCCCAATCTAATTTAGGAGAAACTACCATGGTAATTCATTCATCCAAATTGAGGCCATACTACTCAAAAGAAGGATTTGAGTTAAAACTGACAAAAAGTAAAATACCCACTTTAGAGAAAAAAACAAACCAACAAGTGGCACCTAAGGTAGTTAAAAGTAGAATCCCTCTTCTTACCAAATAATGGTAGGGAAATCTTAATATAAATAAGACAATACCAAAAATAACTACGCCTAAAAATTAAGCCTTGAGAATATAACTTTTGTGCACACATAAGATATAACTTGACACTTTTCTTTTCAATTGTTGTAAATATTTTACATTTTGATTTTATTTGTTGAGAAATTCACTCATATGATTCTATATATTTTTCCCTCACAAACTTTATATGGAACATTTCATATTCGAACATTCTTTTTTTTTTTAATGTAAATAGTAAAACTTCATGTGTAAATATTTTTCATTATGTGGAAGTAAATAACCCATTATTTTATGTTTTTATTCTGATCAAACCAAGTAAATGTGAAACAAGATGTTGGATACCACTCGTCATTATGAGAAATAAATTTGTGATTTTCAAAAATATATTTTTTGGCATGTGGCAAAATACCTTTTGAATCTTGAGAGCCTGAGAAGGCCTACTCAATTCATGAGGTAAATCCCCTTATGAATTATAGGAAGGAGACACCTATAAATTCAAATAAGATTGGATAATTTTCAGCTACTGTCAAGAAAAAAGGTACCAATAGGAATATGTAGAAGGAATAAAGAGCATCATTGATATAGTTTCAATTGGTATCCTCCATCTTAATTGATAATCTATGTAAATAATAATGATACTTTTTTTTTTTTACTTTGAAAATTACTCCCTAATTTTTATCCTTGGAGGGAAGAAATGACATAATAAAAATATGATTTTTATTATTCATTAATATAATTATAATTTAAATAATCATAGAATTAACACAGAGTTAATTCTTTAAAATCCTTAACAAAAGGAGTACAACCCAAGATGTTTTTTGTATATACTTAGATTATATTTATTGAATTGAAGGTATGCAAACTGTTTTGTTCTTAAATATAATTATTAAAATAAATACAATTTTGGATATAAAAGTTATCATTTCACTTCAATCCACGACTGCATGAATGAATTGGTAACGTACCTAAAATACATCTTTTTTTATGACATATATATATATATATATATATGGTAATTTAAACCAACAACCCCAAATTGTATATAACTTATAACAAGATTTTCATGTTGTATAATAGAAACACATCTGTAAATGATTATACGCATGATTGGCATGTGTCATTACATCATCATATGTATTGTACTTTGTACAAACTGAGGATAAATAAATAAAACTCTGTAATAGATTAAGAATTGAGCTAAAGAGAATAGAAGTCAAAAACGTCTAAATTTGAGATAGATGGAAGTCACAAAACAACAAGGTCTAAAGATAGATTGGAAACTGTCAGGACGGCGCAGTGTCCAGTTTCGCCATACGATCCGCGCCCCTATCGCATATGCTGTAATGCAATACTTCTTTTCTTGGAGGAGATATATAAGGCCTCCCCCATCTTTAGCCAAACATACAGTCACTTGACAGTCAGTTCACCCTTAGCGCGAGCTCTCGTCGGCTGTACCCCAGGTCCTTCTCATCCACCATGTAAGAACTCTTCTATCTCTCCATCTTTCGTTCCTAGCTCAACTTTTATCTGTTCACGGAACTTTCTTATTGCAACTGTGTCTTCGTTTTGTGTGTGGACATCCCCAAGCTTTCCCCTCTGCCTCGACCACGACTGCCTGTACTTTGTGAGAACTGTAAAAAAGCTTCCAAGGTGCAGAGAGGTACTGGAAAACTCACCATCTTGACTGTTCCTCTCGGTCAACACAGTATAGCGAGAGTCACAGTAACTCAACTCACCAAGTTAGCCGACAGGATAACCAAAACGAAGAATGACACAACGAAGAAGGTAAGAAGCCTGTCCAGATAGAAGCGAGAAAGAGCAAAGATGGAGGAGCAAATCGACCATTTCAACGATACGACTGAGCAAGCTACCCCAAACAAGAAACGACATTGGAGGAGCAAACCCGCCATTCCAACGAAAAGACCAAGCAATCTCTCCCCCAAAAAGATATATTTACGGAAGAAACGCCGCCCCAAGGGACTTCCGCAGACCCGCTAACATAGATCGCCAACGCCAGGAGCAAGCTGACCACCCCAACGACAGCCGAAATTCCCGCAAGTCATGGAAACCGAGGAGTAGAATGACCCAAACCCGGTGAGAAGTTCTCCACCTTCGGCCTGACATCGACAATGCTTAAGGCGACAAGCTGCTATCAACTTTACAGAAGCTACAAGCTTTTACAAGCCCTATATGGAGCGCTTTCCTCGTCAGCAGGAAAACAACCAGAGACCAAGTTTCCTGACAAAATCATCACACAATTGTGAGTTTTAAAAAAACCTACCTTGAATTTATCCTCACGTTCACAACTTGATTCAACATAAATTTTGTATTTATATTTCCACTTTAAGCATTTTAAAATCAATTTTTACCTTTTTATATCATTTTTATTCAATTTTTAAAACTTTCAGACTATCATTTATCAAATTTACTTTAATTTTTAATCAGATTATAAATTTCAAGTTATTACTCTTAATTTTACTTTTAAAAAAAATTTTGCCCCATCACGCATTTTTACCAATTTACTAATCTTACATGCCTTTCCTAAATTTATCTAAAATAACATTATCCAAATCTACAATTAAAAAAAAATAATTATTTTTATTAAAAAAAAAATTCTCATCATATTATAGTTCTAAACTTAATTTTGTTTTTCTTAATATCTTATTTCATACAAAAACACCCATTTCTTAAGCAAATACATAACATTTTGAAAAAATCATTTCATATTCATCATTTCAACTAAACGCCACAATTCAAATTATTCTTGTCACTATCAAAACATTGCCCTTTTATTAGAATCATTTTAACTGCCATAATCAACAATTTAAAAAATATATTCAAATTTTAAATATAAATTAAAATAGATGAAACGCATTTTTTTTAATTGCAAAAAATCGAAAGATACAATATCTTCAAAAACACCACTAGGAAAAACAACTATCTTTCCCAAAAAAAGTTAAAAATAAAAATCCCATCAACTACCTTGCCAGTAGCTAAATTATGTCACAGCCTTCCAAAACGATTACAATCGTTAATACTCGAGGATAAATACACTCCCTCATCTTTTTTTTTTTTACAACCATATTTAATCATCAACAAATCTCTCTCAACAAACGTTACAACATTTTCACATCACTTTCTCCAATTGGCAACCATTATTAACGCGCGACTCACAACGAATTCAATTTCGAGCCACACTAGCTCCATAACGTCGCCACTAAACATAAACGCACACTAAACATTTTCGCATTAAACGGGCCACATTCACTAACAATCTAAAAATTCTCGACATGTGTTCGTACAACCACCACCCATGACTTCAGTAAATTTGTTATTTATGGTGAAACAGGTTAGATTTTGTACCAAACTATGACTTTACGTGACACCTTTCCATTCAATTCACTTCACAAGTGTCACAAGGCAACACAACAAAATTTTTCTCACTTTTCAGGCCAAAGACGCCTTCACGCCTGTGACACTTCTCCCCTCAAAGCGTGCCCACGTCGAAAGTCATATCTTTCACTCACTTCTAGCCTGAAATCATCGAATAACATTTTTACTAAGTCTAAACTAACTTCGAAACACAATAACTACGAACATCGAGAAAATCATATCTTTCAATTATAACAGTAATATGCCAAACTCAACAAACCAAGAGAGAGAAAATCAGTTACAAGTATATGACAAACATAGCAAACCATCCCACATGTTTGACCATACCAGAAATAGAAACCCCCGACGATACCGAGAAAGACAGACAGTGACCGCCAGTAATAGGCGTCACTCCCCAAAGTCGAATCTATTTCAGATACGACGCCCCGTCCTCCTCCCTTCACAAGGCAGATCTTGACCGCTAGCTTCATGATCGCCATTTTAAACACATGTTTCACACTAACCATTTAGGTTTTCTTACACATCTCACCAACGCCTTAATCACAACACAACATACATTAAACATTTCACATGTTAATTGATATCACCAATTAAAACAACTTGGTTAAGTCTTATGTAGACTTTATGACGCAAAAGAGAAATCATTCTCTACATATCACCATTTTGGACAAATGAAAATGTCATTTCACTTATTCCCAGCTTCAGAGAGTCAAAAACACCGATGTTTACCAATGGGATATGATCTAGTTACACACCACAGTTGTAACTTTTCTTCAAAAGAGACTATTTTTGTTCAATTTTCACTACCCATCATTTATCCAATCATTAATAACCTTTAATTACATTCAAATTTTTGTATGAAATCTTTAAATTTTTATTATTATTTTTTTACCTTTCAATTATATAATCAAATTTTTAAGTCACATGATTTTCAAAAAAAAAAAAACTAATCAAATTTACTTTTATTTTTCATGATATTATTTAGTATGGCAAAACATTTAATTGTTTCAATAATCATTTTTAATTCATTATTATATCTTTTATATATCACATGTTTAATTTTGTCCACTTACACTTTTTTTTTACCCGCAATTATATTTATATCTTTTTATTCACTATATTTTATATTTGTTCAAATAGCTTTATTATATGACAATTGTTATCATCAACTATCGGGCATCTACAAAAATCGTTTTCAACAATCATATTCTTTAACCAATTCCCTAAACTTTATCACATCACTATCTTTTCAGCCATTGCTTCAATTCATTGTAGAAAAACGACAGCACTGCTTGGGAATTTTTTTTTTCATATTTCAACAAACTCTTTGAACACAGTTCCCCCCAGATTTAAAAATCCCAACTTCTGGCATGAACACGCTTCAAGAGTTTATTTCATTTCATCCGCAGAGCACATCACCAACGCATGCACAAAGCGTTCACTTTTTCAACTTTCAATTTTTTTTTCACCTCTAGCAGACCACAATCAACCTTTGATTTCGAATCAAGTCAGATCACCTACTGTCGCTACAATTCTACTTATCGCATAGCTCTACCACTCCTTTCAATCATATTAATTCTTCTCTTCAACAACCTTTAACCCTACAATTGTGACAACGCACTGTACACTTATATAGGATCGCAAGTGAAACATTGCCTAGGAAGACGCTCAAGTCTATATCCTCGCTTTGCACCTGGATCTAAATATTTGGTTTACATGTGCACTCCTAACAATTGCATATTCTTCAACTACTAACCCTTTCCAACGCCCGCCAATATTCTCTTAGAATGTGAATTTTTATGTCATCATTTTATTTTAATCATCATTTTTAAAAATCAAACAAAAATGTAATTTTTATTTCACTTTTATATATACAAACAAATCATCTTGTTATAGCCCTTTTCAACCCTCACAGTTTAAATTAATTAAAAGAAATTTTAATTACTTACCTGCGTTAGATAGGCTTTACCTGTTTAAACCCGGATAAACCCTTTCACTCCCGAGGCCCATCTATGGTAATTTAAACCAACAACCCCATATTGTATATAACTTATAACAAGATTTTCATGTTGTATAATAGAAACACATCTGTAAATGATTATACGAATGATTGACATGTGTCATTACATCATCATATGTATTGTACTTTGTACAAACTGAGGATAAATAAATAAAACTCTGTAATAGATTTAAGAGTTGAGCTAAAGAGAATAGAAGTCAAAACGTCTAAATTCGAGATAGATGGAAGTCACAAAACAACAAGGTCTAAAGATAGATTGGAAACTGTCAGGACGGCGCCAGTGTCCAGTTTCGCCAGACGATCCGCGCCCCTGTAGCATATGCTGTAATGCAATACTTCTTTTCTTGGAGGAGATATATAAGGCCTCCTCCATCTTTAGCCAAACATACAGTCACTTGACAGTCAGTTCACCCTTAGCGCGAGCTCTCGTCGGCTGTACCCCAGGTCCTTCTCATCCACCATGTAAGAACTCTTCTATCTCTCCATCTTTCGCTCCTAGCTCAACTTTTATCTGTTAACGGAACTTTCTTAGTGCAACTGTGTCTTCGTTTTTTGTGTGGACATCCCCAAGCTTTCCACTCTGCCTCGACCACGACTGCCTGTACTTTGTGAGAACTGTAAAAAGCTTCCAAGGTGCAGAGAGGTACTGGAAAACTCCCCATCCTGACTGTTCCTCTCGGTCAACACAGTATAGCGAGGGTTGACAGGGACTCACACCATAGTTTAAGTCGACTGGAAACCTCACCACAGTTTTAGTTGACAAGATTCTACAAGAGGCTACCAGACCTCACCGCATTTATATATGAAAAAACGAAAGAAAAAAATTAAAGATAAAAAGATCAGGTGTTTAAATCAATATTAAAAATGGCATATCCTGATCAGGAGCACATGTGCTTTACAGAAGGCAGAGAGCGCCATCTGGTGGAAAATAAATCAACTAAACAATGATTTAGCCTGTTCCCTGATATTTGGCCAACCCATGGCCACCCAACGTGGATGGCTTTTCTTGATTTATCAAGAAATTGGGTTAGCCAAATATCAGGGAACAGGCTAAATCAATGTTTTAGTTGATTTCTGTTCCACCAGATGGCGCTTTACCTTCTGTAACGCACATGTGCTACTGGTCAGGATATGCCATTTTTAATAAATATATAGCGCCCATTGCTTATATATATATATATTAATAAAAAGGCATATATTGGATCAAAATATCATTTATTTTACCAATATTTCAGTTGGCTGAACGCTGAACGGAATATGTTATAACACCTTGATATAGGTTGGCGTTCAGTCAACTGAAATATTGGTAAACTAAATGATATTTTGATCCAATATATGCCTTTTTAATTAAAGATTTATTTATGGATTGCTCCATTTTCGAATATATATATGTTATAATAGAAAAAAAAAGATTTTTCTCTTTGATTTTTGATAACTAGTTATATAGATTTAATACTTGATGCTGATTATTTTGAGAATAGAGATATTTGTTGAGCAGTCGTGGCAATGATTAAATAAAATCAGTTATCAAAATAGATTTAATTAAACGTATGGAATATATGAAAAACATGGTTTGATAAAAGTGATGCCTGACTTAAGGCGAGTAGAACAAGGAAAACAAAAGATTATTTACATAATGTACAAAGATTTGAGCCGGCCATCGGGGAAGAACAACAACGAGTTTTTAAAGGGGAAGCATGACCTCTAGCGGTCGATTTAACCATATTCGAATCTATGGAATTATAATGTAAAATAAAATAATATTTTTATATAACATTTCCCCCCTGTGAAGAAAATAATATGGGTACAGAGAAAGTGATGAAAATATAGCTTTAAAAAAAGAAGGTAAAATATTGATAGAAAAAAAAAGATGAGGTGATATTCACTTATCATATTGGTTTTTGGATGGTAACCAATAGACAGGAAAGTACAAAATTATGCATAATGTGAATAATGATAACAAAAATGTGGTATTCTATATTCATATTGGTTTTTGGATGGTAACCAATATAGACAGGAAATGGCAAAATAATATAAATGTAAATGAAGAAAAAAATTATTGGTAGAGAGTGAAAATGAAATGAATGATTAAAAAAAGGTGAGAGATAAAAGGGTGATATTCACTTATCATATTGGTTGTAAATATGGTAACCAATAGACAGGAAAATACAAAATTATATAAATTATAAAAATGTGAATAATAACAAAACAATTGGGAGCAAGTGAAAATAAAAATGTGATAATCCATAATCATATTGGTTTGTTATTAACCAATAGATTGGAAATAGACACAAGAAAAAATGCACATATATAATATTAAAAATGAGGAAGGAAAAATGAAATGCATTAATTATTAAAATGTATATGAATGAAAAATATTAATATGATAGCTATGAAAAAACATTGAATGATTATAAGAAAAAAGAGCATTTGTGAAAAAGCAATTAAAGGCAAGGGTAATATTATGTAAAAAAGGCAAAATGTAAAAAAAGGAATGACATGTAAAGATAAATGCATTAATGGTAAGAATAAAGAATGATCATTTGAAAAAAAAGATTCAAGGTGAACAAAACATATTAATAACCGGTGAAAATGGTTTAATTGCAAATGTTTTTAAAATAAAATATGGAATGAGATATATTTAGGAGAGATATAAAACTAATTATCCAAAGAAAATATGGCATTTTAAAATGATCCAAAGGAGTGGCATTATTAAATGGCAAAGGTATTTAAGAAATGACATGAAAAAGATGTAACTATAAGCAAATAAGCGATTGTAAACTATTGTAAACATGAGTGAGAATTAAAAAGTTAAAATAAAGAAAACTGCGAAAAAAGGTAGTTACAAAGTTCCTTGGAAAAGGTGATGCCGGCCGGAGTTGATTTCGGAGATGACTGTATGGAAGAAGGCTGCCTGTTGCGTGGAAACGGGTGATGTGAAAGTTGGAGACACCCGGAGTTATCTGGAGATGTTTTCTGGTTGCTCTGGAGCGGATGGCAATGTTCGCTTGAATTGTGCTATGTTTGGTTGAAGATCGGTATTTTTGATTGTAGAGGGCTATTTTTGATTGTAGTGTGTCAATGATTGGTGAAGATGTATATTTTTGATTGGAAAAGTTATGTTTAATTAGAGAAGGTTATTTTTGCTTAGAGGTAGGCTGTTTTGATTTGCATAATTAAAAATGAGCTATGTTTGGTTGTGGAGTGCTATGTCTGTATGGATTTGACTATGACTTGTTGAAGAAGCCTATGTTTAATTGAGGTAAGTTGTTTGATTGTAGTAGGCTATGTCTTGTTGCGTTGACTAAATTTATTGTTGACCGTATAAAATTTGCATATTAGTTTTGCTTTCGCCATTTTGAAACAAACAGGTAAATATCCTGTCGGCTATTGTTGATTGTAGAAAATTTGCATATTAGTTTGGCTTTTGTAATTTTGTTCACACAAGTTTCAGATATCCTGTCGGCTATTGTTATAATAGAAAAAAAAATTCTGTTTGAATTTTGATAACTAGTTATATAGAATTAATACTTGATGCTGATTATTTTGAGAATAGAGATATTTGTTGAGCAGTCGTGGCAATGATTAAATAAAATTAGATATCAAAATAGATATAATTAAACTTATTCTGAAAATAGAGCAATCCATATTGTTATATTTGTTCATAAAGGGCACATCTTGGATTCAATAAATAATCTTTTTATTTCCGATGTTTCGATGGGCTAAACGACCATCTTTTTCTAGGATCTCATCCCTTTTCGCGGCAAGCCGCGCGTTACACTTGAGACACGGGTGTCTCACAATCTCCCCGGGCGAAAATCATCCAAATGAAAATGTAATGTATGCAAATAATATACCAAGATATAAAAGAAAAGCACAGCAGACTATTCTTGGAGAGTTGGAGTTCTTTGGAAGACGACAGAAATAGCATAAACCGAAAGATCGATATACCGGACATGTACACACAATTTAGATGCTCCTAGAATAGGAACCTCTATGTATATATGAACTTCAGTGAAATGTCTTCATTCATAATGCAATAGCCGAATATTTATTTTGTATATATAGATATTTACTTTTCACACTTTTTATTCATTTATTTTAATTAGTATTGTACGATATTTATTTGCATACATTACATTTTCATTTGGATGATTTTCGCCCGGGGAGATTGTGAGACGCCCGTGTCTCAAGTGTAACGCGCGGCTTGCCACGAAAAGGGATGAGATCCTAGAAAAAGATGGTCGTTTAGCCCATCGAAATATCGGAAATAAAAAGATTATTTATTGAATCCAAGATGTGCCCTTTATGAACAATTAAACTTAAGTAATATATGAAAAACATGGTTTGATGAAAGTGCTGCCTGACTTAAGGCGAGTAGAACAAGGAAAACAAAAGATTATATACATAATGTACAAAGATTTGAGCCGGCCATTGGGGAAGAACAACAACGAGTTTTTAAAGGGGAAGCATGACCTCTGGCGGTCGATTTAACAATATTTGAATCTATGAAATTATAATTTAAAATAAAATAATATTTTTATATAACATATATATATATTTTTTTTTAAGATTGAGCAATCCATAATAATATCTATAGATAAAAAAAAAGGCATATATTGGATATAAATATATTATTCAACCAATATTTCTAGGGGCAAAACGCCTCTCTTTATCAAGGCTTTTTTTTTTATTTAAACTAAATCACGTGGGTATGTGATCCACTCACGCTATACAAGATCAAAGTAAGAAACTATCTGATCAAAATTTCACTGTATATAAAATATATGTACAATTGTTATATTTAATAATAATAATTAAAATAGTATATAATTAAACAACCATTTGATTATATTAATGAAGAGACTGATAAATATTATAGAAATAAAAATGAGTGAGGATTATGATTCAAAATGTTGTGTTGATAAATATGAATAAAAATATATTAAAATATATATATGTGATATCTTGGGACCTCTGGGACCAGTGTTACCTGATGCTAGACGAATCTCGATGTCAACTCTACCGTGCAGTCGTGGTGGAAGGCGACACAGCTGGGCCAAAGGTGAAATAAACAAACAGAGATTCCACTAAGAAGCGTCTGACGTCAAGAAGGAATGGGATGAGTGGAGAGAGAGATCTTTAGAGCAAGTGTTACCGTTGGGATCCAAGCGCAGACTGCCTAACCTAGGTTCTCGATTTAACACCAAGACCTTTCTTCTTTCTAATTGGTAGGAAGATGTCACGTGGCCGTTGGCTATTGGTTGACCTACTTAGGTATTGTTTCCTAATTGGTAGGAATATGTCACGTGGCCGTTGGCTATTGGTTGACCTACTTAGGTGTTACCTTCTAATTGGTCTTTGCTGAGGTCTTTGTCGGAAGATATCCGGCCTTGCCCAGGAAATACTGGCCGTTAAACTCAAATTTTATGATTTCCGCGATCGTAAAATTGACTGTAAATTTATTAATAGTGGTGCTGGCTTTAAGCCTCTTTGCTAGGCCTTACTTCTACTCTCACCTAAGCCTGATTAGTTTTAACCTTAATTTTCTCCTGTTAGTCTCCATTCCTTCTATCTGTACAGTTGCTATACTTTATTAGATTCTTACGCGGTACAGATTGATGTTAGTTGAGGCTTTCTATTTGCAGTACATAAGAAGTTATATACAGTCATGGGGTGGAACATGTGGTAGTAGATATCTAGACTATTTACAACAATTCCATGGTCTTAAATCATCACATATATAAATATATACAAAAATAATAAAATAATAAATAAATAATTTAGGAAGATATAAATTCTCTATAGATTTCTGGTAGGTCAAATTTCCTATTTATGCTTTCTGTATATTTTATAGTGGCCCAGAAGGATACAGAGAGAGAGAGAGATACGGGCCCGGCACAGCCGGGCGGCCGTTCGTGTAGCACACAATCCCCAACTGTCTCCAAAGTCCCAAGGTGTTAACTGACAGGCCCCAGTAGTCGCCCCTTGGAATGTCGCTGAGGTCTAAAGTGACCGATCCTTACCCTCCCGTCTCTCTCTGGGTTGACTGCAAGGTTTGCTTTATTATTCCTGCAAGAGTATATATTATGACATATGGCCCCCGTTGAAGAAGGCTGAACATGGTTTGAGTATACTTAAAGCTGAAGAAGCCAGGAATAGAGAAAATAATTTTATAGTTGAAATTATTTAAGGTTATGGTGACATAGTTTTATGTAAATAAAATATTGTATTGTACACAAGTAAATATTATTTACAAGCAGTTTTACAAAACCGGAGAGTTTGACATTTAAGGGAATATTTGATAATATCAAAGTTATAAAAGGCTATATATATACAATAAAATTTAATATATTATAAGGGAATTGCTATTGAGGAGTGTAAACAAGGAGAAGGGGAGTCACAAACACATGATGAAAATCTTAAGGCCATTAAGACTGGGGAACTCTACACTTTAAGATATGTTTTCAGGCGGACATGGCAATGTGAAGAATTGGCAAGGGTTTTCTATGCTATAGGTGTAAAGTACGAGAAATGAGGTTGAGGGTGGAAATTGCGTGACCTCAGAACTTGGGTAAACATAGGACTACATACAATGTTAGAATTATGGCGAATAGAGCAAGGGGACATTGGCATGGGCCATTCTACCTTATCTATGCAGTTACTCGTGTATCGAGTCAGAGGGTAAAAATCCCATGTGTAGGTGAGGAAATCGCATTGACTTATAGTTAATTTGAGAAGATAAAATAGTTCGAGATGCAAAGGTAGAATATAGGCGAGCAAAGCGAGGGGAAACTTGCTTTGGGTCTTTCCACCTTAATTATTTCGATACTAAGGGACTCTAGTAGTTTTAACTAATTGGAGGAAGGTCTGCGCGCTCAGTGCCAAACATTGATACGAGGACGGTGTTGTCCTTTACAATTGACAAGCTGCTCGTACACGAGGTGTTTGACTCGTCGTGGGAGCTTGTGCGAGGAGATGATTTCGCGACGGGTTGAACGTAAAACCCATGTTTGCGCGAAATAATGACGGACCGGACAAATCAGCGACGATGTTTAACGTACCTCCGTGGGAAATATCGGACGTAGGATATATCGTGCTGATATGGATAAGGGACAAACATAAATTGAAGACAGGACCCGTGTGGCGAAGATGTGGCGCGAGAAGAAGGAGCGAACTGTGCCGCTCGATAGAGATTGTTCAAGTGCGAACAAAAAGGAGTTGATAACACATTTTGCAGTAAGTTAATCTGCATCCTGTAACGAACACACCATTGGCCAGATGGCGTGGGTCGGTGGATATGCTAGAGAGAAACTACAAAATATATTGTCATAAATGAAGAGTGGAGATTAGTGGCAAAAGTAGTTCGATAAATGATTAATCAATAATTTTATAGAGGGTCATGGGCTGTTAGAAGGTCAAAAAAGTTGTAAGAATGAGAGGGGCATTCATGGGGAAGATTGATAAGGGTTACTAAGGGTTGGTTGCAAGCAAGGCTCACGTGGTGGTTGGAATTCTTCGACGCCTAAGCTAACAGAGTGAATTATAAGTCGTTTAGGGCAAGAAATTATATTTCGTGAGCCGTGCTTACAAGTAGGAGAGAAGGTCATATACAAATAGTACAAATTTTCAGGTATTGGAGCACTGTTTTTATAGATAGCTTGATTATAAAAATCTATTTCTAATCTTAAAAATCGTTAAGTATGAATAGGTAGGATTCCATTTTTTAAAGGGTGGCTGTAAAATAGAAATTATTTAATCAAAATGACGATTATTAAGTTCGATTGGTAAGGTAACTAATTTAATGGGTTAAAATATATAGATACTAGACGCCGACCCGGGCTTCGCCCCGGGATTGACCCGTGTGCATATCTACCCGAGTGATATATATTTAGATAAGATTTTTTTTTTTAAATAATTGTTTTTACTCAAGGGAATGTTTGTAGTCTAGTACGTTGATATAATCAATCTATCTGAATATTAGGAAAGGTCAGGTATTTTTTTTGTAGGGTGATGCTCTGAAAAAGAACGCTATACCACTTTATCACTAAACAAATTGGCGAGTCAAAAATAAGCAACCTAAACAATTCATTAGCTTTGCAAGATAAGAACAGAAATAGAGAAATGCATGCAAAATTTTCAACACAATTCAAAATCTTTAATCCTCATTATTTTTTTATTTTTATTTTTTTGCTTATCCCTAGTACACGTGGTACAGGCCATGATAAGCATGGTGGGTAGTTAGCGACTGCTTTTTACTGTAAGCGCACCACATGTCTACACATGTGAAAGCAGTTCGACTTTGCACTTACAAATGTGCCAGAGCCCCGTTTGGTTACTTGCACTCGCTGGTGGGGTTGGACTTTTGCAAGAATCGGGGGGCCATTGGAGCATTTTTTTTTTTTAAACAGAAAAAAGTGTCCAATGCGGGGATCGAACCCGGGTCGTAGTGGTCGTATTTTGTTTCTATTACATTACATGGAATAGTTTTTTTTTTTCTAATAAAATTTACTGACCTCTTTGTTCACTGAAACCGAAACAATGTGTATGTTAGACCACTCTTTGTTCAACCTTACACATTGTTTAGGTCTCTTATTAGGTGCAAGATGTATACTTATGCTAAAATGGTAATTTGGGTAAACATAGGTAAATTCATGTTGGGCCAGTATTGTTCAGCAAGCCAACACAGATATAACATTACGGTATGAAGCAAGTTGTGCTAAAACTAATATTTCCAATCAAATTATCAACAAAAAATAACACATACTATGTAATATAAACACATGTATGTAAAATAAACACAATAAAATAACCAATAATTAAAAACCATAAATTTTTCTAACACAGTATACTTCTTAAGTAAGAATACCTTACCATGAAGGTTTAAAACCCTACACATTGAAACATGTGAAAAATGTAGCATGTGTGGTGTATGATGGGCTTGAAGAGAAAATATTTAAAAAAGATATTTATTGAAACTTTTGTAATACCACACAAAATATGCATATTTACAGTTACAACTTGTCTAGCACCAAAAGATGTCATTTGGAATATAGAGTTATATCTACGGATATGCAGCAAGAAGGACTTCGATAGAGGATGTAGGCCAGAGAGCAAAGAGAAAATAGGTTCTGGAGGGGACTCAATAGCAGGTAGAGAAACTCTACCTTGTTTACAACAGAGGCCAAAGGGTTCATCTCTAAATCTCAAAGCAGAGCAAAACTGGCATACCCGAGACATTTGGCCTATATCGATAGATGAATCAGCTTTATAATCAATATGGGTATTATACTGCAAACCTGAAAACGGCTTGAGTCCAAAGCTGAATACGCTGAACAGGAACTTGCATAGTTTGTGTAGCTGCGACGCGGGCTTCAGAATACCTAAGACGGCGAAGCGCACGACGCGTCTCACTTTGAAGTGGTGTCTCAATAGCTATAGCATTCCTATATCTCCTGGAAGCAGCCGTATTCCTACCAATTAAAGGTCGGCTGCGGCGAGGCATATTCTGAAAAAAAATATTGAGATTAATAACAAAAGCTTAAAACCAGCAATTTATAAACAAAGCATAAAAAATACCTGTCTTTTTAAGGTAAAAATCAAAATTCCTAAATTTTTTCTTCAAAATAACCTTCCAGATATGTTAAAAAGATTATAAAAACTAAAACCATATTATTAAAAAAAAAAAAAAGCTAAAAAATTAATGTACAAAACCATTTATCATTAAAAAGCCTCAAAATAGACCAACCGCAGGACACGGCAATGAAAAAGCATGCTTTTTTGAGGAAAAAAATAGAAATAATTTTCTAAAATACAAAATACAACCCCTATATGTTAAAAAAAAACTATAAATAATCTAAATATAAAATACTTAATCAAATCAATTAAAATATCTTAAATAAAATTTTGAAAAAGGACCTCAAAAAGACAAATAAATGAATCTGTTAAAGAAATCCCTCGCTTATTTAAAAATATAAATAACCTATTTTTTAGATACAACCCATATATGTAGAAAATATAATAAATAAACTGTATTTAAAAGATAAAAGCAATAATTAAAAAACTCCATAAGAAAATTTAAAAAAGGACTTCAATAAATAAATACCAAATATTTCGAATTAGAGCAGTTATTTTAAACGGCGAATTAGATCAGTTATATCTAAAAATGAAAATATATATAAATAAATAAAACATACAAAATATTTCAAGAGCAGTTATTAAGCTACGCTTGGCATCATAAATGTTCGCATGTAAAGCTATTTCAGGCCTTACATATTTCTAACAACCTTTTTGAAATAGGTTTTTGAAACATGGAAATTATAATACTTCAAATAAATAGAAATAGAGTGAACACAAATAAAACATACCAAATATTTCGAATTAGAGCAGTTATTTTAAACGGCGAATTAGATCAGTTATATCTAAAAATGAAAATATATATAAATAAATAAAACATACCAAATATTTCAAGAGAAGTTATTTTAAACGACGAATTAGATCAGTTATATCTAAAAATGAAAATATATAAATAAATAAAACCTACCAAATATTTCAAATTAGAGCAGTTAGCAAGAAGCGGAAAGTAAACACTTTTGAAAGTATAAATACTTTTACTCTGTTGAATTTTTTTGTATTTTATCGATAACAGCAAAGTTATGTATTTTAAAGTTAGGAAAAATATTTTGATGTTAAGCAAAACCTGCTCCATCTCGTTTTACATAAATGTTGAAAATTTGGTTGATATTGATGCATTGTAACGAAAGTTTATAGTGATGTACTCTTATGAAATTTGCATTTTATTAATATAGATATCGTATGGATAATAAGATCACTGTTAATAGGCGTGGAGAGAATAAATGGAACTAAACTAATTATGGAAATATTGGCATCAGAGTTTACAAGGAATGACTTCTTTGAAGAATGAATGGTAGAGTTAAAATAATTGCACTTACAGGTTATGTTGGCTTAGAGAGAAAGTAGATTCATTGAGTTTATTGAGGGAGGGTTCTTTCTGCTGATACTGTACGTGCCAGTGTTGTCCGCCACAGTAGTGGCAGGAATATGGCAGAATCTTGTCCATGGTGTTGGAAGGTGCCATGCTCCGGGGGTGGTGATCGTTCTTGGGCGGATCTAGCGCTGGGAGAAGTGTGCGGCAGCTTCATCTCCGTCGTATGTGATCACTTCTTCCGGATCACGGTTCAAAAGTTGGCCGAGGCAGAGGGTGAGAGCTCGAAGAGGATTGGCTACAGTTGAGTTGGTTCTAAATTCTTGTGGAACTTGGCTGAGGGTTTGTTCGATCACCATGGCTTTGCTTCTTGTTTTCTTCATATTCTAGTATTGCTCCTCGGCCAGGTCTTATCCTGTCGACTTTTATGTGGTATTATAAGGTGGGAAGAGAAATAAGGACATCACAAGTTGGAGAAGGAACCCAGGCAACCAGAGAGAGACGGGCCCGGCACAGCTGGGCGGCCGTTCGTGTCGCACACAACCCCCAACTGTCTTCAAAGTTCCAAGGTGTTAACTGACGGGCCCCAGTAGTCGCCCCTTGGAATGTCGCTGATGTCTAAAGTGACCGGTCCTTACCCTCCCGTCTCTCTCTGGGTTGACTGTAGTTTTGCTTTATTATTCCTGCAAGAGTATATATTATTTATACGATAATAACAAGGCGAAGGAAGACGAGTATCTTTATTGGTGCATAAGAGCGAGCTTTCGGGAAAAATCCCTTCGACGGGCGTCGTTATATCTTGCCCGTCGAAGGGATTTTTCCCGAAAGCTCGCTCTTATGCACCAATAAAGATACTCGTCTTCCTTCGCCTTGTTATTATCGTATAAGTATATATTATAACATATATATATGTCATACCACAAGCAACAGCAGTCATGGGGCCTAGTGGTTTCAGGAGAAGAGGCAGGCTGGATGCCACCCAAAAAAGGCCAACGTCGGACGACACGGGCAGAGACAAGCGGTGTTTGTAACGTGGGTTGTCCAGCGGCTAGTTGTTAATGACTTGTGGAAGATGGATGTGCCGTTTAGAAACTCGGCACACTGCATTTCCTGCGAAAATCTCCGCGAGAACTTCGACAATTAAATACGACGGCGTGACGGGCTAATGCAACGATGCCAGACTGTCTGAGGCTACAGAGGAAATCCAACTGGGCTTAACGGAGATGGGAGCTTCGTGGAAGTGCGACATGACTTGATGGCTGAAGTACACCGTATTTCGAGCCAGAGGAGCATTAAGCGCTCCAAAAGATTTTGACGACAGTATCTGCGATCAGGACGTTTAATGTAAAGGCACAGCGCTGCCGTTTGCATTCCATTCTGTGGTAAGCCACGAATTTTTGCTCGCCATCTTCGCTCTTTCATCCGACAAGTCGCAAGCCAAACAACCATCGCTAGAAAATAGTTCTGTTCTATTTGAGACTACCACGCTTTCCAACGCTTCCAACAGGTTTGCAGAGCCTGTAGTCCAGTCTAAGGTCGGCGCTACGAGGCCCAAGTCTAGATGTCCTAGTAAGAGAAAGCTTCAGGGATAATAAATTGAGGTAGCCAACAGAATACTTCCATTAAAAATGGAAAGATCCGACAATCTCTGGGAGACTACCAAAGACGGAAATGTGCTGGACAAGCTCGAGATGGAAAGCGTGAGTCGGGTAGACATTTCAACAGTAAAGAAAGACGACTTTCAGCGCCACCGCGGGCAGAAAGGACGGGAACTCAATATCAGGTTCCTAACGATACGAAAATGGCGATCGTGGATAAAGGATGTGCGCAAGAAAAAAATCAAGATAACGACGATAATATCGCAAGATATGGTCGCCATCGTGTGAAGAACTACCGCTTTGTGGTAGGCGGGTTACTGAGCAACAAGAAGAGCCAATAGTGTCAGGACTGACTGGGAGTAGAAAGAGTTACCGAGTTGGAACGTGGTTCAACATTAGGTGTGACCCTAATCCTGGCGTTGCATTTTAGGACAACTGACAATCATCATTTAATTGTACATATTCAAGAGTTCGAAGGCCCTCCTGGAGACTGGAGGCGGACAGTGTTACGGTTACGCTCAGGCCTAGGTTCAGGCCTAGCAGTGGGGACCGTTGTGACCAAGAAAGGTTTAAGAAGAAAGAGGGCGCGCGTGATATGTGGCTTTTAAGATAAATCGGTAGAATAGCTCGAGAACAGAAATTTTTATTGATCCCGTGTGCTCATTGGATCAACCCTGACACAGCAGAGTGGCGACAATATATATTTGGTCAATTCGATCGAATGTATAACCCACCTCGTGCGATATTATGAAATCGAAGCCGCCCCTATACTAATAAGATCCAAAGCCCGAAATCATGGTTCTTAAGTTGGTTTTATGTTATAATTTTATCAAACTGGCCCTCTGGCTCATTCGTTATCATTACCCTACGTTTTATTCAGGTAAAATGTATTATTTGAGGTATAAATTAACGTGAGAGGTGACCTTCCCCGTCAAAATAAACGTTAAAAATAGGCGCCATCTATTGATCGTTGCTGCAAACTCTCGGTCTCGTGTCGGTTAAAAAGCCACAACACCAGCTTTGGAAAACTGAGAAGCGTCCACCTGGAGACCTTGGTTTCTGGCTATGGCCCTCTTCAATCCAAGGCGGACTTTATTCCATGAGATTCACAAGGTATTTAATGGAATCTTCGAAATATTCTAAAAGGTGTTTAGTTGGAAAATTTGCTAGGCCAAATTCTCAGTCACCGATCCTAGGCCGCTAGTTTGCGGCGACAGTCAAAGATGGCGTTTAGTTTTGAACTTCATTTATTTGGAAGATTGTGAATATTGCATTAGATCCCTTGTGGATCTCATGGAATAAAATCTGTCTCGGACTGAAAAAGGCCATTAGCTAAAAACCCTGGTCTCCAGGTGGACGCTTCTTAGTTTGCCAAAGTTGGTGTTGTAGCTTTGTCACCTACCTGAGGCCGCTAGATTGCGGAGACGGTCAATAGATGGCGTATAGTTTTGACGTTCATTTTGACATATATGGGGCCTTTGCTTTCATATATCAATATCCTCATGGAAAATTTTCAATTTATATCTATAAATCCTAGGTCCATGACTGATGTTCACTGCACCAATTCAAGAAAGTCTCTCCTATAGATATGCCTATTGTGTAATAGGTCGAATTTTCAAAGCTTCTCTCCCATTCAATTACCAATATAATATTTGTCTACTAGGCTCTCAGCTCTACAGAGAGTATTCTATTTTAAAATAATGATTTTGCAACGCTGTGGCTCGCGAAAGACGCACGCGATTCGCGTGATGTTATATTTATTCGGAAGAACAAGCATTGATTTATATTTCATCAAAAACTATTTTTTTTAATTCGAAATGCCTAAAATTATAATTGATTTTGTAAGAGGTCACGTTTTCAAACTTTCCGAGGAGAAATGCTCGTTTACTCCAATTATTAAAATTATGAAATAAAATAATATTGAAACTACTAAGTTCACAAACAGTCACATAATAAAGGAAAACAGAGACAATTTTGATATCTATGAAATTAAGCGAAAGTATTCATCTGAAAAAAGGTGCATGAAGAAACCTTTAACTCCAACCGAAAGAAAAATAAAGGAAATGGTTTTCAGAGAGTATATCCACCATCTCAAAGAATTATTTCCACAATAACCAACGTCCGCACCCACAACACAATGGAAAATCCTGAAAAGTGCAATCAGTGACCACAGACCAATTTTAACAACCCTAAACTTCAAAATTGAGAATGTCCAACAGAATAAAAGAACATGGAACTTTAGGAAAGCCGACTGGAAGAAATTCACAGGAAAAAGCTCGAAAAACTGTGCAACGAAGAATCAAATTAGAGAACGCTTGACAAAAACTTGGAAAAATTCTCTTCGAACATATCCAAAGCTGCAAAAGCATCGATACCTAGAGGTAGACGTAAAGACCTGTGGATACCTTACTGGAAGGACCACAACATCGAGGCAATGATTGCAGAGAGAGACAATATCAATGAACTTCTCAAAACAAATAAAACAGAAGAAAACAGAAAGAAACTCATTGAAATTAGTCACAAAATAGAACAAGAAATTTGGATATGCAAACAAGAAAATGGGCAGAATTCTGCGAAAAAATGGATCCAAGAAAGGACAGCCAACACTGGAATATAATTAGAGTATTAGAAAACAATCAAAACCAACACCAATCCTCCAATACTCTAACCGATATGAATAGAACAGCGAGAACGAACAAACAGATGGCAGACGTAATTGCTGAATATCTTTCAAGCACTTCCAGACTCAACTATACGAATGAATACAGGACTCTAAAAAATAATATAAACAGGTTAGTTAAACAAGCAAGAAATTACCATCAACAAGATATTTTTTCGAGAGACTTCACACTGAATGAGCTAAACTCATCAATAGAAAAGTTAGATCCCAAGAGGTCACCAGGAGATGATCTAATCTTTGGTCAAATGATTAAACACTTTGGAGACAAAGCTAAAAATAAACTCCTACGAATACTGAACATTTCATGGCAAACTGGTAAACTACCAAAGAATTGGAAGATATCAATTATAGTGCCAATACTGAAACCAAACAAAGATGCCAAGGAATGCAAGAACTATCGTCCAATTGCCCTCACCAGCATACTTTGTAAAATAACAGAACGAATTATCCACTCTAGACTCATAGTCTGGCTCACTAACAATAATAAAATAAACTTCTACCAAACTGCTTATAGATCTCAGCACTGTACAACTGATCAACTCTTCTACTTCTGCCAATCAATAATAGATTCTTTCCAGGAAAAACCAACAAAGAAGACAACGGCCGTATTCCTAGATATGACCTCAGCTTTTGATCGAGTGTGGAGGGAGAAATTACTTGAAAGGCTGCACAACATCGGAGTAAGAGGAAAAAACTTAATCTGGATTGCAGACTTCTTAAGGGGAAGAAGGATAAAGGTTCGGGTTAATGGAGCATTTTTCAAGGACCGAAGAACATGGGCTGGTGTGCCTCAGGGATCTGTGCTCAGTCCTCTACTCTTCCTGCTATATATTAACGACATCCATCCATACCTCACTGGAGACACAAAGGTTGCCTGTTATGCAAATGATATAGCCATATGGCACACAAGTAGCAGTATAGAAAAATCAGAAAAAATACTGAACACATCAATGGTGGACTGAAGAAGTGGGCAATGTAACTCAAAATGACCATAAACTCAATAAAAACAAACATATGCATCTTTTCCACTGACAGGAAAAACAGGCATAAATTTAATCCCAAAATAAGCATAAACAAACAAATAATTGATAAAATTAGAAATCCAAAATTCCTAGGTGTGATACTTGATGATGAATTGCGATTTACAGAAGACATAATTAACACCTCAAATAGTCTACCAGAAAACTAAATATTCTGAGAAGGTTATATGGAACAAATTGGGGAGCAAAACCCAAAACCCTCAGAACAACATATACCACCTTAATAAGGCCAATAATGGAATATGCAACACTTGTCTGGGCTCCCTCAAGCTCATCACTAAAAGGAAGACTAGACAGTGTTCAAGCAAAAGCGGCCAAGATAATCACTGGTGCTGTTTCATCCACCAACAATGAGAAAATTCAGAGAGAATGTGGCCTAGACCTATTCGAAAGCAGAAGACAATTAAAAACAATAAATTCACCAATAGCTTAAAAAGTAAAAAAAACCGAACACATATCCCATAGAACCTATTTAAACTGGACACAAAAAGAGAGACTTAAAAGCTCTTCAACACTTCAGTACGACAACAATATCAGAAAGGGCATAAACATGAAACACAACGACTTTCAAATTCAAGAAGAACCAACATTTCCTGCCCCATTACCATCAAATATAATCATCAATCTCAACCTGAATGAACCCTGCAATAAAAAAGAGAACAAAAACCTACTTAAAAAGAAAGGACTTGACACAATTGATTCATATGATCAGAGAAATTATTTATTAGCATACACAGATGGATCATCAGACCTTACCCTGAGTAATGGAGGGGCCGGAATTAAAATAATACTCCAAGATGGAACATATATCAAAATCAAAGAAGGAGCAGGAAAGATTTCGTCAAACTTCACTTGTTAACTGACAGCTATCTGGAAAGCCCTTGATGTATGCCTGAACCAACCATCCCTGCATCAAGCAGAAGGAATTATAATATACAGCGACTCCAGATCCGCTCTAGAAGCAATTCAGAAGGGAAATACTGGAATCACGCAGAATATACACTCATTACTTATCCAACTGGAAGCATTGGAGAATAACTGCATTCTACAATGGAATCTTGCCCATGTTGGGATCGAGGGTAATGAAATGGCAGATGAATTGGCAAAAGAAGCCAGAAAGCTGAGCCAAAGGAAAGAACAAATGTCAATATTTGACGCTGATGCTTTGGCAAAATACAAGATAATCAAACAAAAGAAAATAAGAAAAGATCAAATATGTGAAATAAACTCAGAGAGAAAACTGACAAAAACTATAACAAGACTTAGAACAAAACACTATAAAGGAATGGCAATACATCCAGATGGCACAAGAACCTATAAAGCATGCAACAACTGTCCTGGTGTGGAACTAACACCTACTCACATATTCTCATGCCCAGCAATGGCCGCAGCCTTGCAGAAAATTGACTTAGACCCAGAGCAGCACCTTTACACACCCAAGATAGTGGATATTGCTGCTGCTGTGATGGAGATGCATGGAGACATCTGAGACTCTTCTTTGGACACGACAACAACAACAACCAAATTTTACCGTTAACCGTATTATTATGAAAAATATTGGCTTAAAATTCGTAAAAAGCGAAAGTTCATGTCCTCAAGCCGCACCATATTGAGTAACAAAGATCTGCAGCAGGGTCCTTTATGAAAAGTACCTGGCAGGTGAAAAATGGAAGAATGCCATTTACTACGCTAACTCTCAAATACGCCTTTCAGAACTGGGTCAAGCAATGCAAGAATATTTTCTCAAAGGGTTTCATGATTGTTGCAGGTTCCTGCTAAAATGGAAAGCTTCGAATAAAGGTGGACCCAAATGTCAATATAAATTCGCAAATCTACCAAAGCCGTTTCTTAGACCCATTATTCAACAATAAAGTCCCGTTTTTGTATCCAAGTGCCTCAAGATCCGTGTGATAAAGCCACGAATCAAACCTGGACGAAAAGAGGTATGAAACCGGCATTTTGTACATCCCTTTTGAGCACATCCCTGCAAAATCTCCAGACCTGGCCCTTATGGATTTTTGTGATTTTGGCTTGCTTAAAACTGCTCTTAGATCTAGAAAACCGAAAACGCTAGGAGGGCTCTGGAAAGTCTGATAACGTAACCTTTTACAAAATCACCTATAATATTGGGCATTTCGAATTAAAAAAAAAGGTTTTTTAATGAAATATAAATCAATGCTTGTTCTTTTGAATTAATATAACATCACGCGAATCTCACGCTTCCTTCGTGAACTACAGCGTTGAAAAATCGTTATTTTAAAAATGGAACACCCTGTACTTCTCTGAAGAATAGTTAAAAGGAACTATACGACATTGTATTCCACATATGTCACAGCACCATAACTGGGTATGGCTAATTCGCTTTTGTTGATATCCTTACTATTGATTTTTGATATTTCGACTCCAGGACGAGTGTCTATGTAAAACAAGATATATTGATAAAAAGGCTTTCGTGCTCAGTTATCATTTGAGAAAGATATACCTACCATTGGTCTTTTGCATAAAGGCCACCCTCCTGAATCCTTTGAGAAACAGTTTGTCTTGAAAGGTCGTTCCAGAGGATCATTGAGCCATTGGGCAACTTCAGTCTAGGAATGGCCAACTTATATCTTCACTATAGTTCTCTATCGCAAGTAATAATAAGAACTATTGAGTGAAGCCATTCGGTCAGATTTCTTTTTCAAATTTCTGTATTTCTAAACAAAACACACTAGTTCAGGTGCTAAAAGTTCGAGCGTTTATCGAATTTTATTTATAATTTGATTTAAGTAATAAAGGCCATAGTACAGGTAGCATATAACTTTATTTTCTCTGGTTGATGTTGAAGAGATCAAGGCGGGAGTCCGGGCGAGAGAGTGCGTTCTTGACGCGGCGCAGGACGGCGTGCACGCGGAAGTGGAGCATGGTCTCCAGAGGGTAGTTGCTGTAGTCCTGCCTGCACATCCCATCTGGTTGTTAGGACTTCAGTGGTCTCATAGCCTAACTCGGTCGGTACAGGTCGCTTCATGTTGATGTTTAGGACTTCAGTGGTCTCACAGCCTAACTCGGTCGGTACAGGTCGCTTCATGTTGATGTTTAAGACTTCACTGGTCTCATAACCTAACTCAGTCGACACAGATCGCTTCATGTTACTGTTTAAGACTTCACTGGTCTCATAACCTAACTCAGTCGACACAGATCGCTTTATGTTACTGTTTAAGACTTCACTGGTCTCATAAACTAACTCAGTCGACACAGGTCGCTTTATGTTGCTCTTTAAGACTTCAGTGGTCTCATAGCCTAACTCGGTCGGTACAGGTCGCTTCATGTTGATGTTTAAGACTTCAGTGGTCTCACAGCCTAACTCGGTCGGTACAGGTCGCTTCATGTTGATGTTTAAGACTTCACTGATCTCATAACCTAACTCAGTCGACACAGATCGCTTTATGTTACTGTTTAAGACTTCACTGGTCTCATAAACTAACTCAGTCGACACAGGTCGCTTTATGTTGCTCTTTAAGACTTCAGTGGTCTCATAGCCTAACTCGGTCGTTACAGGTCGCTTCATGCTTATATTTAAGACCTCAATGGTCTCATAGCCTACTCGGTCGGAATAGGTTTTTCAATGCTTCTGTTTAAGACTTCAGTGGTCTCATAGCCTATTTTGGTCGGTAGAAGTCGCTTCATAATGCTGTTTAAGATTTCAGCGGTTTTATAGACTAACTCGGTCGGTACAGGTTGCTTCATTCTTCTTTTTAAGACCACAACTGTCTCATAGCCTAAACTCAGTCGGTACAGGTTTTTTTGATGCTTCTGTTTTAAGACTTCAATGGTCTCATAGCCTAACTCGGTCGCTCCAAGCTGCTATTCATGTCTTTCATTTTTATGGATCAACTGTTAGTACAGCCATCGCGTGAAATCTACAAGAGAATACCCCTCGTAGCCTATCGTTTTAAAGATAATATACACTCGTCTTTCTATTTACTTTTTTAAACAAATGAATGTCTCATAAATAAAGCATATGCTCCAGATCTACATCAACAATATCAGCCTATTGCCATACGATCGTTTCTAGGCCACCCTCAATTCACTGTAGATTGACAGCCAAAGCAATATTTTACCACTACCAACCCCCTTTTCTCATCAGTATTGGGCAAAATATAATGATGATTACATTTTCTATAGTTACAATCACAAATAATAATTATCACATTCCATATAATTACAATTACATGTAAATGATAATCTACATTTTATATTAAAGATTAGGGACACAATATATAATAAGACCAATTCCAAATTAATTTAGATTTAGCCTTAATACATTGTGTTTTTAATCCACAATACAAATTAATCCTTATTAGTTACTTGTAATTGAATTTTAGAAAATTATATTATGATGCATTAGCTCGCCAACTGTTATGAAATTTTGAAACTATTATAGACGCGTATGATTATTTTTAAAAAATAAAACAATTTCTACTGCCCTTACTGCAATGGAAGAAATAATGGGAGGGCCTTGCTCATCAGTGGTGAACCCTCCCAGCGGTTTCGCTAGTTTAATCTATCATACCGATGTTATATTGAATTTTTCGATCTTCCTTTATAGTGGTACACAAATTGATGTTTGTGGAAGAGCGATTGTTCGAAGCATATTATACATTTATAATTGTATGTATTTCTGCTGTCCTCAAAGTTTATGGCCATAGTTCATCTAAAATACCCATTACAAGAGTATAACATAAGTAGCCCTATAAAAGGAAGTTCGGAAAAATGCAATATAACAGCGGTATGGTATTAAACAGGCGAAACCGCTGGGAGGGTTCACCACTGATGAGCCAGGCCCTCCATTAATATTTCCATTGTAGTAAGGACAGTAGAAATTGTTTTATTTTTTAAAAAAGAATCATACGCGTCTATAATAGTTTCAAATTATTGAAAATGTAAAATTATGAATTTTGTAATTATAATTATTGTAATTAGAGTAAAAAAAACTTTGCGCTCAATACTGTTACCCATGCACGAAATGTCTGATAGAAATGCAAATAATCCAAAGTTTATTTCATAGTCTCTAATTTTTCATTCTGAAATAAATTCGTCGTATTAATCTGCAATCAATATTTTTGAGGGAAGCAGTGTGCGTGTGTTTTTTTATAATAAATAAAAATAATTCAAACAGTTATAGATTCTGTAAGTAATTATAGATAGCAATAGTAAAAAAAGATAAAGAACATTTATGAAGTCCTTTATGTTCAATCCGATAGATGCCTGGAATTAGAAAAAAAATATTACAATTTAAACATATTAATGCTTTGTTTCATAGAAACTATATAATCAGAATTAGCAAAAACACTTTTTTTATCTCGTGTGTCTTCAATAAAAAGGTTATCGTGTACCAAATATATTTCTTAGTTATTGTCTGAATCTCGATATAAATGCTAAAAAATACAACTTCCTTAAGTTTAGTCAAAGAGTTCATTTTCACGTAGAAATGTGAAGGAAAAATAACATATATATATAATCAAGTGGCATGACAATTTATTTTGATCAAAACAATCACAACTAATTTACTTTATAAAACAGAGGCAACAAAGGAAAGATGCCGAGTAACCAAATATTGTAATTAATTATCTGTCGAATGAATATGATAAATATTATTTTTTACCGGAATACGAATTCCGACAAATTACAAAATAATCATAAAACCCGGAAAATATTTTTATTTAATTGATTAAGGGAAGCTTTCGGGCAAGCCTTTCTTCAGCTAACTAAACGTATACCTTTAGGTTTTAGTTAGCCGAAGAAGGGCTTGCCCAAAAGCTTCCTTTGGTCACGTGAATAAAAAGAGTCGCGGCGTTTTATGATTTTATTGATAAATGATCTGTCGGAATTATTAACATGGGTAGTTTTACAAACAACCATTCTTGTCCTAGAAATTTTGACAATGAAGGAAATAGTAAAACTATATAAATGATTTATATCTCTCGAACCAATAGCTAATAAAATTACATTTGGAACATGGAATAGGGATGTGGTGTATTTACTATTGAATCTAAAGTACTTGTCTGTGTGACTTCTTGGAACTTCTTCCACAGAAATAGCACAACAGCACTCTGATAACTGGGCTTATTGCTTATACTTACCTTGACAACTGGTGTCATTGTGGGAATGTCGAACAATAGCCATCACCTAATCAAACTATTAATATAAGCCTATGGCCGTTGCATTGCGCCGAAGTTTCTTAATTGGATCTAACAAAGCCGTAACCTAACGGGTATCTTGTCCGCCCTCCACAGATTAAAAAAAAAAATCATTTGATCTTGTTCAATGTCTTCTAACAACAATCAACATAAATACGAATGTCTAAGGAAACCTCTATAAATATATCCTATTGTTGAGCCTCCCCACACACTAAATAGACCCAATTTAAAATGGGAATAATGCTCTACTCTGCTGTATTCCAAACAGCAATCGCGTCCCCCTTCCCTATTCAACCATTCCCTGGGGGAGATTTCAGCCTCTACATCCTCTTGAATTCCTCCCTCCCCCATTGGTAATCCCCATTTGCTTTAGGGGAGCTTTATTGCTTTCGGGGTTGGACGTTATCTAAGATGTGTATTTTTAAAATGTAATTCTGTTCAGAGGCTACACACACGTGCTTTAATGGATATTTCTTTTCGAGAACACAGTTGCGGCTTGTTTTGGCGTGTTCTCATCCATTTTAGTGTTGTCATAAACAATAAATATCTGGAGTGAAAACAACACTGGAGTACCATATATCCTATCATCTAGCTGTCCGTATAACATTGGAAAAAATAGTATATAAATAAAAGATTGCGACTCACTTGCTGAATCCTCATCTTTCAGTTACGGACGACTGTTGCAAGTGTGGTGATATTCGGAATTTATCTAGAATTATGCATTTAAAAAAAATACCCAGTTTATGCCTTATTTTATTATTCATATCACTGGTTTTAAAGTTATTTTTAAGAAGTTGTAATGAAGCACAACCCTCATAAATATTGAGAGACAATGTCTATTGATCAAGGATTACCAGCCCAAATAAGATATCAATAAACCTCTATTGGAACACGGAATCAAATAATGAAACCTCCGAGGTATAGAGATGCTGCATGATCAATTTTCTAATAAGTCTTTATCAACAGAAAGATCACAAGAAAAAATGAAAGGCAGATAGATCATCAATACCGTTGCAATATCGGTTATATGCCTATTTTCACATCTTCCGTTGAGAAAGATTCGGAAAAAAAGATAGACTCGTGTTCTCACATCTATTGTATACGGAGACTTCATTATTCTTAACCATCAAAGTTTTTTGGACTCGCAAATCGAGAGGTAGGCGTAATGATGAAGGATCACATAGACCTTATTTGAATACTATTTTTTCAAAAGGATATCACGTACACAAAGGAAATACGTCAAAACATCAAAATAGGTTGTAGAAGCGAGAATAGCCCGAAGATCCAATGCTTTAATAACTGCAAGAGTAAACTCATGCTGCTCGAGGAGCATGTTCAAAATTAGCTAAAGAGGTCCAATCCCAAGCCTTCCCCTGAGGAGGCAAGATGGATGAGGACGAGGACATCAAGCACAGCATCCTCCTGGCCAACTCCGCCATCAGCTTCATCATCCTGCTCTACAACGGCTTCTACATCCTCCTGCCCGTGCCGCTCCTCTGCTTCCTTATCATCCTGGACCTCATCCACAATCCCAGGATTCCCGTCCAGGCGGAGACTGACAGCCCGGAGGGCGAAGTCAAAGAACCGGAAGGTGAGAAGCCGCTGCATTACACAGACAGCATCCACCCTGTCAAGAGATCGGTGAAAATTCTCGACAAGTACAAGGCCAACATAACGGCTCCTACCAAGGCACGGCGTAGAGGCACCGAACAGCTCCTGGAGGAATGCGACAACAGCGGGGACATCACAAGCATCTCGACAGCTGGGTGCAAGGAGGCAGCTTCCAGCAAGTACCATCTCACCAGGATCACATATTCTAGAGACGAGGACAACTGAACAATATCTCCAGCCGGCAACTCCTATCAACACTCCTTGATGCCTATATCTTGCGTTAAAAATGTTATTAAAATATTTTACATCTACAATAAGATTGAAATAAAAGAAATAAATTCACTAGCGATAATTTATTATTATATTGTATGAGAATAATAATTTATCATTGCAGAAAAAACAGTAGGAAATTTGTTTTAATTAAAAAAGAATCAAACACGCATCAAAAATAGTTCAAATTTCTTATAAGAGATGACACGCTTATATGCATCATGTTAATATTTTTCTGAAAAAAAAAGACATTTATTTGCTGTTTGTGGAAGAGCAATGGTCGAATCATTTTATTTATTTATTATTACATTAATTTTACTGTTCTCAAAGCTTATGTCTATAGTTCTTTTAAAATACCATTTCCAAGAGGTCAGCATCAGTATAGGTATAGAGGCAAAACTGCCCTCTAGTACCACATTTTTGTCGTAGAGATACAACCTACACCACGCTTATGAGGCCCAACAAATTGAAACGCGTAAGTGGTTGGCTTTTCTTGATTTATCAAGAATATGGGTTGACTAAATATCACGGAACACGTAAAACAACGTTTAGTTGATTCTTGTTCCACTAGATAACAGCTTTCATTTCGACACCGGTAGAGAACTCTGCCTTTTACACATCTCCCCTGTTCCTTTCACAAGTATTTTTCATTACAGTTCTCTCCTGGCTTCTATAACCCTACATTTCCACAAAAGCATCAAACCCGAATTGTAACTATATAAAAACATTCATATGACGCCTTTTTAATTAAATTTATTAATTTTTAATTTGCGTCAAATTCCTTCCTTGTATCATAAACTAAAAAGATGAGATTTCGTGGAATCCCCTTATTCTACCTCTATTATGGACTGTGAAAAGATACTTGACCCTATAGATATTAACTAATATAAGCATTATAGAAATATAAGTCGAAGTTTCGTATTTGCTTGAAATTTATACAGTAGTATATATATATAACCTTAATGATTCAGAGTATTCCGACACAGTCCATAAAAGATGTAGAATAAGGAGAGATTCTCCGAAAGTCAACTTCTTTCTCATGTGGAGACATGTGTGCAATAAATGTATTTGACACAATTAGAAAATGTATGTAAATAATTAGAATCTACCTTTACAGATATAGATTAGGTCTCTACACCGCTAATATGGGTTATTTTAGACCTGATTTGTTCTCCAAACTTCCGAATCTGAGGTGAGCAGTACCTGGCGGACTCGAGGAGGGCTCGGGCCTCTTCCAGACGGCCTCGGTCCGCAGCCAGGATGCCCCGCTCTGCCGTGGAGAAAGCGAGCATGTAGATATCCTCTTTCACATCGCTGCACATCCATCAATTGTCCTGCTTAGAGTCATTCAATCTTTATAGTGCGCACATATATTATATTCTTATATATATCTATTTTTTTTAATATAACAATATATATAGTTAAATAAATCTTTAATTAAAAAGGCATATATTGGATCAAAAATAATTTATATTACCAATATTTCAGTTGGCTGAACTCCAATATTTTTCAAGGTATTAAAACATATATATTATAATTCTATTGACGTTATGCGGCTTAGGGTTTGTTGTTGACATAAATACGTTGTAATACCTTGAAAAAGGTTGACGTTCAGCCAACTGGAATATTGGTAAAATAAATTATTTTTGATCCAATATATGCCTTTTTATATATAATTAAATATATATATTGTAGCGGAGAAATCAGGTCTTTGTATATCTGAAGGTGTGAAATTATTTATTGATGACGTCACGGCGACTAGTCGATAATTATTTAAAAATTAACCCAACTATCTACAGCTAGAGAATATCGAGCAAGCAAGCTAGGCAACTAAATGATTATTTAACTAACGCAAAATTTTAAATCTGTTTCATATATTTTCGTTGAATAATTAAATTAAATTATAAATTATTTCTTCGCCACATAGCCTCCTCCTATAAAGAGCATCGACCCGATGCTCAACAGGAGACTTGCATCCTCAGTCTCCAGAACTAGTACTAGGGCCAGGGAGATATTTTCAGGTGTCTGTGGTGGATGTCTTCTTCAGTTGAAATATCTTCTTCATGAGGGCTTCACAGGTCTAAATTTACGTCAATGTAGTTTTTTCTTATTTCTACTGTGGTCGGCAAGGGAGGATTTTATAAGCAGGTGAGAAATGTTGTCTGTTTCGACCGGGATATGAGGTAGGGCTTTGGTAGCGAGTGAAATTTTTCCTCGATGATTCGTCATTGAGCTCCTGAGATATTGCTCGAGACGTGACCTGGGAGTTGGCAGTAGAAACAGATTGGCTTTCTTTCAGTTGTCCGCCATTCATTGATGTCGCGTCTTCTTCCCTGTTTCTGATACTGAGTTGTAGGATGGGGAGTTCTAGGTTGAACCTCGAATATAGGATTTGATACCGACCTGGGAGCTTGAGGTGGACTTTTTTTTAGGTTTTGGTATAGGTACCAAGGTCTTTACAATCTCTTCCCTCACTAAATCTTCAATAGCAGCAGCGATTTGTTGCTTGCTGTATCTCCTCGCGGACAATTTTTCGGATCAGCGATGACAGATCTTCTCGGTCATCCTGGTCACAGAGAGAGGCTACATTTGATAGGCCATCGTACATGGTTGGGGTAACTCGCCTACAAGGGAGCGCTTCGACGCGGCGACATTCTGTAATGAATTGCCTGGTGCTCTGTACATCCCTTGGTAGAAGTGCTTGATAAAGCTCCTCAGCTATCGCCTTTGTGAGGTGGGAGATTTTATCTTCCTCGCTCATTTGAGGATCAACCTCTTTGCACAAGCACAGGACATCCTGGATGTAAAATTCGGTACTCTCACCTTTTAATTGCACCCGTGTTTTAAGTTTCCTTTCCGCTTGCAATTTGGAATTTTCTTTTTTTTTTTTTTCGAACACATTCTCTAATTGAGAACTGAATTCCTTCCAAGTATGTATGCTTACTTCGTTGTTCTCAAACCATTTGAAAGCAGTTCCAGACAGATAAAAATAAACTTTAGTAAGACAAAGTGTTTCGTCCAATTGGTTGTACCTTGCCACACGTTCATACCCTTTTAACCATTTTTGGAGATCTTCACCACTCTCCCCGGAGAAAATGGAAGGGTTCCTTGGCAGATGTTTAACAAAGTAGTTGCTTACCTGAGTACCTGCTTCCGTCTTTACATTCATAGAACTTTCTTCTGAATCAACAGAATCAATTTTCCTTTTATTTCTTAATGGGTATCGGTCCAGCTTCTCCACCAGTTGTAGCGTAGAATTCAGGTCTTTGTATATCTGAAGGTGTGAACGTATTTATTGATGACGTCACGGCGACTAGTCGACAATTTTAACAAATTAACCCAACTATCTACAGCTAGAGAATATCGAGCAAGCAGGCTAGGCAACTAAATGATGATTTAACTAATGCAAATTTTAAATCTGTTTCGAGAGAGAGAGAGAGAGAGAAATATTTCGTTGATTGATTAAATTGAATTATAAATTATTTCTTCCGCGCGCGCGCGGAAAATTAGGGAAGACAAATTTCGGGGTGACACAGCAATTTATTTAAGGCAAAGACAAACTATGAATGGTAAACAAAAGATAAGCCACGAGAGAAATTTACAATTGTTAATAAATACTTTGTTACATAGCTTCTTCCCTATGGGAGCTGTGACCCACAGCTAGAAATTATTGTAGATACTGACATGGATCTGACGTGCTTCTGCCAAGGATAATATCGAAGTCTTGGAACTTTGTCCCTAGTACCTTTGCGTCCTTTTTCTTGCGGCGTGAAGAGCGGCTTTGTCGTCGTATCGTCATAAGGGACATCGTCATCTTCGAGGGTAGTCTTGGCTTTAAGCACGGCGGTGGAATCCTGAAGTCAGTCTCCGAAAATGTAGATCACAGCAGCTATGGCTTCAAGGACTTCTCGGCTGTTTTCAGTTTGTCTTCCCTAACTTACCCAGCATCTCCACCCAATATGCCACGTGGAAAATTAGGGAAGACAAAATTTGGGTGACACAGCAATTTATTTAAGGCAAGGACAAACCATGAATGGTAAACAAAAGATAAGCCACGAGAGAAATTTACAGAGTAGCAAAATATAAACATTAAAACGACCAATCTGTTAATAAATACTTTGTTACAATATATATAAAAACAATAGAAAAAATTTTAAAAAATGTAATATATCTACTTATATATTTGCCTTATTCTGTCTGTTTGTTTGTCTGTTTGTTTGTCTGAAGCTCACGGATAGAATGCGCGCTCATTGGCTGCAAGGGATCACGTGTCCTCCCTGCCCCCCTCTAGACAACCCTGTTATTCAAAAACCATACATCCAATCGCCATGAAATTCTGGGATATTATTAGGTATATCCCCGGAAAGGTTTCCGAAAAATAATTTCTTGAATATCTTGAATATCCTTAGAGTTATTTGCAGAATTGTAGATATAACTCGCAAGCAGCGCCTCCAGACGGTGATGAAAGCAATGGGGAGGTAACGCCATCTATGTTTGATTTTTTAAACTGTTTATATTTCTGAAGAACTTATTATTATATTATTATATATTATTATATTATTATATTATATTATTTTATATTTTTATTTATATTATTATTATATTATTATTATTATTATCCTAATATTTCTATGCATAAAGATAATATTAAAAAATATATTATATAACATTTTTCTCTTTTTTACCCCCAAAAACACCAACAGGGATGGTATAGTTGCATTAATGATACAAGCTTTATAACAGGTTTAAATATTGTCAAATATAATTGGAAATTTTAGTATAATATGTAAATTAATAGATCACACGCTCTCTATTTATAACACTATCATCCCTGTTTGTTAAGAGGGGTGAGAAAACTTTGACACTGTGTATCAAATACAGTTAAACCTGTCTATAGCGCTCCCTCTTAGGGACTCACCAAAATAGGGTGTTATAGAGAGGGTCTGCTATAGACAGGTTACTTTTAATGTAAATCGCATCGTACTACGTATTTAAAATCGGGCGCTATGACCACCCAAGTCAACATTTTTAAAATATATTCGCACTCGGGTAAACCCCGGGCGTTGCCCGGGCCATTCGTCTAGTATATATATAAATGAATGCTTGTATGTTTGTTGGTTTGTATCTCCGGTATACAAATTCGCAGTAGTTCACTAATTCAAACCAAAATTTCCATACATAGGTAAAAGAATACGGGGAAGACGATTGGCTATTTTAAAAAATATATAAATCAATTATTAAACTATATATTTTTAGTCAGAAAATGATGATGACGATATTGCTGTATCATGTTTGATTATCAGATACAAAATTATATCGGGAAAAATTCCGAAAAGCAGAGACCACGGGTGAAACCAGTTCATTATTTTTTGTACGCGCAGGAACAAAATTCTAACAGAAAAACATTCATTCGAGCAGAAAACAAAAGCCAGATCATCTTTCTATAAAAATATCGCTTCTCAGACACAAAGTTTGGAGCGGGACGTTTCACAAGAGTGACATCCACGGCGCCAATTTATTTTTTTTAACGAATAGTATTTGAATAAAAACATTTAATCGGGTAAAACCAGGGCATTGCCCGGGTCATTTAACTAGTATATATTAAAAATATAGAAGGCATCTCCTGACCACGAGCACATGTGCTTTTTAGATGGCAGAGCGCCATCTAGTGGAGCAAGAATAAACTAAACGTTTATTTAGTTTGCTCCGTGATATTTGGCCAACCCAATTTCTTGATAAATCAAGAAAAGCCATCCACGAACGCGTTTCGCGCTGTTGGCGCTCGTCAGCGTGGAGTAGGCTGTAACCACTGCGACCAAAAAAAAAATATTTTTTTTTTGGTCCCAATGGCTTCCCGAGAAATCAAGAAATGAGTATTTGAGGCCAAATTTGCGTAAAGACGCTTAACACATGAGAAAACAATAGAAAAGAAAAATAGAAAACTATTTTTGGTCGCAGTGGTTACAGCCTACTCCACGCTGACGAGCGCCAACAGCGCGAAACGCGTTCGTGGATGGCTTTTCTTGATTTATCAAGAAATTGGGTTGGCCAAATATCACGGAGCAAGCTAAATAAACGTTTAGTTTATTCTTGCTCACTAGATGGCGCTCTGACGTCTAAAAAGCACATGTGCTCGTGGTCAGGAGATGCCTTCTTTATTTTTAATATCAACACCTGACCCACTTATCTTTTATTTTTTCTATTGTTTTCTCATATATTTATATATGTGATGAGGTATACTATCGACTTAATCTATGGTGTGCGATCCTGTCGACTCTCGCTATACTGTGGTAACCGAGGGTCTCTCGCTGTGGTGTGGTAACCGAGAGGGACAGTCAGGGCGTGGGGAGTTTTCCAGTACCTCTCTGCACCTTGGAACAGTTCTCACAGAGTACTGGCAGTCGTGGTCGAGGCAGAGTGGAAAGCTTGGGAATGTCCATACAAAAACGAAGAGACACAGTTGTATTAGGAAGGTTCCGTGAACAGATAGGAGTCGAGCTAGGCAGCGAAAGATGGAGAGATAAGAAGTTTTCTTACTGATCTACGGCATGGTCGAGCATCAGAAGATAAAGTGACGAGGGCACCCGCTGATGGTGAAGTGATTTTATTTTCGGCTAGGGCGGATGTCTTATATATCTTTGCCGAGAGAGGAAGTATTGAATTTCAACGGATGCAACAAGAGCGTGGATCGGAAGCGAAATTGTACACTCTGGCAACTCCCTGTGATCTTGCTTATGTTCAGGCCTAGCAGACGCGGACAGACTCCTCGTAGTTCAAAATCACTTGGTTCACAATGATCCTGCCGCGTCTTCCAAAGGCCTTGTAGGAAGCCAAGTCCAGCTCAATGAAGGTCGTGCAGGTGCAATTTCTGGTCGAAGATCTGTGTACCACGGCCATCGGGAAACAACAACAACGAGTTTTTATAGAAAAAACGGCGACCTCTGGTGGTCGATTTAACAGAGTCATTTAAACTATGAAATATATTTGAAAAACATTTATCATAAACATATATATATATATTAAAAATCAGCGAATGAATAGATTAAATAATTAATTTTTAAAACATTTTGAACTTATTTTTTTGAAAATTAGCTTTTATTCATATATTGAAACGTTTTAAAAAAGACGAATGAGAAATGTTTTTTCATTATAGCGGTAAAACACGAGCGCAAAACTCATGGTTCATATACAGGTTTTAAACTCTAATAAACGTTTAATAGAAAAACTATTTTATATACGAGATCTGTCGTTTGCATCATCATTTAAATATATATAATATAGCGATAAAACACGAGCGCAAAACTCACGGTTCATATACAGGTTTTAAACTCTAATAAACGTTTAATAGAAAAACTATTTTACATACGAGATCTGTCGTTTGCATCATCATTTAAATATATATATTATATATTGTTATCTCAAGATTTTAGTCGGTTTAATTTCATACATAACTAGCGAATGTACTCGGCTTCGCCCGGTTTTTACCCGAGTGAAAGTTTTCCTAACGAATATTTGATTCAAAAAATATTTTTTCGAGTTTATGGTCCCTGGTCTTCTGTGTGCAGCGTAATTCCCAAGCCTACTATTGGTCTACTGCTATTGTAACGTGAAATATAAAGACATTTATAATCCTTTCAGTACCGACTGACACGCATTGAGTAAGGCATTATTATTTTTTCATATATATATATAAAAGGTATTTGCATATATAAAAACAATTAATAACAGTCGAAAAAAAAACCAGCCTAAATTGCAACCAATATAGAGTAACAATTTTGGCTTTATAATTTGAGGGTTTGACCCGTGTTGATAAAATAAACTGTCTATTATCAGTAACAATAAACTGGAAACGAATTCCATATGAACGAATTTCATTGAATGGTCTCTCTGACCTTCACACAAATGATAAAAGCTACTTTGTATTTTAGTTAGTTCTCGAAAGAACGTAATTCTACAACAATTGATTTATATTACATTTACTGTATAAACAGGTGATATCCCTATCAACATTTTTGACCATTTTTATTTGGAAAATTTGTACGATAAAATAATTATTCCCAAATCCTTCATAATTCGTTGATTATCCATATTAATAGCCCCCCCCCCCCCACTGAGGATTTCCATTTCTTGAAACTGTATGAACACGTTTCAAAAATTTAAAAACAAAAGATTCATCACCATAGGAGTGAGTAATTCTTATTTCTGAACAAATACTTTATTGTGTTACCTGCGAGTAATGTATTGCCTTTGTGTGATCCCTTATATGCCCGTATTTGATCATTGTTCGACCCGCAGGAATTCTTGTATCATTTTGTAGAACTCCTTGAACTAAAGCTTATCAAAATGTAACCTTTAGAAAGGGCTCGAGTGAATTATTTATTGACCACATGTGATTTCGTATGTAGCCGCTTTTTTAAATCTTTGTACGGCCTCGTATTCGGAGAATATCGTATTATATTTTGTAGGACTACTTGTTCGATTATTTTATGTCTTGGTATAAATCATTGTTGACTTTGTATTACCTCTTGTATGATATAAAGAATAGCTGCTGTGGTATTTTTTCTTCAAATGAATCATCTCTATATTTCGAATTACATATGCACCTTTTTAAATTAACATGGACCAAGAGCAAGATAGAGGACATTGCGACTGCTCTGATAGAGATGCGTGGAGACATCTGAGGCTCTTCTTTAGACACGACAACAACAACATGCACCTTTTATCGCTCTGTTCTAACCTTTTTATGATATTTTTAACAATTCTCTTGAACTAATCTTGTGTAAAATATTGAATGCCCCCTATTATGAATACTTGGTTTAAAGCTTGCATGACCCCCTCGTATGATTTCTTGTTTGAAACCCTATAAGTTTCAGGTATGATCCGCACCCAAAGTCAGATATCTATAACTTCGTCGACTTCTTCATGATGTCGTCCGTTATTATATGGAGGTCATATATATGTAAATAGAGCAGCCTGCAGTGAATGTGTCAGGGCTATGAAAATATGTTTGTGCAGTAGCGCTTCACTTCCGGATTGCTTGGTAGGCAGACAAGGTCCATCAGGACGTGCCCGGGGTCCCGGCTGGACCAATCCATCATTGAGCAGTAATGGAAGTCCGCCTTCGTGCCTGTCCATCGCCATTAACGCGGCCAACTTGAAGTTGGTAAAACTCACCCCGTGCCTCGCATAATTATCTCGAAAATACAATTCGTAGCCTCGATATAACAACATCTTAAACACAAAATACTGTTTAACAAAAGTAAGATCCATACATAGAAATCTATTTTAGTTTCTGCTAGTATGATATTCTTTAGTAGTTTTAATGGGAAACTTGACTTCTCTAGTAGATGTTAAAACCAGCTCACCATGATGGAGATAAGAGTTATCCGTGCATTGACAGCAAGTCTCCGTCCTTTATTTTATGAATCCCTCATTTAGTGCTGAAACCCCGAACTCGTGAATCTGTACTCATTAGGATTGATAGTGTAGAGCTAGAACATCTACCTTTATAAATGAGAAATATCGAGTACAGCTCTCCTATCTAGTTAGAGAGAATGTTTTCATTTTATTTTTTTTTCTCAGAGAGCAATGGAGGGAGGCTAGCTGCCAACTAAAGAAATAATTTGCATACCGCGGCGCCAGATGCAAATCGATAGAGAACAACCAGGATGTCTAAGTGCCTAATTTCCACCACAGGGAAATCTTTTAAAATCCTTACATTTATTAGAACATAGTTTCTATGAGTGGTATTTGTATAACTACATTATATATGCAGTTCTAATAACGGTTATGGTTCTTTCCTCCCTTCTCGAGAACCGTTAGGTTTTGTTCCAGGTGACCTCGTCTATGTGACGAATTAACTTCGCTGCACCTCTCGGGGCAGCTAGGGATGTGTGAATATGTATTGGGATCGGTTCCCTGATTCTTTCTCATTGAAACCGAGGTCCTCTCTTTTATCCACTATTATTGTCATGAAGGTGATTATCTATGTACCTTCTGAAAGGATATTTACCAAGGGAAATATTTACAACAATAATAGGCGAAAAAAAAGCTATTATTATGAATCATATGTAATTATCATTCATAATGCTAATTACACAATTCACACTATTTTCCCAAACGGTATTCCTAAACAGTTTCATCAAAATTTCAGTTACTCGATTTTTTCACATCTCACGAAAAATTCCAGAAATACTTACATAAAAGAAGTCTATCAGAAACACCAAAATGTTCCTGCGGAGAAACTGAACAAACTGCTCTTCAACTCATCTACGACTGTCCGAACTTTGCAGAAGTGAGACATAGTTTGTTCCCTGATTTAAATTATCTAACTCTTTCACCTCAGCCACTTTGTATATATAAATTTTATGAAAACTATAGAATAATACATGCAAATTTGTAAATATTTAATTCTAAGTTCTAATTTGTTTGCTGTTTTGTTTCCTCTGTATTAGGCGCAAATATTTCAATATCGCGCTTTGTTGATTTATCCTTTATATCTATAAAAATGAAATCCAAAATCGATGTTTGTTATCGCATTGCGCAAAATCTACAGAATCAATAATTAAGAAATTTCGCATGTAGAGAGCTGAAGATTTCGTTTAAAATATAGGCTTTTCAAAAAACTAAAAAGGTTATTGTGCTTTTTTAAAATCTAAAACCAAAAATCGCTAGTTACAGCCTTTTACCGCTTGGCGTCGCACTGGTCGCGACGATAAATGAATTTGATTGGTTAATAATTTTACACGTAGTTTGTTAGTTTGCTTACACGAATACATTTATTTAAAAGGTAACATTATTCAACCTCCGTGAAACTTTAGGAAGTTATTTACTATACTACTGGGAAGGTTTCTGGTTTGAATTTGATTTGAAATAAATATTCGTCGCAATTTTATTTGAAAATTTTCTACTTTAACTCGCAAGCAGCGCCTCTCGCGGCCTCTTCTGGAATTACATTTATAAATTGTAAAAATACTAAAATGTTCCAAGTATAATAAATTTGATATTTAATTTGAGGATTTAGTAATATAATATTCCAATGACGTTGTAAAAAAACTTGACATTTCAATATTAATAAATATTTGAAAAAAATATCTTATTTAAAATTTAATATCTGTTTAAAAATAAGGTGTTTCAAAAATATATTTAAACGCATATAACAACTTTTATTTTTATATACGTTTATAACTCTATATATAGGTGGATTGGATGTTTTCTAGAATCGTTTTAACAAATGTTCGTTAGGCAAACTTTTACTCGGGTAAAAACCGGGCGAAGCCTGGTATATTCGCTAAATACAGTTATTTACAAATGTTCGTTTGTGGCAAGATACTATTCCTTTACTTCAAATAACCGAGTGGACCAATTAATATTGATTTTGTTTAACTTATCGAGTATTTTTCAAGGGACCGGGAAAAAATTTCAAATTATCGAGAGTATAGACAAGTATAGATTCAGTAGAGATTGGATGTTTGCTAGAATCGTTTTAACAAATGTTCGTTAGGCAAACTTTTACTCGGGTAAAAACCGGGCGAAACCGGGAACATATAGATATATAGGTTTGTCGGCTATGCACGCCCTCAATATGTAACTAATCTCGCTGAAATTTGTACAGGACAGAGAGTTAAATCTGGAAGAATTTTTTGTCAAATTTTAACCAAGAAAGATTATAATTAACCAAGTACTGAGCAACAATATATTTTAGTCAGAAATGATTATGACAATATTGCTGTATCATACTTGATTGACCTGAACAAAATCCTTTAGCGAAATATTCACTAAAGCAGACCACGGGCGAAGCCAAATAATAATTTTTAGTAGGCATGAACAAAATTCTACCAGCGAAACATTCACTCGAGCAGAAGACACAGGAAGCCAGGTCATCTCTATATATAAAATATCGTTTCTAGGCCTTTTGACTAAGACCATGTAGTATATATCTAGATATTTTTATTTATATTGTAACAAAGTATTTATTAATTTTATTATTTTTATTAACAGATGTTTATGTTTATATCTTGCAACTCTGTAAATTTCCCTCGTGGCTTATCTTTTGTTTACTATTTCGAAGTTTGTTCTTGCCTGAAATAAATTGCTGTCTTATCCCCGAAGTTGGTCTTCCCTAATTTTCCACGTGGAAATTTTATGGAGATGCTGGATAAGTTAGGGAAGACAAACTGAAGACCGCCGAGAAGACCTTGAAGCCATGGGTGCTGTGATCTACATTTTTAGAGACTGACTCCAGGATTCCACCGCTATGCTAAAGCCAAAACTTCCCTCGAAGATGACGATGTCCCTATAGACGATACGACGACAAAGCCGCTCTTCACGCCGCAAGAAAAAGGACGCAAAGGTACTAGGGACAAAGTTCCAAGACTTCGATGGAATCCTTTGCAAAATACGTCAGATCCATGTCAGTATCTACAATAATTGCTAGCTGTGGGTCACAGCTCCCATAGGGAAGAAGCTAAGAAGCTATGTAACAAAGTATTTATTAATTTTATTATTTTTATTCACAGAGTGGTTATTTTTATGTTTATATCTTGCTACTCTGTAAATTTCCCTCGTGGCTTATCTTTTGTTTACCATTTCATAGTTTGTTCTTGCCTGAAATAAATTTCTGTCTTATCCCTGAAGTTGGTTTTCCCTAATTATTCCACATGGCAATATATATCTTTTTGAAAATACATTAAGCAGAGAGAGTGTATATGTTACCTCAAAAATATATATTTTATATATTATATAAATATTTAATGTAACGAATATTATTATCATTATTATCATAATATTCAGTGTCCCGGAATATTATTATCAATAATGTTCGTTAGGCAAACTTCCACTCGGATAAAACGAAAAATATGTCCAGGGTACCCTAGTGGACATGGCATCTGCCCGGTAAGCGAAACACTGTGGGTTCGATTCCCATCCCTGGGCACTTCATTTTCCGTTTATCATTACTCTTCACAATTCATCCTTTCATACTTCACTCGGATAAAACCCGGGCGAAGCCGGGTACACATCCGCTGGTATATTCATAAAAAGGTGATCACTCTGGTCAACAACATTTTTGCCCAAGAGAACCTGATGGTGTTTCTAGTGTATCTTTTCATGCTGAACTCAAATAGCTAATCAGAAATTTCCATCACGCATGGTTTTTGCGTGACAGCCTTTTTTGGTATTGGGATAAATACAGCAAAAAAATGCAAAAAATATTACGCAAGCATTTTTGCATAAACTTTATTACATTACACTGGTTTACCAAAAAATATTTTTCTTTGTCCCAAAAGAAACAGCATCTTATCTAAATTTTACTCTTTGTGCTGATTCCAAATATACCATTAGTTTTTTTCTATCACGCAAGATTTTTGAGATACACCTACTTGAAATTCTGAAATGTTTTTAATATATAGGCCTATATGAACGAAATATATATATTTTATTGAAAAGTAGTGACAGTGGATTTTCTTCTATACTCTTCTTGTGGTATATCCGTCTTGAGTGTCCAACAATAGACAGCAGCAGATTCCAGCCTTTTAACCTAGAGCCTAAAAGTTTCACTCTGTTTTTTTTTTATATAAATCTAAATCACGTACGAGGTCGTTCAAATCTCCTTGGGTTAACAAATGAGGTTCAGATGAAGCACCTGCTTCAAAATTTGTGTCATCCGACTGTTGCTCTCGTCTATCTGAATCATCGTCACTAAATATTACATTTTCAGGAGGCTGTGGCACAGGTAAAATATCACTATAAGGAACCGGTCTCATAGCAGGAGGCAAATCTGGATATTCAACTGTATGTCTTGATTTGGATGTAATAGAATGTAAAAGAATGGTATTTAGGTTCTCTCCATATCATTGGAACCGCAAAAGGCATATGACGTTCACCTTTAATCCACCCTTTAAGACGTCGAGCACAATTTTCACAACAATGATGAGGAGCGCAAGTCTTATCTTGGTCACCGACTTTACAGCCAGAATAAAGTTGATAGCACTTTTTGATGAGTGGTGTAAAGTTTCGTCATTGAACTTTGAAAGTTGATTCCCCACAAATGTAACAGAAAATATCAGGAATATTAATGCAACGCCTCGGCATACTGACACAGTCTAGTGCACACGATTTATAAAATCAAATCGATAGAGAATAATAAACTGTTCACTTCAAATTTACTTGTCACTTCTGATGCAAATCTATTAAACACATATCGTTAGGTTCAATTTAAATATATATATTAAAACTGTTATTCAGCAAATAGCATTCCAGAGCTTGTCGTTATTCTTGAGTTGAAAGCAAAACAGATTGCATTATAAAATAAACCTATTTAATTAAAAATTCAATAATTTGTTATTTAAATTAATATTTCTGATTCTTAAAGAGAAATATTTAATTAATAATAAATAAAATAAAGCTTTTGGCTCCACATATCAACTCTTCTTGTCAAAAATAAAGCACTGGCTAATGTAATGATGTTTACTTAAAAAATGCTTACGTAAAATTCTCTGCATTATTACTGTATATACCAATTTATAAAAAATGGTTATCCTGCAAGAACTATAGGTGATGGAAAACTTCTGTTTTCATTTTTGAATTCAGCATGAAAAGTTACATTAGAATCAACATCAGGTTTTCTCCGGCAAAAAAAAAAGGTTTTTTGTAGACCTGTGTTATTTATACTTTAATTATTTTGATACCTAATATTTCCATGACCATAGCCGCACACATGTGTATGTCGAGCCCCAATGTTTTTCCAGCCTTGCCGTTCTTTCCTTAGCTACTTTGTATTTTGTCTTAATTTTTTATCAAACTTATGTTTTGGCACACACCATTTTTTCTCACTGTGCTTTCTCAACAGGGGTGTTAAACAAAATGCATTGATTTATTCTTATTTAAAAAAAAAGGTCTTCCTTTTGGCATACGAGAATACCATTTTTCCGTAAACTTATGCACACATATATGTTTTTTATATTAGTTTTAATGAGAGTTTTATAGTAATTTTATATATATATTATATAAAAATGTTATATAAAATGTTATTTTATTTTAAATTTATAATTTATAGAAAAAAAATAGTCTGTTAAATCGACCGCCAGAGGTCGCGCTTTCCCTTTATATAACCCGTTGTTGTTATTTCCCGGAGCCTTAGAATGCTAACCTGATAGCATGTAGAAGGCGGAATAATTGTCATGTTGTTATTTCCCGTTGGCCAGCTCAGCCCCTATAATTATGTAAATAATCTTTTGTTTCTTTATTCTACTCGCCTTAAGTCAAGCAGTAATTTTCACAATTTATGTTTAAATATTTTTAATAAGCTAAATTAAAGCAATATTGATCTAAATATTTTTGTTATTTTACCACGACTGCAATCCCAATCATGTATTCCAATCCTCAGTATGATCAGCATCGGCGGGTAATGGTTCTATATAACTCAAATTCCAAGGTCAACAGCAGAAAATATTTTTCGTAATATATATATATTAAAAAACGAAAGAAAAAAATAAAAGATAAAAAGATCAGGTGTTGAAATCAATATTAAAAATGGCATATCCTGACCAGGAGCACATGTGCTTTACAGAAGGCAGAGCGCCATCTGGTGGAACAGAAATCAACTAAACATTGATTTAGCCTGTTCCATGATATTTGGCCAACCCAATTTCTTGACAAATCAAGAAAAGCCATCCACGAACACGTTTCGCGCTTTTGGCGCTCGTCAGCGTGGAGTAGGCTGAACCACTGTGACCAAAAAATATATTTTGGTCCCAGTGGCTTCCCGAAAAACCAAAAAATGGGTATTTAAGGCCAAAATTGCATAAATACGCTTAGCACATTAAAAACGAAAGAAAAATAAAAGATAAAAGATCAGGTGTTGAAATCAATATTAAAAATGGCATATCCTGACCAGGAGCACATGTGCTTTACAGAAGGCAGAGCGCCATCTGTTGGGTTGGCCAAATATCAGGGAACAGGCTAAATCAATGTTTAGTTGATTTCTGTTCCACCAGATGGCGCTCTGCCTTCTGTAAAGCACATGTGCTCCTGGTCAGGATATGCCATTTTTAATATATATTGAATTATAAATATAACGTCAAAATATATGTAGAGAGTAAGTTATACCTGAGGAGAAATTTTGAACTTAGTTTTATATATATTTTATTATGCATATTTTTAGAGAAAAAAAAAAACAGTTTTGTGTGAAGAATTTAGAAAAAAAGAAAGTTAAAATAAGTCGAATAGATTCATATTTAGGGTTTCAATTTTCTCTCTCTCTATATATATTTTTACTCCTTATTTTTTTACTAAAAATAAAAACCACTTTGCAGCTTTAAATCTATTCTATCTTCCCGTTAACTTCCTTTGCTCTTAATTCTTTACAACGAACTATCTTTCACTATATATAAAATTTACATATTTATATATAGAAAAATACTTTTTAAAATGTATATATTTCTCAGGAAGTCTCTAGGACCAAAATATTTTTGGTCGTAGAGGTACAGTCTGCACAACGCTGACGAGAGCCAACAGCCCGAAACGCGTTCGTGGTTGACTTTTCTTGATTAATCAAGAAAATGTGTTGACCAAATAGCGGGGAACAGGCTAAATCAACGTTAAGTTGATTTCTGTTCCACCAGATGGCGCTCTGCCACCAAAAGGTTCATGTGAACGTGGTCAGGATATGCCTTTTTGATTTTAATAACAAACACCTGACCTTTTAAAAATATTTTATTGTTTATTATTTTTTCACATATATATATATATTTGATTGCGGCGACGGTCAATAGATGGCGTCTGGTTTTAGACGTCTATTTTGACGGGAGAGGCGACATTTGTCTCTTTAGATCAATTTCCTCCCGGCAAAATTTCCATCTATATATATATATATATATATATATATTAAAAATAAAGAAGGCATCTCCTGACCACGAGCACATGTGCTTTTTAGATGGCAGAGCGCCATCACGGAGCAAGCTAAATAAACGTTTAGTTTATTTTTGCTCCACTAGATGGCGCTCTGCCATCTAAAAAGCACATGTGCTCGTGATCAGGAGATGCCTTCTTTATTTTTAATATCAACACCTGACCCACTTATCTTTTATTTTTTTCTATTGTTTTTTCATATATATATATATATATATATATATATATATATATGTGTGTGTGTGTACCAAAGGAGGCACTTCTATCTTTAAATATGCCTCAGACCAATACATCAATGTTATTTCCTTAGTAAAAATTTGAAGATGGTGATAAAAAACCATTTTATGGCAAAATCAGACAAAAGCCAAACTGTATACCATGGTTTCGGACTATGGCCCTCATCAACAGGGGCGGCTTCGATTTCATGAATATTATTGCTTGTGGTACACGTATATCCCCAAAAAGCGCTAACTTCACAAATAAACTACAATTTTAGTTAAGTTTAGTTTATTAATAACAAATAATATTTTGAGTCAAAAGGCGATCCACCTGGATCTGTAAAGAAAAAAAAACAATTATTTCTCTAAATATTTCGAAAGATTGCTCCTTCCTTATCAATTTATTGTACAATAAACTTAATTTACAAATTCTTGTAGATCACATGGAAACCACCTTTCTCATTGGTCGAAATAATTAATGCATTATTATCATTAATTATATTTGACCAATTACAAAGTTGTTTCCATGTGATCTACAATAATTTTTAAATTAAGTGTGTTGTGCAATAAATTGATAAAAAGGGAGCAATCTCTCGAAATATTTTGAGAATTTTTTTTTTTTCAGATCCAGGTACGCTTTTTTTTCATATAAACAAGTAATGTCTGAAAACGACACCTTGGTTTCAAATCGCATAACTCTCCAATATGCAAAGTGAGTTATGTATGTCGAGAGGAATGTCAGGTTCTAGATCCGGTAGCATCTTCTGCTTGACTTGCTCTTTAAGTAAAAGAAGTTGTTATACCTGAACGGAAACTCTGTTCACTGTACTTCTTTTTTTTCTTTGAAGTTGTTAATATTTTAGTAGAACTATGGATTAAAATACTATTTATTTAAAATATATCATTAGCTATAGTATATCGTAATAGTTATTAGTCTGAATGTTGAATAATAATATTTAGGTATGGGGGGACAGGTTATTTATGCACACACATACGCACACATATATAAATCCTATATGAAACTGAGAAATATGAGGTTTAAATCTTGATATTCCGTTTTTTTTTTTTGACAATTCAAAAGTCCGTAGTCCTAATAGGTACAATATAAAATATAACACTTATTTTGGATTATTGGAGAAATTGATTGAATAAAGGAACCCTCCACTGCCTTATCGAGTATAAATAGCACTGGTTTTGATATACGTGAATAGAAGCTCTGTGAAAGTACCTCAGGGTATGGTCTCAAGTTTAGATTTGTTGGAGTCGTTCTTGACGACCACATAGGACTGCATGCATTTTGTATATAACCTCTCCTGATTGTACATAAGAAAGTTATTTTACTAGCTTGCGCCATCTATCCAAATAAATATAGGCTAATATTTAATTCACTCGTTTTTCTATGTTTCCATATTTCCAGATTTCGCTTTTTTTTGTTAGTTCTTAAAAGAACGGAGTATAAAAATATTGACTTATATAAAATTTACAGTATAAACAGGGGTTATAATCCCTACCACCATTGTTTGACCATGTGTATTTGGAATATTTGTACGATAAAATAATTATCTTCAAAATCAAAACTTCATAATTCGTTGATTCTCCATATATATAGGCCCCTCACTGAGGATTTCCATTTCTTGAAACTGTAAGAACATGTTTCAAAAACTTATAAACAAAATATTTGTCACCATTAGAGTGCGTAATTCTTATTTCTGTACAAATAATGGTCGCAGTGGTACATGCTCCACACTGACGAGCGCCAACTGCGCGAAACGCGTTCGTGGATGGATTTTCTTGATTTATCAAAATTTGTGTTGGCCAAATATCAAGAAACAGGTTAAATCAACGTTCAGTTGATTTCTGTTCCACTAGATGGCGCTCTGTCATCTAAAAAGAATATGTGCTCCTGGTCAGAATATCCCTTCATTATTTTCAAATAATTTATTGTGTTACCTGCTTATTGTTTATGGTAACGTGCGAGTAATTGATGACCTTGTGTGATCTCTATTCAATATCGCCGTGTTAAACACACCATGGTACCAGCACTTCCTGTCCGACACTACTACAAGTGTCAAATTGTATATCCTACCACACATTATAACATGTCAAACTAGGGGCAGGTATGACCACGTCGATAATCCACAGTTTGGGGCTTGGCGTAGTTCTTCCTTTAGCCCGCTGGATCCACGTTAGTGGCATTTACATTATGGAAATGTATTCCGAATCTATCAAATATATGAAAATTTGATTCGGTGATTTTTATTACAAAAAGTTGTGTGAATATCTCGACCAATGTCAGAGATAAATTTGAACCTTTATATTTTTATTGGGTAATTTATACTCTTTATACCTATATGGGTAGTTCCTACATCTCTCAATCAACATTCCAACAACATAAAACCATTTCAGGTTTAATATCTTATTATATCTATAATATATATAGAGAGGTATACTTGTTCTATTATATGATATTTTCATCGCGTCTTTTATTTAAAAATAAATATCGTACAAATAATACAATTGTATGTGTAAATAGAATAATTTAAAATAAAATATTATATCTCTTCAAAAACACAAATGAAATGTAAATATATATTTTGGTATTTGTTAACGCTGCAAGCTAAGTTTGTGATTTGTAATTCTTATATATACAAATATACAATAACAAAAAATATTTGTTTTAGTTTTGGAAAAATTTTATGGTAATGTTGATCTTAATATTCTACGCCATTAAATCGTTTTCTATACAAGTTTTAAGTCTGCTGGTGCTTTCATTGCTCGATTTGGATCTATGCTGACCTTGTTTTCCTGTTGTGTCTACGGTTATTGGTTGAAATTCAAGCAGAAAACTTTTTTAGAGTCTGATTTGCTAAGCACTTTCATATTCTTTAGCGATTTCTCCTTACGTTTCTTTGTTTTTGTTCTGCAGTCGTCTCTTCCATCGTATAGCAGTTTCGGTTAGTTGTCCGTTTTTCATATATTTATTATTTTTATATGTACTGATATACATTCCAAGATTATTTGGGATAATTTGGGTGAGGGTAAATTATTTGTGTATTTGAACGTTTTTTTACTTTGTTTTTATTAAATTGAATATTATATACTACACTACACCACACACTTATGTGTAAAGTTTAAATGAGAAGACAAGTTAATTAAAATCCCGACTGAGAGAAATTCCGTGCACTAACATTGTCATCGGGATTGAGCAGGTGTACAAATCTTTAGACTTCAAGGTGGTCTGAAAATAAATTGAAATTAACAGATTCGCGATCATACATGAAAGCAATTTAAATACAGCCGACTACTAAGTCAGATTAATAGAGTATAAAATCATTCTGAATTCATCGCTCGATCATATGACAAAATAGCGCATTAAAATTTGTTTGATAAAAATGTTATTTGCGAAATCTTCTATCAACTAAAATTCAAAATTGTTATATAATTAATATTTTATATATATTTATAAACATTATATATAATTTTAAACCCTGTTTCACATAAATATTTGGGTTCCGAGTAACGCGAATTCAACAATTGGCCAGATGTTTGAGGATCCTAGCTGGACTTGCACCATCGCATCGTGCATGATTCATTCAATCACGGCCGTTAACCCGATTGCCTTATTTCTTCTAGAAGAGAAGAATATTTTGAATTGGGTAGAGCTCTTGGATGAACATCGCTCTAAATAAAGGGTAACAATACGAGATAGGTACAATCACAAAACTTAAGGAAATTAGACCTTTTAGCATGTATATCGGGATTAAGACAATAACTCTTAAAGATATTTGATACACACACACATTGACCTTTATTGAAGACCCATAAGATAAAAAAGTGTGAACAAATTTCCTCTTTCTCTTAAAAAAAAAAGCAGACGACCGGCAACATCATATATTTTCTCCTCCCTAAATTTTGTCCATGAGTGTACTTCCGGGGTCGTGTGTAAACTCAGACAAATAAAAGTTATTATTTTTCAAAATAACTTTTAATAAATTGAAAATATATGTTCAAAAAATGTTATACTTAGTAAACTTCCTGATCGCCTATAGTGAGGCATTTTGTTGAGTTGCATTGTCATCGGGATCGTGAAAATGTGTTAATTTTCAGGCTTCAATGTGGTCTTGGAATGGTGCTCTGATCGAATATTGCTAGGTAGACTGCCTGCAGTCTTATACGAGTATATGCAAAATAGAAGAGGAATTATATAAAGTATATTGGTGAATTATTGATTTTGTAAGAATTGGGGTCTTTGTAATTTTTAAGTTATAAATTCTTATTTTTTTAAACTATTGTTCATTTGAACAAATTTATATGAGAGCTATGAATATAGAATCGGTGAAAAATGAACAAAGCCACTTGAGTGATTGCTACATACTATTGAACAAAATATAATCATCTGCTATACTGTCTTCCCAGCACCAGAATATGTCGCAGGTTGAAAACCGTTCATTAACTTGGCCGAGGACACGGACACTCATAAGATAACCATCCCCATCGAGAGAGTTCGACATCCAGATCTTTGTAGCTGCAATGGTGACGCCATATCGTAGATGAAGGCCGTTCGTAGAAGCACGTTAGTTCAAATCACAGTATTTAATCGGTTATTTAACATGGGGGCTGCCAAATAACTACTGGCGTACATACCTCGGTCTAGGTCCATCGGTGCCAAATATCTTCAGCCTTAAGACTAGTCTGGACAGCTCACAATTCATCGGTACCGCAATACATCTCTTCGATATATAACAGTTATCTCATATTCTGCTATTTATTCATATTTTAAATAATCACAGCCGATTTTTATAACTACAGCATGTTCTTCATGCTTCCTTGCTCCATGTTTCACTTATGACAGCGTGTACTATTAAATACGTGCGGTGTAATGCAGGAGAAATTTACGGCTACCACAAATTAATAATAATTAAGTATTAAACCCCGTGAGATTATATGCGTCGAATTCCAAAAGAAATATATTCTAACATTGGTGTATCATTAACTATGGAGTTCTATGAGATCCTTCTCTCTGTTTTTCATTTCCCATCATCCTCATCGTCCAGCATAGAGAATGTCATAGAGCATTCAGCTTTAAAACGACCTTGGTTTTATATATCAGTTGTATTTAGTGATGCACACAAATTTGATATGGCTATCGTTTCAGTTCGCTTAGCTACATGTAGGCCGGCCATTTTTATTCCTCTTAGCTTCAACATGATAGAATTGACGCCGCCACCTATTACCATATACGACGAGAGTGGCTTCTACGGCAGTTCTGTGTGAATGTCATTAGTGCACTCGTGACACGGAAAATGGCTGATTCTCACGAAGTGCGGATATTACGTTCAGTTTTATAATCAGAAATAACGCAGCGGAAACTATTCATTAAGCAAACACCCTACAAAGAAAGTGCCCTTAGTAAAATGTGGGTATAAGGATGGTTTTCTCTGTTTAAAAATGGGGACATGTGATCGGTTAAAAATGAGAACTGTTCCGGTATCCTCCAACTTCTTGAACCGAGAACAACATCGACAAAATTCATATTCATACCAACAAAAATCAACGTAGAACAATCCATTAACTCTAACAGTGACAGTTAATTTTCAAGGCTAAAAAGTCGCATAAAATATTTTTCAGAATTATCCCCAAGAATCAATGAAATTATCGCGTTCTAGCTTGATTAGCTTGAACTAGGAACCATTTTTATCTCCAACAGACTTTTTGTCTTTGTTAATAATATTTTTTAAAAACCTTGAAACGGGAAACGTTTTGCCGATGTCGACGGCCTAAAACGCCATGTCAGGATTCAAAATGACTGAATTTAAAAGGTGCTTTCAATGCTAGAAATGACGTTTAGACAAGTGCATTTATGATTCAGGAAATTACTCTGAAAGAGATGTAAGTTGAATTTATATAAGAAAAAAGAACACGCCTTTCACACATAAATTCCGGATATTTGGTCTCTCCTCGTTTATGTCCAATATATTGTGCTTCCCTTCTACTCATTTACCTCTGTATCGCTTCCTCGAATAAAGCGACGTCCAATTGAGAAGGGAAAGGTGAAGGCGATTTACGCCTAGAAAAAGAAGCCAATATGCTCTTCCAACTGTATCTACCGAAGGGGCTTAGCTTCATGTCCATGGCAACGAAGATTCACATCTAACAAGAAAGTAAAAAATCTACAGATTATCGACAAAAAATGGCAGCTATAGCTGACAAAGATGTTGTCGGACATATCCCTAAACCGCCAATTTCGTCCCAAGTTGCCCCCAGCCAGAACCTGATCTGTGCTTCACGAATCGCTAGACCTCCTTCCCCCTCTCTCTCTCCATACGGTAACGCAATTTAAAACCAAACGATGTTCTCGCATTATTCTTTGTGGCATTCCACTTTATCCTTAGATCTGGAATAATAGTTAACATACAAATATATATATGCAAAATAATAGAAAAATAAAAAGGTAAGGTGTTGATATTGAAAAACTAAGAAGGCATATTCTGACCAGGAGCACATCAATGTTTAGTTGATTTCTGTTCCACTAGATGGCGCTCTGCTATCTAAAAAGCACATATGCTCCTGGTCAGGATATGCCTTCTTTGTTTTTAATTATTAATATTAAAAATATTCTGCAAATATGTGCTAAAACTATAAATGAAAAGCCAAATTTATAAAGGTCAAAGCATCGTTCTCTAAAGATTACGAAGTCATTATTTAAAAAATGTCAACTATTTATATTTCCGTTAAACTTATAAATGTTCGAACTTTGTTTTTTTTTTTTTGTTCGTTATAATTTTTTAATATCATTAATAATGCAGTTAAAGTAGGCAATATGAATTAACTTCTCAGACAATTAGTTTCGTCTATTCTCTCTAATCAACCATAGCAACCGTCGTCAGACTCACTAGGATCGGACTTCCGTGAAACAGGCGTCAGCTTCGTCGAGCTCCCCGAGATGCTTGAGGCAAACTCCTTTTAATAGCAGAGCCAGGGCCATGTCTTCTGCCCACCAGTTGGCCACGGGGTTCTCCTCTGTACACACAGGGCGTCAATTTTGCTGAATATATATCTCGGGTTAATCTTTTTAATAAGATATTCGTGTGATTATGAAAATGGTCTCTCCTGATCTTACAACTGAAAGTGGCTGATGGCCTGCGCCATTTATTATGTTTCATATTTGTGGAAAGTTATTTTTTTTTCGAAAACTTATTCTCACTTATAAAAACAAAATATGAGCAGACTTCCTTATTTTTTATTACACATAGTATCGATGTTGATACCACAAATATTTCAACAGATATCTATTCCAAGAATCCGGAATTTCGTGAAGAAATCGATTATCTAAAGGAAACGATAAAAAGAAAACAATAAAATGTTGAACTAAACAGTAACTCTATATTGACAGGTTGGTACATTAAATTTAGGTACAGCTTATAAAGTCTTAATACTCTCACTTTGTTCTATGGTCTGACATACTCTATACTAAAAACAATTGTCAAATGTCAAAATGTCAAAAATAAAAACAGATTGTGATTCTTTACATACATATTTTGGGGAATTATTTTCTTTTCAGCCCTTTTCTCAGAAAAAAATCCTACATTTCAAGTCCTCTCATATTGGATCTCTGGTAGACTCTTGGTATGGATGCCGCAATATTTCCCTGAGTTGGTGTATGCACAACTTCGCTATTATAGAACCATTGTAAAGGTTCATCGTATAATTCTATTTGATATCAACCTGCTTGGGACACATTGGATTCTTACCAACTATTAGTAACCTTGATTATCTGTCATTAAGACCATAGGACCTTCTAAATGTTCATTAAATTACATCACGCCCAAAGGCATTCTAAAAGGATCTGAATCTCCATACCAATAACGAGAATTCGGAAAAATCTTGACAGAGATTTTTACCCGTAACTTCTTGAAATTTGAAGCGAGAAATCTGACTTCAATTTGATGCAAACACCTATGTCTCATCACCTCTGTATTTTTGTTTCAGCATGTCTGAGTTATTCAGGAGCTTTCCAAAAGAGTTTCACACGGAAAATTCCAGAAATACTTGCATAAAAGAGGTCTCTCAGAAACACCAAATTGTTCCTGCGGAAAAACTGAACAAACTGCTCTTCACCTTATCTACGACTAACTTTTCAGAAGTGAGACATCGATTGTTCCCGGATCTAAATGATTTAACTCTATTACATCAGCCACTTTGTCTATATAAATTTCATGAACTTTGTCGATTAATAGATGTAAATCTTTAGATGATAAAAAGATATATATATTAGCATATAAATATATTATTCAATCCAATATATGCCCTTTTTATTATTTAAAGAATCTAATATGGATTTCTCTATATTCAGAACATGTGTGTATATCTGTAAACATTTAATTATAAGTTCTAATTTGTTTGTTGTTTTGTTTGTTTCTTCTGTAATAGACGCAAATATTTCAATATCGTATCTGGTTGATTAATAAATTAAAAGCCTTTCACAAATTGAAATTCTAGCCTTTTTTTGTTCCAATATTATAAATATAGAGACAAAATGAACTCATATCCAAACCATATTCAAATATTCGCTTAATATTGATATCACCAATCCATACGATATTGCTAATTGACTGCTCATTTTCACAATTGTCATTCCGGGGTTTTATCGCAAGAGGCTTTCGATATTTACCTGGTTTCTGATGATGCACGATCCACCAGGTCGAATTTCGTCAAAAGCATTTGTTTTTTTCATTTTGTATGTTGGCGTACCGATTGAAAACGTTTGTAATGCTATAAAATAATCATCTCCATACGACCCTTTAATTAAAGCATTAGTTTCTAAAGCTGCTTTATATATCGAGTCACAAACAAAATTCAATAGAGATTCGACGCTCGATAAAACTTTCGTTTTTAAAGAAACTTTTCCCGAAGAACTTTCTGACAACTTTCACTTTATAAAATAAATTCGAATCACGTGCGCTCGGGATATGTTCAAATTATATATTATTCAAAAACTTATATTATGAAGATTAATATTACAACCCTTTGATTCTCTTATTTTTATTATGTTTTAAAATACAGCCTTGCCTACTTAATGATCAAACTTTTACATACATACATACCAAAGTACTGAATTATAAATAAAGGTGTTCATACACTGCGTGACATTGAAAATGGAACACCAAGAAATAGTGGCCAGAAAGTGATGAAACTCGGCAGACAGAGAGAGACAGGGACGAACAATAAGTGATCTTTATTCCAAAATGATAGTCATAATACAGAGCGAGAACGGCGTCGGTTTAGTAGCAAGTAGGACCACCGCGGACGGCGATGCACGCAGCAACACGTCTAGGTAGAGAGTCAATCAGAGTACGGATGGCGTCCTGAGGGATGGCTCTCCATTCCCTCTCAACCATTTGCCACAGTTCGTCTTCTGAACGCGGCTGTGGCAAGGCATGCAAACGGCGTCCAATGATGTCCCAGACGTGCTCGATTGGTGAGAGATCAGGAGAGTACGGTGGCCAGGGAAGCATCTGTACATCTTGCAGAGCTTGTTGGCTAATGCGAGCAGTGTGCGGTCGGGCGTTATCCTGCTGATAAAGGGCATTGGGTACCCCCTGAAGGTAGGGGAGTGTCACCGGTCGCAGCACATCATCAACGTATCGTTGGGCCGTCATAGTGCCCTGAATACGAAGTAAAGGTGACCTGGAATCATACGCGATTGCGCCCCAAACCATGATTCCACGTTGTCGCACGGTGGGGCGTTCCACAATTGCTGCCGGATTGGACCTTTCTCCACGTCGACGCCACACGCGTACACGGCGACTATCACTGGACAAGCAGAAACGCGACTCATCTGAGAACACGACCCTGTGCCATTCCGTCATCCACGTCGATTTAGCCAGGCACCATTCCAAACGTTGGCGCCTATTCGGTGGGGTCAATGGCAGTCTTCTTAGCGGACGGCATGAGTGCAAGCCATTAGCAACCAATCGACGGGAAATGGTTCTGGTCGAGATGAAATGATCTAGGGTGTTTTGCAGATGTTGCAGGATGGCGGTACAAGTGGCTTGTGGGGCCGCCACTGCTTGTCGAAGGATACGCCGATCCACACGTGCTGACGTCACTCTGGTTGCACCGACATTCCTATAAATTGCCACATTTCCTTGTTCCAACCATCTTCTCCACAGTCGGTGCACCGTGGACGCACCAAGGTGTGTATCAGCTGCGATTTGACGTATGGACCAACCTGCCCTTTTCATTCCGATCACCATGCCCCTCGTAAAAGCGTCTGTCTGCTTGAACTGCCTCCGTTTATGATGACCTGGCATTCTCTGTTATTACACGTGTCTTTTGACACAAGAACAAAATTTCTACAATGATTTTCCTTGAAGAAATAACGACACGAATACTGTCCTTTCTGCAAGTTCCTTCCCTTATATCTTACTCCATGTGCGCACGAGAGCTGCGCATTTTACATCATTTGCATAACTCAGTTAGGCGCGTCTACCCAGAAATTTGCATAATATTCTGGCTACTATTTCTTGGTGTTCCATTTTCAATGTCACGCAGTGTATATTCAATCTCGTTTTCATTTATCAAACGTTAAAATTGATTTTTAAATATCTCTAAATGCTTAATATTAGGGTCGACAAAAAATGCCTTTGTGTGTAGCCTCACTTTAGGGCTTTCTGACCTAAATTTGGTCGTCTGGAACCTGAGGCGTCACCACGCCGTTAATTGGTCACGGAGGCCGGAAATGACGTCATAAATCCGGTCAGAAGATCCTTTGAAGACCCGCCGCTCATTACAGACGACACCACTGTGGCCTAATGAACGTCTGCTTTATGAATCCCTGGTCAGCAGTCATTTCTCTCCTCTTGTACTCTGTGATTTAATATTGTCCTACCATCATCATCACTCCAGGGTTAATTGAGCTCTATAAAGATGATTTTCTTTATATCTAAACATTACTTATCTTCCTAAAAATGGTACATTCCATAGTAAACACGTCCAAGATCAAAAACGTATCTTCTCAGACGTCTCAAAATCTGTTAATCTTTCTCAGTCTTTGGCTTAGGATTACCGGAATTATGTAGCACAAGGCTGTTATCTATTTGGATATTTACACCAAATGTTATTAAAATTTATATTGAAAATGTAAAGGATGTATCAGGTAAATTGGGAACAACCACAATGAATTTTACCTTAAATGTATTGCAAGTAAAATAAAACATTTGAAATGATATTTGTCATAGTAGTAGATAAAATGATATAGTTTATTATTAAATTTATATTATTTTTATTAAATTTTTCAGATTTATTAGTTTATAATATTTAGTTCTCATGGTCGGGCCAAAGACTTATGGGACACCCCTCGTATTCAATGGAGTTCCATTATAAGATACAACAATCTCGAGGCGAGTGAGGAATGAAGCATAGGCCTTTACGACGATGACCAAATGGGTCTTCACCGTGTGAACCGCTTTCTCGACAGCCCCAAAGGTGTTGTGGTGAGCTTTGTGTTGACATCTCTCTCAACACGCCAATACATAAACGCCAAATATCATAACTCCAGTGACTAGGTACGTTAAGATTGTATCTTTTTTGCTTTGTGGGCAGGAACTGAGTCTTGTTGGACGATATATTTCCTCCTGAGGCCAATATGTCCATCCAAGGCCTCACGACGGTCTCCGAGAAGAAATAGGGTGCATAACATCACCTTCACTGCTGATAACGCCAAGGACCCTCACGGAGTAAAGAAATTTAATGTTCATCATGACCGGTACCTATGCGGGATCTTTCTTGGGTCCAGCGATCATTCCTGAGATTTACTTTTTGGTCCACGTCAAAGTCTTTTTCATCAGTAAATAACCTCAGCATGCCACAAGAGTTATTTTTCAGATTGTTGAGGAGGGCAGCAGCCTTTCCATTTATTTTATCCTTTGTATTCTCAGAAAACAACTGGCTTTCCGAAGGGTATAGTGACTTGAGACCAAGTTATGTCAATTGTCATAGAGACAACGTCCCACTATGGTTAGGCCCACATGCTCTTCCCAGGGTTTCTTTCGATCTTCTCCTTGATATTTTGATAAATTCTTCGCCTCTTGCCCTGCCGATCGACGCGAGTGATTTTTCCACGCCGTCCTTCCTTATTTGTTACTATCTGCCTCATCAAATAGCTTCTTGACACGACACGATTCCGGCGCACAGTGCAACATTGATGGCTGCTCGAAGTTCGAATTCTCGATTATTGTTCATCACAACATGTAATGTTACATTTTACATGAATATGGCCACGGAATGAAGAAAAAAAACATTTTTTGTATGTTATAGACTGCCAAAGCTATTTCCAATTTACCTGATACATACTGTATATAATTATTTATTTACGTGATTTAGTGTTGAGAGAGTCTGGGTATTATTATCAAACTTTTAAATTTCTTATTGTAAGCATAAATTGACGATGTGCCAAGCATGTATCACAAGCATTCCACATATCATATTAAGACCTTTTGTGAATTTTAAAAGACCTCCAATTTTGCGCCTATTTCAATTTGCATAATATCTTCTGGAGGAAGGCTTTCATTGTATTTTGGGTCATGTCAGGTCATGTAGATCACTTATAAAGGCGGTGACGTATCAGAAGAAGCTATTCTATAAAGTTTTACTGTGAGTCGGCCTTATGTATATAAAGTGACCCGTGTGTGAGAATATATAAAAGAGATAGGGAAGTCAAAAATTACAAGAATATATGCCCCCTTCAGTCCATCTTGGCTGACGGAACATTTTTTTTTTCCTTCTGAAAGAATGAAAGTAAACTTGGCCCTTCAAAATTCTTGGATCCATGTCTCAATGCCCGATCCTTTTCCGTGGAAGGCGCTAAAGTCCCGTTGAATCGATCGTCAATAAGTAGATTTTTCTAACGTATTCTTCCATGTCGGACCATGCCTTTCTTTTCTGCCTCGCCTCCAACTTGTAGGTCATTATTCCGAACTCCTGCCTCTTATATATGTCCACCGCCAACACGACTACGACATCAAATGACCACATATATATTTAACTAGAGCATTAGTCCGCTGCACATGTCGAATAAGCTCGCGCATGCGTCTCACCGACCAATCAATGTCAGAATGTATACCCTTTCGTCAACCGTCATAATTGTAGGACCTCACTTCCTGCCTGCCAATGGTGGCAGAAATGCGCATCAATCAACCAGATAGCTCCGAGGGAAAAAATGGCAAACAGCGGTCGAAAAACACGGACACCATATATATCAAACTATAAGCCATTTTGCGTAGTTTATAGTGATGCTCACCTTTTCAAAGTATTGGTATAGATTTGAATCAAATGATTATTTAGGTTCCGAAAATATTCCAATTTTTGGTTTCGTGCCTATTTTATGAAGGGAATTATAAATATAGTGGGGATAGTTTTATATTCGAATAAATTTTATGTCATTATTTGTGTGATATTGTGATTTATTTGAAGGTTACACAGATAAATAATATTGAGAGAGAATGACAACTTACAATATTCATTGAAATTCAGTCTAAAAACAAAATATTTCATAAATGGTGCTGGTTATGGTAGTACCCCAATGTTGGGTTCTGGAACAAGTTATGGGCTCTGTGTCCATGTCGAATTGATAACTTTAAATCTCTTACAAAAATGAGAATAAATATTTGTAGTGCATCAGAATATGGAATTTAATATGTATAAACCTTTCTTTCTAAAATATCTTCTAATTTTTTTTTTTAAATCAATATAAAATTCCCATTGAAATAATTGATTTTTAAAATAAGAGTATATTCTCGCTATATTTGTATAAATATTGTAGCAAAATATATTTTATTAGCCTTATCCTCCCTGGAATTTTAAAAATGAAATCGAAGCCGCCCTTGTACTGATGAGGGCTAAAGCCCAGTAATCTGGTTTTTGTTGTTGTTGTTGTTTTTCTTTTGTCCGAATATGCCAAAAACCTCTGTTTTGTGGCTCATTCTTTATCATTATTAGAGAAGTTTTAACTAGGATGCTTTACATTGCATCGTTATGATGCACAATTAAAGGGAGGTGTGTCTCGTTTGGTACATAAATGTATTTCGATATGTGCAACGAGAGCATCTCTCTACTTTAAAAATGCATAAAAACAATGCCTTTTGTTCATAATTACTGTGAAGAAAAAGCATTATATGTAATGAATAAGCGCTCCAAATTATGCATGTCACCATGTCTCAGGATCAGGATATAGATATCAAAACCTTTATCTAGAATGACTTATACAAATAGACCATTTTTCCTTATTGTTGGACGGAGCTTAGAAACCTTGAGTCAATCGTGAAAGACATTGTGATGTTAGAAAATCTCAAATTGATATCCTGATGTCGGAGAGATGGTTCATAGTTCGAGGCATATTTCTGCGACCTTCCCCATGCTCTTGGATACTAAGGAAGGATGACCTCGCCAACAATCCCTTCCACAATACCTATCTTTTCTTGAACTTGATTCTGCTCTGCCTTGTGGACTTCCATCGAATTAATTTAATCTAGCTAAAGACTTTTCAGAAACTTTATTTTTAACCGTTTCGGAATATTTCTCGAGTAATGGCATAGTCAGCAATTATCCTCATCATATAACCCTTGATTTATGATACAATATTTTTTCTTTACCCGGAATTTTAGAGCCATTTTTATTTGTAAAGTCAAGAGGTGCATTTGATCGCAATGCGCCTTTCATACGATTCTTCAATTTTGAAATGAAATACCATGGAATGACATGAATAGCAATTATCTCTTGATATATGAAGATATTTTTCTACTTTGTGCTAAATTAACGTTTGATAGCATGTTTTGCAATGTTCAATAATATCATATCTGTTTATTTACTTCTTGATCTGAAAAACGGGAAGGAACATAATCAGAATTTCATCCTCTATCTGGAATAACTTTTGACACTGTAGTTTCGACGCATCCTGTAGTTTGAAGACTTTTGAGTGAAATAAATCAACGAAGTCATTTATCGCATCGCTTGATTTATAAATTGACTTTCGCCGAATTTCCAGAGCAGTAGTTGCAATCTTCTTTATCATATAACTGGTACGGAAAAATACTTTCGCGGTGCGACTATTAAAATAGAAAGATTTGTTGAATATTCAACATTGCTCCTGCACAAAATTGTCAAGGTGATTTGTGAAGAACTTATTTCCTACTCCTTAAGTCGATATTCCAGTTTACAATCAATTTATACTTCTCGATATCCAAGGCAACATTAATTTGACGAATCCTCTGATCTCATAACCTGCTTTGAGGTGAAATTAGGAATCTTGATCCCATGTAGTCATCTTACCCCAGATCTGCATCTGCGGGATCTTGATCACATGTAGTCAAATACTCAAGATATACATCTGCGGAAATATTGATCACTTGTTGTCAGCTACTCCAGATGTTGAGAGGCGGGATCTTCTCTGAGGATCTACGTGAGTATTTCTTTGCCTGGTTGACCTCTACGGATCTTCCTATTCTGATCAAATATCGCCAATAACATTGAAATTGTTATTTAATGTTATTTAGAAGGAAAGGTTATAATTGACATTTTAGATGGTAAAAGTAAAGTGCATTGTGCGCCTAATCTGATGACGGGAGCAGAGCCGTTACTTTAAAAACGTCCCACATAGATTTTTTGGCCTTGTTACTCTCTAAATACCCAAAAGTAAATTCGTTATATACTTTTTTTTATCAACATAGTCTATTTTCGCGTAGAAATTAGAGAATACACACCTCAGAATTACATAGTAATTCATTCTAATGAAATAAGAATAATCATTACATGAAATACCAGAGAAGCAATGAAGGACGTTTGCTGAGTAGCAAAATATAAATATTAAAGTTAATAATTTATTCATAAAATAATAAATATTTTGCTACAATATATTCAAATGTACCACAAATATCCATATTAATGTGAATATAGAATGTGTAAAGAGAGAGAGAAGGCACATATCATATATTAAAATACATCAGAACACACACACAATGTCCTTTGTTTATTTCCGTTGTGAGGAACACAGAGGTGGAGATATTGAGCCACAACTCTACCTTTGACGATTTCAAATAGAATATAACCGTTATACCATAGTTTCGGACAATTACATGAGTGTTTTTGTCTATAAAAATATAGTTTAAAATATATTACCTAATAAAGATACATTCACAACTTTGTAAAAGTATATAAAAAGTGCGAGGGTATTTGTTCCAGCCTCCCGCTAGTTCTTGGAGGTAGTACACATCTAGCTTTTTGAAGGCCTTTTTAGTGTTCAGAAAGATATATATTTTTAGTTTAAACCGATGTATTCTAGGATGTGTTGTGTAAGGCTGGTTTCACTAGGCATTTGATGTAGACAGAGAAACTTTTCTCACCCCCTCAAATGTCGAAGATTTCAGGTGGCCTGCTATAAACTTGTAACCCTAGCGCAATGTCCTTGCGCGAGAGATTAGAAGTCTATATCGCTGAGTTTAGTGATGCTCATTTCTGTATCTTCTTTTTGGGAGCCTAATTTGGCTAATGCATCAGCGTTTATATTTCCTGGAATGCCTATATGCGATTGTATCCGTTGGAATGTGATGATTCTTTCTTTGTTGAAGGTCATTAGGGTTATTTCTCTTTGTGAAAGGAATCATGGTTCGTGAAGTAGTTCTTGAGGCTATGGATATAAAATCTGATAGTCTGTATAAATGGAGCCTTTTGGTATGCTTTGATTGTCTATTGATTGAAGTCATTTTGGTTGGCTGTTAATTTGGTTTCAAATATGAAGAAGCCGGTAGTGTTTAATAATTATACTTCTTCCGACTTATAGATATTTGAAGTGTGAAAAACATACTGCCAGTAAATCCATTTTCGAAGAAACTTCCACATGTGAAATTTTAACAGTATCTGGTTGGGTATGTCCAATTATTTGAAGGCTCATTCATTTATAAATTTCTGGAATGGTGTTACTTTTGGATTGGTTTTGATAGGTTGGCACTGAATATAAGGTGTGGCTAAGTTTTGTAGGGAGCTATGTAGATTTTGAAATAGGTATTTTAGTTAATATTGGCATAGTTGTTGGTTGTGGCTTTGTGTAGAGAATTCACCTTATTTAGTGTCCCCTACCATCTTTATCCATTCCGTTATCGTTTGGAACACTGATTCTTTTGTAGATGCAATTTGAACGAGTTCTTGTCGTTTGTTGGGAATAAGTGAAAGAAGAGTGTAAAATTCAAATATTCTATTAAAGCAAGAAGTGTGGGTGTCACTGATTATCCTTTAGAAACTAGCTTGTATTATTTCTTGTTTTCAGTATTGATTTTGCTAGAATAGATCAAACTGGAAGGGTATATGCCAGAATTAGCTCAGTTAAGGACAGGTATTTAGTTCTGAAAGCATTTGCATCTGCAGCTCAATTTGTTCCTGAGATTCTGTTTAGAATGTTGAGCCTTCTCTATGTAGAGAGAGAAAGTGGAGTTGTATGTTATATAAATTGATATCATTCTCTTAGAATGCGAACTACTATGTAGGACCGAATATATCATGGCTATAATTCATCAGACTTATATAGTGAGGAAAAAATAAATTAATGAAAATATAGCTGTTACTTACATAACAAGAAAAGAACTATTTGTTTGGGGTCACTATGCTAGAAATTATTGCTACAACACGTCTAGGAATTCAAAGAAACAGGTTCAGGATATGTGCTCGGGATATGTCAGTCCGCGCTTCTTTAGTTGCCTTAAGTTAACCTGACGTAGCCACGGGTAGAACATATTGGAGAACTTGATATTCATCGACCATATTTGTTCGAATAGTGTCTTATTTTCGGTAAAAGGGGTGGGTAAAAGAAATAAGCAAAGAAGCAATGCCTCCCGGGAGGACAATGAAGAATTACAGAACGTTGCGCGCCATTGTGCTGTCTCGTATTGTTCTTCTAAAACTCTTCAGAAGGGAAATATTAAAGGTGAGAAAGCAAAAACTCAAAAAAAAATGTAACGATATAGTGGTTGCTGTTTTACGCAACGATAGAGTTTATTAGGCGAGTACGAAAATAAAATCTAAAGACATTCTAGATCATAATGCCAATGGCGATGGTGTCTATCAGCAATATCAGGGCACGACTGCTTTGAATTATCCCGAAAATACAATATTGTGCTGTTTATTGGTTTGCTTTTGGCGCTAACGCACCATTTCAGCTACATACCCATATGAATTATATTCAGTCATATTCGTCACTAAAGACGCCTTGGAAAAATTAACAACTACTGCAAACAACTTCAAAGGACAAGAGCTTGGCAAGGTTTTTGTACCAGACTTTAATTCTAATGTTCTTATAGTTGCAATGCTATCTATAATTGCCATGCGAGCATCATATTGAATGCACAAAATACAAGTAAATTAACATTCTTTTTTTAATAAAGCCATCTATGGCCTAGTTTCGAGATACGAGATCAACTAGCATGGCAGGCTGTAAGTATATTATTTTTTAAATGTAAATATGTATACTTATAGTAGCACATTTAACTCGCAGTATAATCTGTCAATACTTTATAAAGAATATAAACTATTTAAATAAAGTAGGAAGTTGTGTAGAGAACCTCCCAGAATGATCTATGAATCTGCACTGCATTGATGCACGGTCACTAAATTTATCTCGTCAGAGATATCCATTCATTTATAGAGAAGGCAGAAATAATTATTTACCACGAGTAATCAATATATATAATCAACGGTTTTGTTCTAATATACGGACTTAGCGTTTTTGAAGATCCTTTTATTCAAAGATATTTTTTTTAAAACCATTTTTTAATTATTAATTTTGACTTAATTCACAGGAGCCTAAACCTGCGCACGATCTAAGTTAGGCGAGGAAAGATTTGTAAACCCACATATTATAGATTCTATCTAACTCTTCAATAAATTAAGGAACAGTTGATTAACAATGGTTTGCAAAGCCTTACGTAATCAGAGGCATTCACATCACGAAATCATCAAAGTATAAAAATGGCTTACCTCTCAGTGTAGCTAGTTCAGCATCCACTAGAGCCAGAATCTTGTGCAGGAGTTTAGGAGAGTTCTTGAGCAGAAGGAAGTTGTTCCAGACATACAGGAGCTCCTGCACATTCCATCAACTTCAGTTTTGAAGTCCTGACTAGAGAACTTTTCGTAAAAAAGGCGCTTATAGACTCAGTTAAAAGAAATTCTCCTGTTCTTGTCCATAAATCCACTCTTATGACCTAAGAGTCATTGTCTCTTACAATATTGTGTTTTAGGAAAAAGGCATATCTCCTTAGACTCCTCCTTATATTGTATTTGTTAACACTGACCATAATATTGTCCCCAGCACTACTGGCATGGCTGGTACGAGGAATGGAGCGCGTGACACAGTCCTAGTCATCCGCTAATCTGATTGAATCAGTCGTTTAGAAACCGTTAGCAGCTAATCTAGAAATCTCAAGAATGTATTTCGTCTCAAAATTGAATTTCAAAAATAATCCGAAATCTGCAGCATGGAAAAAACACTGTCTTCGAATTTACAGAATAACTTTATCGAAAATTATTTTAAAATATCACATGATAAACATGTTAGAAGGATTATTTTCTGTCTATAAATTTCTATAAGTGTGGTAACGTTCGAAATAATTTTAACTCTCCTTTTAATAAATTTATTTTTGAAGGCGTTGTTGCGAGTAAGAAAAACATTGTATTGGAAGGAATTATAACAATATTTTCTCGGTGCAGTCAGATAGCTGTAGAGATAGTTTGCTTAAAGGTAGCGTTAAGTATAAGTTATTCAGGTTTGACAAATATATTATATATTTAACACAATATATTCTAATTTATAAATATATATATATAATCTAAAAAATAAACTTATAATAATTATATATAGGTAATTCAATATGATAAACTTTGGTACAGTAAGATACGTTTTAACATATCTTCCTAGAGGGACCGTCTAAAACATGGCTAAACCCAGACTACTGTAGGTGGTCTTTATCAGAGACTCTGTTTCGGTTTAATAAACTATCATGACTTAACATAAAAGGAATACCTAAGAGACCATCTCCGCGGCAGTAGGGCGCTGGGGTGAGTAAAATTGACAAATATTCGAGATAGAGATCTGAAAATTTAATTATATGTTTTTCCAGATTAAACTCTAGATACTATTAAAATTTTAGCCAGATTAGTTACGTATTGAGAACGTGCAAAGCCGACAAATATATGTATAATTTTCGGCTATATTCACGTCCTTAATACGTAACTACTCTGGCTGAAATTTTAATAGTATCTAGAGTTTAATCTGGAAAATTTATAGTCTATTTTCAGGTCTATACATTGAATATTCTTGGATATACTTACATAATTTACCAATTTCACTCGCAACCAGCACCCCACTGCGGTGGAGATAGGTTTCGATTTTGGCAGGCCTTTTCTAATTTTAGATTGTATAAGAAATATGTTTTCTTTTAAATATTGTATTTTATTTATAAGATATTAAGTAATTATATAAAACGATATATTAATAAATACAAGTATCAGAGTAATCAACAATCAATTCTGTCATCGTTTGCTTTTGTGAATAGAATAAATACCCAAATATGGCCATTTCTTATAAGCATCGGTGGTTCAGTGGTAGAATGCTCGCCTGCCACGCGGGCGGCACGGGTTCGAATTCCGGCCGATGCATTATTATTATTATTTTTTTTTTTTTTACAAATTTTAAAACTCATTTATATTATTAAAATATACAAGTATCAGAGTCATCAATTCTGTCATCGTTTGCTTTTGTGAATGTATGTAAATAGTTGATTTCATATTTTTTATTAATTTTTGTTCTGGCCTTTATTTGTTTAAATCTCTTTTTAAAAATCGTTTAAAATGCAGTCGCAATCATTAGCGAACACATATGTTTGCCTAATATTTCCATATGCTCTTTTATTTTTTTACAGAAAAATATTTACATGCCAGTATTTTGGATTATTTTTTTATAAACCTTTTTATTTTTTTATTCTTACTGAGAAGATGGGCATCGCAGTCAGGATTCTTTACAGTCAGTCACTCAACTCGGGCAATTTCAAAGGTTAATGAGGGTTTGGTGGAAAAGCTGCCGTCTATTTAAACTATATTAATTTTGAAACAACTAAATGGATTGCAAAAAATAATTAAATCAAATACCTAAACACTAATATAATACAATTCTTGCCATTACACACTTTTTTTCCTGTAGTTTATGTGTTTCTTCTGTATTGCTATTCTATGGCACTTCTACTATTTATTATTGATGTACTTTCAGTATGAAGGATACTTCACTCGGGGGATTTCTCGGGCGAAGCCGGGTCATTCTTCTAGTAAACGTATATAGATGATAAATCACCAGCTCACACCAGGCATTTTAGATGGCAGAGGGACAAAAATCAACAAAGCTTTATTTTTTCCCTATTTTTTCACACAATATTATAATTTTAAATTAAATATAATATATAATTCAAATTATATATATATATATTTTTGTAAAAACTCCTAACAAAAACAAAAAAAAAATGCAAAATTCACTGATGGTAAATGAAAATAATGTTTTTGAATATTTTTTATAATAGCCCACACATATGTTACTTTTTTGATGCTCCGCAAATTCACAGATGCATGGAACATAAGATTAAGGAATATCAAGTTTTTATAGATTAAATGGTAGCTACATTTCAGTAATATAGGTTTGTTCTTTGGGGTTTTTACCATCTAAATTACGATGTCAAATGCTAGACCCGGCTAGTAGCTATATTCAAGGAGTTCAAGTTGTTTATTAGCCTGATCCAATTGGGATTCCTCTTCTCGGGATTAAATTCCGCATTTTAATTCCTATTATTTATTGTCCAATTTATAGAGATAAAGAACAACCAGTAGCACAACAATTAGAGTGCGACCGTCTTTGTCTAAGAGGGAGTGCGTTTGTGACAAGGAAGAATAATGAGAATTTTAATTAGTCCTAATTGCTAATTATATCTGCAATTAACGTTATTAATCACATAGAGCTAAGTTCCCGAGTGAATCTAGGGCGTTACTTAAATCTATTGACTCCGTGTATATTCTTGGTATTTCTCGAGGAGAGAAATATATACTCTCATAGAACATCTATTGGACACTTTAGACGATAGTGCAAAAGGGATTAGATGCTCTTTTATGAAACTAAAAATTTGAGTTTATGACTAACACCTTTTTACTTAAAACACAAGATAAAAGTTATGATAATCATGATGGGTAGTTAGTGAGCGCTTTTACTGTAAATACACCACATGCCTACACAGCCACGTTTTGTTACTTGCATTAGCTGTTGGGGTTGTAATTCTGAAAGAATCGGGAGACATTGAAACAATTTATTTTTCAGAAAAAAGTTCCCAATGCGGGATTCGATCCCGGGTCGTGATGGTAGAAAATCGAAGGTTTATTCCATCCCTCTACTAGCTTTGAGTTTATTTCATTATATTCCATATAACGGCCAATGTTTTACTTTACAAAATGCTACATGCCAATGCCACAACTGGAATACACTTGTAAATACTTGTAATACTCGGAACTATACAACTTGGAAGAGTACTGGAATCAATGGTATCCAAGAGAAAGTATTAATAATTCTATATACAGTTACGAGCGTCATTCCTCATCGGCCTCTGTCACCGTTTGCTTTTTTTTTTTTTTTTGAATGGCGCCCTCCTATTGGTTGGCTACGGTCACGCCACCTTTGACCCCCCCCCCCCCCATCATACCTTCCCCACTCGCCGGAAGCCAACAGTACATAGACAGATAAAGCACATAGGCTATAGTTATTAACTAATATATGCATTTATTAAAGGCGCCAAATTTATAATTGTAACAAATAGTATTTGAATAAAAACATTCAATCGAGTAAAACACGGGCGTTGCCCGGGTCATTCGGCTAGTAAACTATAAATACTGCCACAATGTCTATCCCTATTCCCAAAACCGTTTGACACATTTTTTATTTCGTCTCAGGTTACAGATGTTATATTCGAGCACAGCTCGCGAGTCACCTTGTCCTGGCTATTTACACATGGTGAGTAGAGATGTCCCCCCAGACCTTGCAGGAGGGCAGTGCTTTTGGGCTTTATTTTATCCTTCTGAACCTTTTTTTGTAATGCTAAACTAATATAATATGTTATTATACAATATTTTGAATTATATATTGCATTATAGAAAGATATACAAAGATATAACGCGCCATCTATATATAACGAATGAAGAGATTAAGACGCGGATACTTCTTTTCAGAAATAAATCAAACTTCTACTGTTCATACTGCGATGACCAAAAAGATATATCAATACAACCTGACCCTTTCTGTCAAACCTATATTGGTTTCATACTTTTAAGCATCATGTTGGAAACATTCTAAATTGGACACCTTTTCCTGCCTATATAGTATTAGTTTAACTTAGATTATACTATCATTAATAAAACGAGTTGAAAATATCTATATTTGCATCTAGTATGCTAGAATAATCCTTATAACCAATGGACAGATGGGTTAGCAAACAAAGAAGTTAGAAGACGATTGAATGGAGAATATGCTCTTCTACTAAATGAAGTAATCAAAGCCAAACGGACGTTTACAGAACATGTATCCCGAGGATCATCGTCTACAGCCATACACTTCTAAGAATGAAAATAAATAGACCAAGGAAGGATTTGTTCGATAACACTGGTCAACAACATTTTTGCCCAAGAGAACCTGATGGTGTTTCTAGTATTATTTTCATGCTGAACTCAAAATTCTAATCAGAAATTTTCCATCACCCATGGTTTTTACGTGACAGCCTTTTTTTGGTATTTGGATAAGTACAGCAAAAAATGCAAAAAATATTACGTAAGCATTTTTTCATAAACCATATTACATTACACTGGTTTATCAAAAATTATTTTTTTTTGTCCCAAAAGAAACAGCATCTTTCCTAAATTTAACTCTTTGTGCTGATTCCAAATATACCATTAGTCTTTTACTATCACGCAAGATTTTTGAGATACACCTACTTGAAATATGGAAATGTTTTTGATATATAGGCCTATATGAACGAAATATATTTATTTTATTGAAAAGTAGTGACAGTGAATTTTCTTCTATACTTTTCTTGTGGTACATCCCTCTTAAGTGTCCAGCAGTAGTCAGCAAGCATACCGTGATTTCATTTACCTTGGTACCGCTTCTCCATCCTTGATATATCTTGATGAAACCTCTAACCATGCTCATCGCTAACTGCACCAAGATTGCCTGGAAAGAAATCCAGATTTGAATGCAGGAAATGGATCTTGAGAGACATATTACATCCCAGTGCCTTGTAGGAAGGCAACAGATCATTAACTATGTCTCGGTAATTTTCAACCTTGACACTTCCTAAGAAGTTCTTTCAAACGTTCCTAAAGGAATTCCATGCGGCTGCTTCAACTTCATTCAAACTATTTTGAAATTTTCTATCCTGCAGGAATTCGCGAATCTGAGGTCCAACGAAAATGCCTTCTTCAATTTTCGCATCACCTATGCTAGAACATTTTTGTTTTAGGTAGGCGAATCCACTGGCATTTCGATCCATTGCCTTGACAAAGTTCTTCATTAATCCCAGTTTAAAATGTAATTGGTATTTTCTGAATTGTGTGTGATCAAAGGAGGATTTACAATATTTATATGTCCTGGAGTAAATATTTCACGGTTTGGCCAGCTTTTTTTTATGTAATGCCTTTCCCTATCTCTGCTATTCCACTCACACAGAAAACAACAAATTTTTGTATATCCAAGCTGTAATCCACGCAAGAGAGCAATGACTTTCAAATCGCTGCCTATTTTCTAACCTTATCTTTCATATTCTATATTTTCCAAAAGCAGTTTCATGTTTTCGTAAGTCTCTTTCATGTTGAAAAGAAGTCTTGAAATTCATCTTGACGCTTGCGAAAAAAGCATACTTTTGTGCCTTTATGCAGCAGATTCCAGCCTTTTAACCTAGAGCCTAAAAGTTCACTGTTTTTGGATAAATCCAAATAACCTTCGAGGTCGTTCAAATCTTCTTGGGTTAACAAATGAGATTCAGATGAAGCACCTGCTTCAAAATTTGTGTCATCCGATTGTTGCTCTCGTCTATCTGAATCATCGTCACTAAATATTACATTTCAGGAGGCTGTGGCACAGGTAAAATATCACTATGAGGAACCGGTCTCATAGCAGAAGGCAAATCTGGATATTCAACTGTATGTCTTGATTTGGATGTAATACCTGTAGTCTTTGTCAAACAAAAATAACAGTCTGAAGAATGGTCTTTAGGTTCTCTCCAAATCATTGGAACCGCAAAAGGCATATGACGTTCACCTTTAATCCACCCTTTAAGACGTCGAGCACAATTTTCACAACAATGGCTTATCTTGGTCACCGACTTTACAGCCAAAATAAAGTTAATAGCACTTTTTGATGCGCGTTGTAAAGTTTCGCCTTTGAACTTTGAAAGTTAATTCCCCACAAATGTAACAGAAAATATCAGGGATATTAATGCAACGCCTCGGCATACTGACACAGTCTAGTGCACACGATTTATAAAAGCAAATCTATAGAGAAGAATAAACTGATCACTTCAAATTTACCTGTTACTTCTGATGCAAATCTATTAAACAAACTGTTATTCAGCAAATAGCATTCCAGAGCTTGTCGTTATTTCTGAGTTGAAAGCAAAATAGATTGCATTATAAAATAAACCTATTTAATTAAAAATTCAATAATTTGTTATATCAATTAATATTTATGATTCTCAAAGAGCAAAATTTAATTAATAACAAATAAAATAAAGCTTTTGGCTCCACTTATTAACTCTTCTTGTCAAAAATAAAGCGCTAGCTAATGTAATGATGTTTACTTAAAAATGCTTACGTAACATTTTCTGCATTATTACGGTATATACCATGTGATGTTCTATATTAGAAGAACGAGATTCACGAGACATGAGAAGATCTATGACAATAGAAACTCTAACTTTATTACTTTTCCTACCTATATATATATATATATCGCGCTTCTCGCGGACATGCAAATATATCAACCTTTCATAAGAAACAAAATGTAAAAATATATAAAACAAAACAATGATATGCAAATATCTCGAGGTATGCGACATACCAATTTATAGAAAAATGGTTATCCTGCAAGAACTATGGGTGAAGGAAAACTTCTGATTTCATTTTTGAATTCAGCATGAAAAGTTACATTAGAATCAACATCAGGTTTTTTCCGGCAAAAAAAAAAGTTTTTTTGTATACCTGTGTAATCTAACAAAAATATCTGGAATTAATAGATATGAAGAGGTGATGAGAATTAATTCAGAGCGGGATGAATGAGCGCTTCATATTGGCATTACTCCCTATTAGAAGAGATATCACATGATGATAAAATAATATCTAAAGTTTTGGTTTTATTTTATTAATAATCAAATTAGATTTTTTTATATGTGTGTAAACATGGATGAAACCTTCTACATTGAAAAATCTGTATATTCCAATTATCAGAAAAAATGGCATGTTGGTGAGAAAGGACTGTCATCTCGGGAACAGATATCAATATTTTCTATAATTATTAATTTTTACAAATTCAATAAGGAATCTAAGGCTAGGTTTCAATTTAATTTTTTTTATTTCTCGAGCTTTCGGGCTAACATGCCCTTCTACACGGAGACCTAGAAGTATTGTTTCTTACTTAGGCGTGTTATAATTGGCTAGAAGTAATAGTTGTAGGTCTCCGTGTTGAAGGGCATGTTAGCCCAAAAGTTCGAGAAATAAAATAAAAAAGTAAAATAAACTTAGCCTTAGATTCCTTATTGATTTTGTCAAAGTGTAAAAGCAGGGAATAATCTTTCTTATAATTATTAAATAAATAAAAAAAAAGAAATGACCAAAAAAAGTAGAAACTTGAAAAGAAAGTTGTTTTATTGGACAATATTAGAAAGCTTAAAAATGAATAGATGTTAACTAAAGTAAAATAATATAAAGTGAATTAAAATTTAGCTTATATACCAACATTTAGGCTTGCAGCCATCAATATTTTATCAAGGTATAACAGGTACAATAATGTATTTGATTTTTTTAACACGTGGGGAGCTGTGCCAACCGAAAAACTGATAAATTAATAAATTTTTAATCGCCAAAATATGTATTTTATTTAAAGAGTTATTTATGAATTGATCTATGTTCAAATTTAAAAATATATTTGGATTTTTGTAAAATACCAACTCGTTATTCGAGTCGACATTTCAATTATATTTCTCATTTATCAAGACGTGAAACAATTCTCCTGGTGTGGAACTAACACCTATCCACATATTCTCATGCTCAGCAATGGCCGCAGCCTTGGAGAAAATTGACATGGACCCAGAGAAGCAGCTTTACACACCCAAAATAGAGGACATTGCAACTACTGTGATAGAGATGCATGGAGATATCTGAGGCTCTTCATTGGACACCACAAAAACAAGAACATTTATCAAAACACATCTGAGGGAACTATTTTACGCAATAATAATTAGATTTGATGAATTTTCCTTATAAAATTTCAAATATTAGAAATATATAACAATGAATGGGTAAATTAAGATAAAAATATTCAGAGTATAGAGCTGCTAAAGAGATATCGTATACAGAAATATTACCTTTGATAGGTCTTATTTTTCTTCCAGGAATCAATAAACCCTCTCGTTTGTCATTCAAAGAAATGTGGGTTGATGGTGGGGGCTAGGTTATAAATCATGAGTGCAGTCATTTTATTTCTTTACTCAGGTTCTTAATGTCTTTCATAGAAACCCGAAATGGAAATCTTGACAAATTCGCGCCGATATACGTAATCTAATAGATGAACGTGATCAAAGTTGAAAAAAATATTTTCCCAAGCAACTTATAAATTGCTGATAAGATATTTAATGACTTCTATAGAGTAGAGATAAATAGCTTTAGCCAATATATATGTCAAGTTAGACACAAATATAGGATTGAATATTTAAGAAAAAGGCATATTTTAATCGTTGCAACTAAAGGAGATGTTTTTTTCTTAATTTACCCACCTGATCCCAGTATAATTTCACTTTTGTACTATTGTTTCATGAAATATTTAGTTTCCGTGAAGCAAGGCCTTTCTTTAAGTCAACCTTGAAATCCATGACTGAAACCTAGAAGGTAATGTTTGATCAATTACTAAAGAAGGTTGTTACTAGAATAGTTCTATCGATATCTTACAATTTAAAAATTGTCACATTTGATATACTAGTTGCTCTTGACCCGGAATCATGCCAGAGCATATTCTGAACATAGTTGTGGAGTGGTACATTAATCAAACAAGAACTAAAAGAAATAATTACACATTGAACAAATATAATTATATGTTTTGAAAATAGAGCAATCCATAAATATATCCTTTATTAAAAAGGAATATATTGGATCAAAATATAATTTATTTACCAATATTTCAGTTGGCTTAATGCCAACCTTTTTCAAGGTATTACAACATATTCATGTCAACAACAAACTTAGCGCCACATAACGTCATTAGAATTTTTAAACTTAATTCTAAAAACTTATAGTTGTGTAATATACTAAATGTTGAATCTAAAGTGATAGAAACAATGATTGAACATCTAGTTTATAGAAAATATGTTTAAAATGGGTTCTCCAAATAAAGTTAACCCCTGATCAGCGTGATAAAAGGGTTCAACTATTCCAAGAGCTATTGGATCTCTATGAGGCCCAAAAGAGCACTTATTTCAAATATAATGATTGGCGATGAAACCTGTGGGCATACCTTTATGACCCATAAACTAAGGCGCAGTCCTTATAATGGCATCAACTCAACTCAGCTAAAAAAATCAAAGTGCAGAGGTCATCCAAAAAGGTGATGGCAACTGTCTATTGGGACATTCGAGGTGTAATACTAATTTATTTTCTAGAATAAGGTAGCAGTGTAAACAGTTCTCGCTATAGATGGATAATTTGCCGGGAGAAAATTGATCCATAGAAGCATAGGGCGCCTCTCCCGTCAAAATAAACGTCAAAAACTGACGACATCTATTGATCGTCGCCGCAACTAGCGGCCTCGATTTTCCATCTATATTCTAGCCATAGATTTCTCCCAGCCACCTTGCCAGCAAAACACCTCTTTGGTAGATTGTGAAGATTCCATTAGATCCCGAGTGGATCTCATGGAATAAAGTCCGGCCTAGACTGACGAGGGCCATTAGCCCGAAAACATGGTCTCTAGGTGGACGCTTTACAGTTTGCCAAAGCTGGTGTTGTGGCTTTGTCACCGACCCGAGGCCGCTAGTTGCGGCGACGGTCAATAGATGAGGTCAGTGTTTGACGTTTATTTTGACGGGAGAGGCGCCCTATGCTTCTATGGATCAATTTTCTCCCGGCAAATTTTCCATCTATAGCGAGAACTATTTTTAAATCTTAGGAAAGCTATTAGAAAAAAAGACCAGAGATTCCTCTTAAATCCGTCAAGTTACACCATGGCAATGCACGGCCGCACATCTCCTTCCAGACTTCAGAGACTATTGGACAAATGGGCTGGTCACAGGTTCCACAACTCCCATACATCCCAGATTTAGCACCTTGTGATTTCTATTTATTTTTCAAATGAAAGAAAGTCTGAAGAGCACTTATTTCAAATATAATGACTAGGATGAAACCTGTGGGCATACCTTTATGAACCAGAAACTAAGGCGCAGGCCTTATAATGGCACCAACTCAGCTAAAAAAATCAAAGTGCCGATGTCATCCAAAAAGGTGATGACAACTGTCTATTGGGACATTCTAGGTATAATACTAGATTTGAAGACCTACAGGAAGGAAGTAAAACGGGCCATAAAGACAGGGTTGAGAAAACAACCTCCAGCATATTTCCAAAGTGGATTAACAGCGTGGGTTCAACGCTAGAGGAAATGTATAAGCTCCGCTGAAAAATATTTTTAACAGCCATTCTATTCACAAATATTTGATATTTATATGCTTACAAAAAATCAAATTAAAAAATATATATTCAGTATTTTTCGAGTTATGGTCAAACAGGCATAACTTTTGGAACAACCTATCTATATTTAACAGTAAACTAAATAGAAAGTATTCAACGTAAAAATAGCGGTATCCAATTTTAAACAATATCTATATGATCAACTCTTTTTGAAAAACATTATTCTTGAAAAAGCCTTTTCTCCAAAGCCGCACAAAGTCAACCAAGTGGAGGAGCCAACGTACCACTCCCGGCAGTACCAGTCGGTGGCCCTGGCGAAGGAACTTCTCCGCCTTGCCCGCCAACAACTTCTCCGCGGGGAAGGACTTTCCAGCCATACGGTGCTTGAGGGTGGGTACCTTTCTACAATAACACAATAATGAAATTTATGTATTTCCCATCAATTCTGAAACACTGAACTAAATACTTTCAACGGCATGATGCGACAGGCAGGGGGGCATTCTAACAATGAGTATTGCCAACAGACCTCATGTCCTCGGCGATGCGGTCCAAGTCAGCGCCACCCTCCATGAGACGCAGCGCGGCGTGAACATAGGTGTAGATGGCCGGGGACCAACGCAATCTGTCCTCAGCAGCTCGGCGCACTGGCGGGCCTCGCCCCACTGGCACTGGCAGCTACACAGCCACCAGGAGATCAACACTACTGCGAGGCTTTCAGGCCTACTTTACGGAGTCAGGCCATCAATACAAGCGACTAGCCGGAACCTTGTTCGATATCACGAGTGTTCACCAGTTTCTACAGGTCTTGAAATATAGGTGCTGGATTTACCTATTGTTGACAGACCTAAAAAGCTTATGAAGTTCGCTAAAAAAGGGCAATCTTCAGACGAAAGAGATTAAGCAGCTCTCTAACAAAGAGTGACGTGCCACCCATGAAGTACAACCGAAGTATCCTAAGAATCATGAGTGCAGTGTCACCCATGAAGTACAGCTGAACTTTCCTAGGAAGACCTCTATTAAAATGTGGAGCGTCACTCGTGAAATACAGCCTAAGTAGCCTAGGAAGCCTTCTATGCAAAAGTACAGTGTCACTTATGAAGTACAGCTGAAGTAGACTAGACTGTCCGCTATGCAAGAGTGGAATGTCACTCATGAAGTACAGCCGAAGTAGCTAGGCAGCCCGCTGTCCAAGAGCGCCGTATCCTAGGATAATGACACCGAGGTAGGAATAGTCTACAGCTTTATACTATACATTAGCTCTACCACCATTGTCCGCTCTAGCCTGCCAGTAGAGAGAATCTTGTTTTTACCCAGCTTCTCAAATACTTTTGACGGTATCTACTAGTTTTTTTTTTTGTAAATTTGTCTCCAGCATATAATACGATATATTAATTCTGTTGTATTTGTTTTCAAACAATATGATATATATTATAATAGACTATTTCAATATAATATGGTAGAGAAAGAAGATAGAGTTAAGACTGATCGTATCTAGAATGTAATAAAAGAAGACAGGCGGCAGATTCTGAACATGTCGGTAATGTAGTAGGAGAAGAGAAAATGTAGACCCAACATGTCGGCAATTTGGTAGAAGAAGAGAATGTAGATCCTCAATTATATCATTAATACGACAAAAGAAGAAGAAAGCATAATGTACACCGATCATGTCGCTAGGTAATGTATGCAAATTGATCTCAGATAGGTGGGGCCATGGGTACCAACCCGGCGGTATTGTCGTCCAGGCTTAATTGTTCTTCCTAACCTGAAAAAAATAATTTCTAAAGAAACCCTTTGTTGAGTTAACATTAATTATGAGGAGTTAATTGGAATATTAATTTTCCCGCGGGGCAATTAGCAGCCTGGTGATTAAGTATTAATGATGATGTCTTTGTGCATAGGAATTTGTTTTTCATGACCTCTTGGAACATGGGGAGGGCGGAGTTGAGTTTGTGGTAAAGAAACCGAAATAAGGTTAACGAACCTTTCTCCTACCCTTGATTCTATTTTGTGGGTTAATTATTTTGAAACCCTGTTAATTATGTACATATCGCCATTTAGTTTATTATTTCAGTTTAATTCTCCCCCACATTATATTTATCATAAATTTAATGAGGGGTAAGCTATAATCCAAGATAGTCAAATACCCTGCGATCGATCAAAATATTACTCCATTAAAGTGTAAGGTGTTAGAAGATTTCAGTTTCAAAGCAAATTAAAATGGGTTTTCAAATTCTAAGAACACGGAACATTGGTAAAGACACCACACACACACACACTCAGCATTAACACCAGAAAACAACGGGACTTTAGTATAACGGGTCACTGACCAGTAACACCAGATAACCCGGAACAATGATAAAGACAGCTAGTCACCAGAGGACATGTGACAATGGTAAAGACAATCAGTCACCAGTAACACCAAGAACATGGGACAATGGTAAAGACGATCACTCACCAGTAACACCGACAACACGGGACAGTGGTAAAGACAATCTCTCACCAATAACACCGAGAACATGGGACAGTGGTAAAAACAATCAGTTACCAGTAACACCGAGAACACGGGACAGTGGTAAAGACAATCACTCACCAGTAACACCGAGAACACGGGACAATGGTAAAGATAATCACTCACCAGTAACACCGAGAACACGGGACATTGGTGAAGACAATCACTCACCAGTAACACCGAGAACACGGGACAGTGGTAAAGACAATCACTCACCAGTAACACCAGAGCATCTGCCAGTAGGAGAGGTAATGAAATTGTTTCCAAGTGGACTGACACTCGATTGAAGTCTTGAAGGTTGATATCGCCTGTGACACCCCGAAGACAAAAATTGTTATTAAAATTTAAGATATACGTTCTCTATAGTATCACAGCATATTTAAATAAAAATATTTTCATAATTTGCATTTCTTTTAAGGATAAGAAACAACAGCATTCCGCAGACTTACCTGATCAAAATGGCCCCGGATCATCTGAAGGCGTCCGTAGAAGAAGAGAAAAAGGGCACACTGCAATAATAACTTGGTTTAGAATTATATATAGACGTTAATATAGAGAGGAATGTAATCTAGAGATTGTTTCCAATATACTATGATATGAGAATTAGAAACTATCATCCTGACACGTATGATTCTTTTAGAAGTTAAACAATTTTCTACTGCGCTTACTGCAATGAAAAATTAATGGGAGGGACTGGCTCATCAGTGGTGAACCCTTTAATTTTTCATTGCAGTAAGGGCAGTATAAAATTGTTTTATTTTAAATAATCATGCACGTCCTTAATAGTTTCGAATTCTCATAACAGATGGCGCGCTAATGTATCATACTATGATATATCGTTATTTCGCACGAAATAAATAAGGAAGGAGATTGGAAAAAAGTGGTATTTTTATAACCCAATTAATATAATCATATAAATTTATTTAATATAATTAATATAAACAAATTTTAAAAAGGTTTTTGTAATCTTATTTTCTACATCTTTTTAATGTTCTACATGTATGTGTTCGCAGTTACCTATATATGGGAAATTTTGAAAAACTTTAGAATGAATAATATCAAAATGTGAAAGTTTATATAATTATATATCGTCTAATATAAGTTAGTGTCGAGCTGCAAACCGGTTATTTTGATAGCCGTGAAAAAAGTCTCTCGAATCTTTCCATATTGAGAAAATAAATATTTCAGCCACCGCCATTGATCAATTAGATCTATATATGGGTAAAATATGACTGCGTATGATCATCATTCATTTAGAACTTTAGGTAATTTTATGCAAAGCAAATTACAGACTAAATTTTCTAGTTATACGAGGTGTGTTCAAAAGGTATTGCGACTTTTGAATTTTCGCAGGTTACGTATATTCGAATTTCGATCTTTTTGTGGCTTTATGTTGGTACTCATGTCTCTCACTTATGCCGACAAGCTGGGCCATTTTGAATGTTCACTAATTGTTGACAGCTGCTTTTCTTGCAGGTGTTTTGGATCGTCTTCGACTTTTACCTATTAAAAAAAATTGATCAAAGAACCTGTATCAAATTTTGTGTGAAAAACGAAATTAAGTGCGCGGATGCATTCCGAATGTTGACTGTGGCATACGGAGAAGCTACCTTGGAGCGAAGCAACGTTTATCGGTGGTACAAAATGTTCTCAGAAGGCCGAGAAGATGTGAACGACGAAGAGCGTGCCGGACGCCCGATCACTTCAACAACAGACGAAAAAATTAATGAAGTGGAGAAAATGATATTGGCCAATCGTCGAATCACCGTTAGAGAAGTTTCTGAGGACCTAAACATATCGATTGGCTCGTGCCATTCGATTTTTATCAATGATTTGGGCATGAGACGGGTCGCCGCGAAATTCGTACAAAAATTGCTCAATTGCGACCAAAAACAGCATCGCATGAACATTGCTAATGAGATGTTGGACTCTGTCCACGACGACCCAAATTTGCTCCAGAGGGTCATAACTGGTGACGAAGCGTGAATTTATGGTTATGACGTGGAAACCAAAGCTCAATCATCTCAATGGAAGCTGCCGCACGAACCAAGACCGAAAAAAGCGCGCCAAGTTCGGTCGAATGTGAAAGTTTTGTTGACATTTTTCTTCGATTGCAGGGGCGTGGTGCATCATGAGTTCTTGCCACAGGGTAGAACGGTCAATAAGGAATATTACCTGCAAGTTATGCGCAATTTGGCTATTGCATCACGATAACGCCCCTGTTCACACATCGTTGCTTGTGCGCGACTTTTTGGCCAAAAAACAACACACTAATGATGCCGCAGCCACCGTATTCCCCAGATCTGGCCCACTGTGACTTTTTCTTGTTCCCTAAACTGAAGAGGCCCATGAAAGGACGACGTTACGCTACGCTTGACGAGATAAAGACGGCATCGAAGAAAGAGCTGAAAAATATTTTTTAAAATGATTTTTTGAAGTGCTTCGAAGATTGGAAAAACCGTTGGCACAAGTGTATAATATCTAATGGAGATTACTTTGAAGGGGACAAAAATAGGTATTCATGAATAAATAAATATTTTTGAAAAAAAAAAACACAAAAGTCGCGATACATTTTGAACACACCTCGTAATACATTTTTACCTCTTCACTCAATGTATGATGATTGGCCCTTGTCGCTTTTATTTGTAGTTATTTCACTTTTTCTCAAGAATAAAATTATTTTTAGTTATAGAAGTCTAATTGTTCACTAGAGATTGCTGAAATATTTATTTTTCCTTTTTAGTGCATTTATTTATTTTATTTGAACCCACATTGCAGACGACATTTCTATCATTTGCCTGAACAAGTCTGTCGAGGATCTCAAAAGATTAAACGAATAAATTCCATGCTATGTGATTCAATGGGGTAACAGGAATAAATTATCAATAATCCCCGAGAAATCTAATTTACTTTACTCACATTATAAACCTAATGTTCCAATTGAAATACCGGATATTATTTTAAACCCAGTAGATCAAGTTAAAATATTAGGCATAATATTCCCAAATCACAGAATATAAAAGAAAATCATTTTTACACCACATATCAAACACATTTTGTGCAGGATTGTAAAAATGACAAATCTTCTGTTTTCACTTAGTGTAAAAATGTGGGGAATAAATACTAAAAAAAGAATAATTCTGTATAAAACAATCATCAGGCTAGTTCTTACATATGGTTCAGAAATTTGGTACAAATTTATTAATAGTCGATGTAAATAAAAACTCAATTCTATTCAATATTAAATTCTTCTTTGGGCGATTAGATCATACAAAACTACTTCTTCCAAATGTTTCCATAGTTTAGCGAACATCCTCCTTCTCATAGACTATATTGAATCTAAAATAATATATATAATTTGGTTCAAATTTCTATAGAGGAACAAAATGCTTTTAGACCACATGTTCCAAGTATAATTAGATCATTTTTAAGTGCAAAAAATGGTTGAATTATTTGTAAAAACAAATCAAACATTACAAAGCTTTTTCCCATTAGGAATTCCAACATTTTTCCGTTCTAACTTATATAATACCCAGTTTAAACGAACCACGGAAATTTTAAGGGATTTTAGCAGCAATTGGAGCGGTTGAGGACTCTAGCTGTCACTGTGGCAAGGAAATCCAGAACTCGAGACACCTACTGCTGGAATGCCCACTCTTCTTTAGCGCTAGACAACAGACAGTAAACAATGTTGTAGATCTATGTGAATTTGTAAATACTAAAGTTAATAATCACAGATTTAACCATTTTTGTAAATATATTTATGATTTTCTTTCTAACCTGGAAGGATCAGGTCCCTAATATATCTTATTGTTTCTTTTTTTTAACGTATTCATTTTCTTGTATAATATGTTTATAACTGATTCTGTTTAAAATGTAAATCGACGCAATTATCCCTAGCCTGAATATCGCGTTTTGTGGTCGAAATAAAATAAATAATATTTAGTGGACATTTATAATATAGAGTATCTTTCAAAAATTAATTTTCAATTTTTATATTTTGTCTATAACACACACAATTTTTCGTTTTCTGAAATGTTTCCATTAATAAAAAGGCTATATAGATGAAGATGTGAAAATTGATTTTTCATATTAAAAAATATTGTTTATCACATATCACATTTAATACCTGTCAGGTTTGAAAATAAAATTGCAATCACAAAAATAATCCTATAAAAATAAGCTTAAATATATAAATAAAAGAAATTCCCTTTTCCATATTTCAATTTCATTCCATACAATATTCGTAACTTCGTCGTCTCATTGGTTAATTTGGTTATATGAATGTTAATTACACGCTTTCTATTTTAATTAAGTTTAATTATTCTAGCTTGTCTCTCCTCTTAGTAGCGTGTAGCTTAGCTTCAATTTGTCACAATTATTCACGCCGATTTGATTATAATTTGGCACACGATTGTGATTTGAAGTGATTGGGAATTGAAATAGCGGAATATTTTGACATTTTAAACTTGGAGAATTAAATTTGGGGGGGAAAGATATATATATATTTTTGAAACACTTAGTTTTTAAATTTATGTCAATTTCATATAAATATTTTCTTTGATATATTTGATACTCATAAATATATATATTCACATAGACAAAATTAAAGAAAGTTGTACTTTTTAGCATGTATATCGGGATTCAGATAATAACTCTGAAAGATATTTGATACACACAATGTGACCTTTATTTCACAATTATATAAAACAGGGATTTTATAAAAAGAAAAGATCGATTGTTAATCTATATTTGAATATTCATTTTAAAAGAACGACTTTCTACTTTATTTTTGTGTGTTATATACAACATTAACACAAATATTTAACTCCTCTACGCTACAATATACAGCTGAATGAGAGAACGCTACAAGATTATGAACATCACCCATGATGGCATGTACAAATCTTTCTGCAAACTGAGAGTTCTACGATCTGAGACCGGATTGGTTTTGTAAATATTGTGGAAATGTTCTGGATAGATACCATTTGTCCGTTACTCTTTTAGAATATTTAAAATTCTAAACGTGATCTTTTTTCTCAGAAATGTGCAAATAAAAAGATTCCAAAATGGATATTTAGCGTAAGTAGCATAAAATATTTGATTCATATAATCTTAATTTTATGAATAAACAACTCTAATTGACTCTCCGTTTTGTTCAATTTCCGCGAAACTTCAATATCCCCCATAACCCCCCGGTTTGTCAGGTTCCAGATGTGGCCAGAGGTACTACATGTGATTTCAATTTTAACCGAACCTGGAAAACCTGTTCTCTATAATCTTACGTTTCTTTACGACTAAATTATTTTATTATTTAAACAAGAAGATTTAGGGAAGCGCTTCTTTTTATGATATCCATGCACATCACGAGCTTTTGGATATTTCTGTCGAAACCACAGGTATTTGAACTGGTGCTATACAAGCAAGTTGTGGCTTACATATTCTAGAGATGGGATTTGGTATAAATATAGTTTATAAATAGAGGAAGCTAAGACTATTGGGAACAATATTTGATTATAGGAGATAAATAAGTTTTACTGCCGCTACTTGGTGTCAAAACACTTGTTGAAAGACCCATATGTCCGATAGCTCGTAATGTTCATGAGGGCCGATAGAAGAAAGGCTTGTCCAAGTCTTCTTCTTTTAATGGTTTGAATCGTAGGGATTATCGTCTGATTTATTTTCAAAGCGTTTTAATAGATTCGAGATATTACCAAGACAATGAATTAATATTCAAAAGACTCTAATTTTATATATATTGCATTTATGTTTGAAAAAATGAAATGTTAAATTCTCTTAAATAATTTAGTAAGTAAAAAATAGAAATATATTTAAATAGGTTTTCATCATAAAAATAATGTTTTGTCATTAAGTGAACATTAATATTCCTATTTTTCATATCTGCAAACAGAATTGACATATTTTGTATTTTTTCAGATATCCAGCCTGAAGTAAACCCAAGAATCCGACAACGGTCGATGATAGAGTTCCTGTTTAAGACCCGAATCTAAAGCCTTTGTATGGAAACGAAGCCATGAAGAAAATCAGAATACAATGATGGATTCAGCGCTTCAAGACTGGTGATTTTGATATTAATGATAAGGAATAGCCAAGTAGAGACCAATCTCTGTAGTGACGCACCAAATATTTATATCTAACGGAGGAATTGGTAAAGAAAATTCGAACAATAACGACTTATTAAATATTAAAAAAAACTTTCCCTGTCTGAAGTAAGTGTTCTTTAACTTATTACTGATTTTTGAAATATAAATTATGCTCAAATGAATGCCAAAACTTCTAACACGAAGAAATGATGCAAATTAGAAAAGAGATTTGTTTAGACTTCATTGAGACTTTTTTGGAGAACCTACTCAGATTTTTAACAAGGTATAATAACATTTGATGAGATTTTGACTTATCATTATGAGCATTCTTCAAAGCACCAATCAACGCAATGTACGCATAAAGCATCGTAAGTAATAAATAAAACCAAGACTTTCCCTTTCCAGGGACAAAATCAAGATCTCTGGCTTTTGGAAGCAAGAAGGGCTGATATTCATCGACTCTCTTGAAAGAATTTCTGAATTCAAACAAAAATGCCCAACACAAAAAGCACCCAAATAGAATTTAATAGAGATAATATGAGACCTCACACCTGACTTTGGGGGAGTTGATGTCCCACCCTGCGTACAGCCCTGACCTGGCACCCTCAGACCTCTACTTGTTAGTAGAGGTGGTTCAGAGAGTTGGATGAGGCGTTTTACCATAGTGCTTTTGCAAGTTTGCAACAAAGTTGGATCGAATGTGTACAGAGAGAGATGGAAGGTGGATATTTTGGATAATTCTAATATATAGAGGACTGTTAAGAGCTCTTATTTACAGAGTTTTGATTTTATAGTTCGTAAATAAAAATGTTATTATTTATTGAACATTATATATATTAATCAAACCTTATATTTTTATGTGTAAAAATAATCACTTTATCTACTAATTGGATCAAACAATGAATTTATTGTGATAATATTTTTCAGATTAAAATCAATGAATTTGCCTTGACACCAGCTTTCGTATAGTTAGGAAAGAGCTATATACTGGGTTTCCGGTCAAGGCCCTTTATCTGTACAGGGACGGCTTCGGTTTCTTAACACTTCACGTAGAAGTCATGAAACAGCTCGAATCGGCCAAAAAGGCAACTTAGCGAAGTAGTAGAGCCTATTGGGTTGTTTTAAAGCATTTGTGACTTTTGGAAAACCTTTTTCCATAAATTTAAATTTGCGTATACACTCATGGTCACACACATACACACACACAAAACTTAAGGAAGTTGAACCTTTTATCCTGTATATCGGGATTCAGACAATAACTCTGAAATATATTTAATACATGGTGACCCTTTATTGAAGACACACGAGATAACCTAGTGTAAACAAAATTGCCTCTGTATTCTTAGAAGAAAAAAAAAAAACAGACGACCGGGCGCGAAATAAGGTTTTGTCCATTGTTCATGTATTTTGTCCATTGTCTCAAGTTTTGTCCATGAGTGTCTATTTGCCTAGTTCTTTACTATTAAACTCCCTTTAATTAGTTTGTGTTCCCAAACTCTCTCGCGCTCAGTTAATCTAAATTATGTAATTAACCTATGTAGTTCTCGCTCTCTATTTTTATCCAATGTCACCAACATCTTGTACATTGAGCCAGAAGCTAGCTATACAATTTAACTCTGTATTATAGCTCCTCTAATTATATGGACATATTTTTTTATCTCTCAAACCAGCAGTATCTAGAATTTATCATTAATTAATTTGTTGAAATCTTGAAACCAAAAAAAAAAAATTCTTGTGATATCTAGGCTTAGATACATTGTTAACCAACGATAATTGGCTTCAGCCGATTACGTCAAATAGCGCCTGGAAGGCACAAGTAACTCAATGAACAAACATCAATAACCAAATATACCAATAAAGTATATAGGCTAAATATATCAGAGGTTAGACAACACAAACAGACAAATATTTTAAAATGTTGTTTAAATCAATAAAAATGTGCTTGTCACAAATAAACAAATCAATTATGGAAAAAAGGTAAATATACATGGAGGTTTAACAATTTTGTTTTATAAACAAGAAGTTTCCAATGAAGAAATTATTATCAGCGCTGCGCATATTGAGTCAACCAACCATGGTATGGGGGGCAGGGCAACGGACTGTGACGTCTCTCCCACAAGAGGCTTTCCTATGTAGATTCAGCCTTCTTCAGCCCTCAATTTCAATGTTTAAAACACGCCATGCATATTTTCGGTAGGATAAATTATTTATTCTATTTTAAAACACGAGAACTAAGCATATAACGGCTATTTTCTATATTTAGCTAAAACTGGGCTAGGAGTTTCAAATTAAAAGGTTCCTTTTAGGTAGGGCCGTTTATTGATATAAAAAATCGTTTTAAGCTTTAGTTCTCGTGATTGTAATATCGATATATCGTGTTTAATGTCGGGTGTTTTTCGGGAGTATTTTTAAAAAATGTTTTGTACGCTTCGTTTAAAAATAAGTTTAAAAATTATCTTCATATTCTATGTGAAATTCTTTTTTATAGCCTATATTAATCTATTTATCGAGTTTTGTCACCAGATAGCATATATATAATACAAGGTGGGATCAATAAATAAGGTGAATTATAATTTATTTAAATAAATAAGAACGATATTAAAAAATTAGGACTTGATTTATTCAAAATAATCACCTTGGCTTTCTATACATCGTCTCCAACGTTCTGGCAACTTGTAAATACCCTCTTTATAAGCACTCTTAGGAAGAGTGTGAAAAAAAATTTGCACCACTTTATGGACATCTTCATCCGAGTCAAATCGCTTTCCCTTTAATTCCTTCTTTAGTAGTCCAAAAAGGAAATAGTCAGAGGGGGCTAGGTCTGACTATATGCAGGATGTTCTAAAACTTCAAACCTAATTTAATGATTGTCGATACAGTTTTACATGATTTTTGCGGCCTTGCGTTATCATGAAGGAAGAGAACACCTTTACTAAGCTTCCCTCTTCTTTTGTTTCTTATACCGGGCTTTAGCTTATTTACAAGAATGTCACAATAAAGGTCGCTGTTCATACGTTTCCTTGAGGATAAAAATCAAGAAAGATTGGCCCATCAACATCCCAAAAAATTGTTAACAAAACTTTACGGCCGAACGTTGATACCTGAGGAACATGTAATTCGTCCATTTTTGAACTCGTTAACCCATTTATAAATGTTTTTTTTTTTTTTTTTTTTGAGACAAACAAGACTCACCATAGATATTTTTTCATTCTTTGGCATATTTGAGATGTTTGAATACCTTCTGCATTCATACGTTTCCTTGAGGATAAAAAATCAAGAAAGATTGGCCCATCAACATCCCAAAAAATTGTTAACAAAACTTTACCGGCCGAACGTTGATACCTGAGGAACATGTAATTCGTCCATTTTTGAACTCGTTAACCCATTTATAAATGTTTTTTTTTTTTTTTGAGACAAACAAGACTCACCATAGATATTTTTCATTCTTTGGCATATTTGAGATGTTTGAATACCTTCTGCATTCAAGAAACGAATAACTGCACGTTGTTCAAGCGTGGTGCAATCCTTCAAGGGAGCTTCCATTTTAGCTTATTTATAAGTCTCGTGCCGCGCGTGGGGAAAAACAGAACAGTTAAATATCTCTCGATGTTATATTTTAATATTCTGTGGTTTAAATTATTTTGCTTTTTTAATTTTTAATAAATAAGATAATTCACCTTATTTATTGATCCCCCTTTGTATATAGGAGCCACTAGACTATCCTCAGGAATTGTTGAAATCCTGAACAAAACGAATCCTACTTTCTATATAGCTTGTGTAGAACATCTCTATTAAATTATCCATCAAATTTTCAAGCATTTAAAACGTATTTCCAAAAATTAATGACGTAAGCTGAAAAATATTGGAAATTCCTAGATGGTCACTAAAAGATGGCATCATATGTGTGTGTGTTCTGTTGAACAATTAATTACATAATGTAAGCACGCCGTTCTGTACTCAAAGTATAAATTATCTATAATTTTGTTTAACGATATCGTATAACTAATGTTTTCCTTGTGTTTATATATACGCGCTTTGTGTATAATATGTACAATTACAAAGGCATAATATCACCATAGTGTCAATAAACACCATTACCAAAACATTCAAATACAGCAGACTAAATAGCCATAATATATAAATGTCAAATATAATAATTCAAGAAGCATGGAATATTAATTTGTCGGAAGCCACTGTGCAGGCTTACAATTAATAACACAATCATACTAGTTTTTTCATCTTTCCTTTAATTATTGCGGACAATTGCATTATGGAGGGAAGAAATCAGACCACACCTCCCTGCGCCCCCCCCCCCCTGGACCCTTGGAATATTTGACCAAATTCTGGTTTGCTTCCAAGGTGACTAACATGGCAATGACTTCCACTTCCACTTTCCAACTGCTGTGATAGAGATGTATGGAGACATCTAAGGATCTTCATTGTACACGACAACAACATCAATCGCATTATATGATTAATTATGGCGAAAATAATGTCATATCTTTAACCTATCTTATCTGACTTCCTAAAGAAAAAATAAATTGGTAACTAATCTAAAAGATAAAGCTTCATTTCAAACACAAACAGGAAAGAGAGATATTTATAACCCAGGTTCCTGGAGCGCAGAGCGCCAACTATCCGGATTAAACACAAACAAACATTAGGTTCTTGTACAGTATCAATTTCTGAGTCACATCCTGGAAATTGTCTCATTCGAGATTGAAATGAAGTCCTCTAGGTTTTCGACCTCCATATCAGAGATGGCACCATAGGATCATGGTGATAAAACAGCTCTTACATGACCCTGAATAATGAATAGAGGCCAGCACACTTCGACAACCTGGGAACCCACCGTGTGGGCTTCTAGCAGCAATTCTTCATGTTGCAGCATGATTTGTGCCATACCTTCCTGTTTGTATCGATCATCTCATAAATAATGGTTCCTTTGATATAATTATTTCCGTCTGTATTTTATTTGATCTAATTTTGCTACTTTGTACACTTATGTACTATAACTCTAAAACCACTAGTTAAACTTTATATTTTGAATACCTTTAGATATTATTTTAAGAAAATATTATACTATAAAATTAATTTATATTTTAGTGCGACATTTTAATTTAAAAAAGGCCCTTTAACGAATATATTTTACCCTTTTTGACATTAATACCGTTTTCGAATAAATTATCAATAAATACTGCATAGATATTGATTTGAGGAAATCCTTGAGAGGGTTCACCACTGATGAGACACTGGTCACATCTGCGGCGAGGAGAAGACGTGGGGAGAGAACTCCGGGGAGTGTGACCGTGTGAATGATCCTGGAAGGCGGTGCCAGAAGAGCCTGACATCGGAGCGACCCACAAGACGGTGTAGTTCAAACTGGGCATGTACAGTGTGGAGCGGGACGTTTCACAAGAGTGACATCCATGGCACCAAGGATTCTTCTGACGGGGAGTTGAAGGCAAGTCCCACTCATTGTATTCCTACTGTTTAGTGACAAGTATAATGAAGCGATAACTTTTGCTACATCCTTACGAACTCACATGTGTATCTTTCTGGCATCCTGACTAGACAAAGAACACGAACAGCATCTGGGTACGACGTGCCAATATATTTACAACTACTTTGTGAGGCGAGTTCGCCCATCTGGCCGGCGGGATACACTTTCCGACTGGCGGCAGGGTAAAGAGGTGGAAATGAAATAAACTGCGCATGCGTACGTAACCGAAGGCGAGGTAATGAGCGGGAGAAAAGAACTGACACTATCGTGAGTAAGTCTGTGTATATTAGAGCAGCTACGCTCACAGTAGTTGATAAACATTACCTAGCGCCATCTATATGTTCAAGATGGAATTTTATTAAACGATCTAATTAAAAAAAAATAGAGGCAAATTTTTACAATTAGTGAACAACTCTACATGAAAATTATGTAGGAATTCAGCGATTTATTCATTTTAATTTACTAGATCATTACAACAATAATTTCATTTTGCTTGTATATTAGTCCTATATGAATAAAAAGAAATACCACTGAATAACTCCACGCTCAACTCAGTATTTTTGCATTGTAATACAATCAGTAATTTTCAATATTATGAAACATCATTTCCAAATATATTGATAAATAGTATATCCGTAGATTATTGAAATTTATTTATTTCCAAGCAGGAATTTTATTTGATTTTCACATTGTAATGTTAGAATACAACTGTGATATTTAAAATGATAATTTGAATAATATTTGACCCAATATCTATAATTCTTTTGACAAAATCATATGGTATTTTATGGCCAAATTTCGTTGTATACTTCTGTAGAAGGGTTTACAGTACCCAAAAGCTTAAGAGAACATTTAATAAAACAGGAAACTTCTCCTAGGAGGCTGTGTTTTATTGTAATTTAAATTTCAGAGGATTCTTACGATTTCAGTCTAATAATTTATTTGAAAAAAAATATATATAGAAATAGGTAGTCTACTTGGTAGCATCAATCACACTCACTTTGAAACTTTAAAATATTTTTTTCGACGAATTGAAAAATTGTATCGATTATTTATTCTTGAAAATGATATCACCTTAAATAAACCGAAAATAAATATTAGAGCAAGAAATTTCAAACTCTATTTTATAAATGTATGTATCTACCCCAATTTTTCAACAAATTATATGAATGAAGCATCGAAAACCTTTTCTTCTAATATATTCGGGAAAGTATATTCTACTTTTCAAACAAAATAATATATAAAAATAAAAAGCAGAGATTTGGAGCAAGTTTATTTCAACCGGAAATTTGGCAACCAACGGCCATGAACATTTCTATGGATAAACCACCTGGGGGCCACATTAGAATTGTTACTCTATCTATCAGAGCTTGAAGATTTCCTTACAAAACAAAAATATCTTTTGATTCTGCTTTGATTATTTAGTAGAGAAATTTAAAAGTTATTTCCGCAGTGTAAATATAAGAATTCTATTTTCCAAAAAAAAATCTTAAATGAATAAATACAAATATAAAAATATATACAAGTTCAATTAAAAAGACATATATTTAAGACTATTTATGGATTGCTCTATTTTCAAAACGATATATAAAAGTATTGGGCCAGATAGTACATATTGGTTCACTGAGGTCTCAAATCCATTATTGAACATTTTAAAATCCTTATTTCCCTGTTGAGTCTTCGGAATTGTGCTGTGCCTAACATTTACCATCCATAATTAATAAGTTTTCTTGTCAATGGTAAGATTTTAGATTTTTTACTAAATTATTGTTAACCTTTTAATAATGTATGATTGTAATGCCATATATTTGAAACGTTTCATCTTATCATCTAATATCATCCAAGAAATAATGATCTTGATGCTGCTAAAATCTTTGCCCCTGAATTGTTCTTTAAATGAAACGAAGAGCTGACAGACAATTTTAATTATACTCAACTTTGAATTTGAGGGAAATCTTGAAATTAAAAAATGATGGGAATCACATGTTAATCGCAATACTAGTGTTAATGTGATAAATCATTTTTTTTTAAATTTGATATATAATTTTAGTATTCACATTTTAAAGGAAATTTAAACAAATTTTGACGCATATGATTCTTTTTAAAATAAATAAATTTTTCTACTGCCCTCCCAATATTTTATCATTGTAGTAAGGGCGGTAGTAAAATTGAAAATTATTATTTTTAAAATCATACGCGCCAAAAATAGTTCAGAGTTCTGATAACAGATGACGCGCTAATGCATTCATATTGTTACGTAGAAAAATGGCGCAAAAAATGGCAGCAGAATAGAATATTTAAGAACGTTCAAGAAAAATGTAGAAAATCGGAGAGCAACTGATTGGCCAATCAGTAGCGATTGCGCAAGGCTCAGCGCTGGCGTCTTCTGATTGGCTAACCAACCATGACCGTTCTGGAAAAATCTACTCCGGTATATATAGGGATGAGGAACTCATGCAGAGCAGTAGAAGAACGAAGCTACGTGGTGTACTCCAAGCAAGCTGCTGTCTCAAGAGGTCGAACTACTGCTTACCGCCGACGCCGGTGTACTTCCTGGAAGATTCTAGAAGGTTCTACGAACTTCTGTCTCCTTCTGCTTCTGCTTTTCCTCGCCGTGCTGCAGTTGGTGAGTTTGTAACTGCTATTTTCTTTATTGTTGTTTTATTTTTGGACTATTCTGTAATTATTTTATTGATTAGGGTTAAATAAAGTCCTAAAGATACTTTGTACCCACGGAAGTTATTCTTTATCAACCAGAAACGCAACAATTTGGTGTCAGAAGTGGGATCTTTAGGTGAAGCCTGAATAATTTATGGTACTTACCAGAAAAATAGAAGAAATATTGAAAGCGATCCAAGATCAAAACTATGCTATGCAAGCTCAAACCCAGGCTTTGCAAGCTCGAAATCAAGAAACTCGTGAAGCTCTTAAAGCTCAAAATAAAGAAACTCGTGAAACTCTAAACCAGGTTCTTAAAGCTCAAAATCAAGAAACTCGTGAGGCTATTCAAGCTCAAAACCAGGCTTTTCATGCTCAACATCAAGAGCTAAAAGAAAGCTTGGGGCTTAAGTTCAAATGCTTCTAAGCTTAAATCTCCTCTGGTAAAGAAGAAATGAAAAATAAAGTGTTTGCTTTAGAAGAGAGACTTGCTGCTGTGGAAACCGGCCATCCAAGAACTCCGGTTTTCCAGCAAAAAAATAACAATTCGGGTAGGGCTGTTGTCAAAGTTCCTACCTTTGATGGACAATCATCATGGATCTCTTTCAAAACCCAGTTCAATGTGGTTGCCCAAGCGAACGAATAGAAGGTTCGAGATAAAGCATGAAGCATGAAACTGTCCAACAAGCCTCAAAAGGAAGTTATCGCGTGGCTAGGCAAGTTAAATTAGATAAACCAGTAAAAGAAAAAGGTCGCTGCTGGACCTGTGGATCCTTTGATCACGTGTCTACAACTTGCCCCCGAAAATTCAAACAGCGCAGTGATACAGGTTGCTGGAAATGTCGACAAGAGGCCACATAAGGAAAAACTGTCCAGATAACTCTAAAACCTTCTCAGCCCTAGGAAGAGCCAGTAAAACTACGAATAGTCAACTTTCGGGACGTAAACTGGCTGGGTCATTCGAGAAAGCCCCTGATGGTACCATCCAAGTCTCTAGTCTTCGAAATACAGAAAATGGATTATTGCTACGGGGCTTCATAAATGGAAGAAGCTGCGACATGGTAATTGACACTGGAGTTAATGTCACCCTCGTTCGAACTGATTTCTTCCAGAATCTGTAACCAAAGCCTGCTAAGGTTCGAATTAAGCCAATTTCACTGCAAACTGCAGCAGGGGAGCGGGCTTAAGTGCCATTGTGTCTTGCTAGGCATACAAATCGTCAGTAAGATTTTTCAGCATAAAGGCTACGTTGCAGATATCATGGACGAGTATATCATTGGTCTCGATGTCCTGAGGCAATTTTGACTTTCGATAGATATCTGGCGGAACTTGTTGGAGACAAGCGATGGAGACATCCCCTCCTGACATCTCAGCAACTTCAAATTTTTCAAGCCTGCCGAGTGTTAGCTTTAGAAGATACACAAGTGCCACCACGCAGTGAATGTGTCATCAAAGGATAATTGGAGACTACAAAGGTCATTCCAAAATTTGCCATCCTGGAAAGAGACTCTGAGGCACCCTCAAGGGGGATTCTCGTAGCAAAGAAACTTATTGACGCTGGACGGGACGTAATATCAGTAAGGGTGGTGAATCTCTACGACTCTGTACCGGCCATCAAGAAAGACTCATGTCTTGTAAATGCAGAACCTGCTGTTTTGATTAAGAAAAAAATCATCCAGCGAAGCAGAAGTCTCGAAGGGCAGACAATGTTCCAGATCATCTTCAACAAGTCTGGGAGGAACCAAAGAGAGAACTTCAACCTGAACAACATAGAGAACTGGCAACACTCCTTGCTACTTACGGCAATGTTTTTGCCAAGTCATCGGAAGACTATGAAAGAACAGATTTGACAAAGCATAAAATCAACACCGGTGAATCAAGACCAATGAAACAAGCATCCCATCGGAGACCCCTTGCTTGACGTCAAGAAACGGAAACTTGGTAAAAGAGATGCTTGATCAAAACATTATTGAACCCTCTTCAAATCCCTAGTTTTCTCCAGTTGTCTTGGTGAAAAAAAAAGATGGACCTACAAGATTTTGTGTAGACTAGGAAGTTGAATGATATCACCTTTTATCCTTTTTCCTAGCATTGATGCAACTCTAGATACATTGGCTGGATCCCAATGGTTTTCAACACTATATTTGAAAAGTGGATACTGGAAAGTAGAAATGCATCCTGATGACAATGAAAAGACTGCATTTAAAATTGGATCTGGATTGTGGCAGTTCAATGTAATGTCTTTCGGACTCTGCAACGCGCCAGCAACCTTTGAATGTCTAATGGAAGCTATTCTGCAAGGACTAGCTACAGAAACATGTATGATTCATTGGATGACATCATCGTACTTCGAAAGAACTTTGTAGAGCATCTCTCGAACATTGAGAAGGGTTTTAACGTTTAGAAGCTGCCAATTTAAAATTGAGTGAAGAAGTGCAAACTCTTTAAAAAGGAAGTACCTACCTGGGGCATATAATTTCTGCTGAAGATGTTCAAACTGATCCGGAAAAAAACATAAACTGTAAGGATGTGGCCTACTCCTAAAGATATGATACAACTGAGAAGCTTTCTGGCATTATGCACTTATTACCGAAGGTTCATCCCAGGGTTCTCCAATATTGCAAGACCTCTACATCGTTTGACTGAAAGTGGAAGGCCGTTTGTTTGGACTCCCGATTGCCAGCGAGCCATGGAAAAACTGAAAGAGATGCTGGTGGCTGCTCCTATCCTGGCCTACCCTAGACCTGGAGACTCTTTCATCCTGGACACAGACGCAAGTAATACAAGAATTGGTGGCGTGGCCTCTAACAAGTGAAGGAAGGCTCTGAAAGAGTAATTGCTTATTTTAGCAAGACCCTATCTAACCGAACGAAACTACTGTGTTACTAAAAAGAGTTGCTGGCTATCGTAAAGTCTATTGGACATTTCCATTACTACCTATATGGACAGGAATTTATTCTCAGCTGTGATCACGCTTCCTTGCAATGGCTTTTAAATTTAAAGAACCCAGAAGGACAGCTAACCAGATGGATTCAAAGACTTCAAGAATGCCAAGTTAAAATTTAACATCGTCCTGTAAAACGCCACCCAAATGCTGATGCGCTTTCAAGAAGGCCATATGTTCCACAATGTGGACATTGTGCTGTGCTGAAGACAAATATGGCGTAAGGCAAGTTACAGTGCAAGAAAGCGATGAAGTAGAAGAGCAACATTGGACTGGACAAGCTTTGAGAAAACCTAAACGTGAAGACCGAGATCTCTTGCCAATGATAAATTGGAAGGAATCAGATGAAAGACCATCCTTTGAAGATGTGGCCCCGTTCAGTCCTAAAACTAAAACTCTCGGGTCCCTCTGGAATTCTTTGACCCTGCGAGATGGTGTCTTATACAGGAAATGGGGGAGCGAGGATGAAAGCATGAATCTGGAAGTTGGTGTTACCCAGATCTCATGTATATTTGGCTCTCCAGGAGATTCATAGCAGTCCCACGGGAGGTCATTTCGGCATCAGAAAACATTGGCCAAAGCTAGAGAAAGAATTATTGGCCAGAAAGTCGAGCTGATGCCGAAAAATGGTGCAAAAACTGTTCCAATGTTCAGCGAGAAAGGGACCGAGAACAAGATCCAAAGAAAGTTGAAGATCTACAATGTAGGTGCCGTGTGAACGGATTGTCATTGATGTTGTGGGGCCCTTTCCAAAAGCGACTAGAAATAAGTACATCCTGGTAATAATGGATTACTTACTAAATGGCCTGTCGCAGTCCCTATTCCAGACCAAGAGGCTTCAACTGTATCCGAGGCGCTACTGCAAGATTGGGTCTGCATTTTTGGTGTGCCAAGAATTCTACACTCCGACCAAGGAAGAAATTTCGAATCAAATATTTTCCAAGAACTGTATAGACGACTGGGCATTGAGAAAACAAGAACTATACACCTTTGCATCCTCAATCTGATGGAATGTTTGAACGCTTTAACAGGACTCTTACACAACACCTGACCATGTTTGTCGACAAGAATCAAAGAAACTGGGATCAACATCTTCCCATGCTCCTGATGGCCTATCGATCAGCTGAGCATGAATCGACTGGTTATAGTCCTGCCCATGCTATTTGGCCATGAACCCCGAATGCCTTGTGATGTGCTCCTTGGTCGTCCAGAAGAAACCTTCGAAAACACTAATGAGTACATCTCTCACGGAAGAAAGATGCTTGACCATTCACCAGTGGGCAAGAGAAAAGCTTCATTTTTCAGTGATAAAATGAAAGACAGGTACAACGTCAAGACTTCCCACAAGACTTTCAAAGAGGGTAAAATGGTTTGGCTCCCTAATCCTCAACGGGAGAAAGGACTTTCTCCTAAACTTATGTATCAGTAGGAAGGACCCTACAAGATCATCAGGTGCCTCAATGATGTCATCTATGGAATTCAGAAGACCCGGACATCTAAACCCGAAGTAGTGCATTATAACCGATTAGCACCTTTCAGGGGTACTGTTCAGAACAATGGACTGTTCCGGACGATCAGTCCTAAGGAGGGGGCAGTGTTACGTTGAAAAAAATGGCGCATTCCAGAATAGAATGTTTTAAAACGTTCAAGAAAAATGTAGAAAAATCGGAGAACAACTGATTGCCAATCAGTAGCAATTGCGCAAGGCTCAGCGCTGGCAGCTTTCTGATTTCCTAACCAACCATGGCCGTTCTGGAAAGATCTACTTCGGTATATATAGGGATGAGGAACTCATGCAGAGCAGTAGAAGAACGAAGCTATGTGATGTACTCCAAGCAAACTGCTGTCTCAAGAGGTGGAATTGCTGCTTACCGCCACCGCCGATGTACTTCCTGGAAGATTCTAGAAGGTTCTATGAACTTCTGTCTCCTGTTCTGCTCCTTCTTTCCCTCACCGTACTGCAGTTGGTGAGTTTGTAACGGCTGTTTTCTTTATTTTTGTTTTATTTTTGGACTCTTCTGTAATTATTTTATTGATTAGGCTTAAATAAAGTCCTAAAGATCCTTTGTACCCACGAGAGTTATTCTTTGTCAACCAACAACGTAACAATATTAATACACACTTTAACTTAGCCAAAAGGCCGAGAAGTGATATTACTTTATTATAAAATGTATTTTATGTATTGCTCCGATGTTTAAGTTAAGTTAAATTCAAATACTGAAAACTTTGAACAACACTAACCATGTTACTAATTTATGAGGCATAAAATTGTAACATAGAACCATAAAAGACACATGAAAATAATGCGAACTCAATATCAAAACTTATCTTTAAAATTAATCCTAGGTATAAATAACATTTTCCTATACTTCATTGAACAAAATTCAGGTACATGAAAAACAAGTAAATATAGTAAACATAGTTTGGAATATTTTTTAAAATGTGATCAATTTTTCACTTGTTACCGCAGCGTTTCGACGATCCACTGTTAGTTATTCAAAAACAATAATATCTGGTAATTTTTATGTGTTCTAGGTTTGTATGTATAAAGTTTAACCAAACTTGTAGAATGTGCAACGCATCAAATTTGAATATATTCATAATATTCCCATATATATTCCCTTAAAAAACATTTAAATTTTTCATCTTGATTCCTGATATGGAAATTTTGCCGGGAGGATAATTATCTATAAAAATATAAGTCACCTCCCCCGTCAAAATAAACGTCAAAACTAGGCGCCATCTATTGATCGTCGACACAAACTAGCGGTCTCAGGTCGGTGACAAAGATACAACACCAGCTTTGGCAGCCTCAGAAGCGCCCACCTGGAGACCATGGTTTCGAGATAATGACCTTTATTGGTCTAGGGAGGACTTTATTTCATGAGATATGCAAGGGATCAAATGAAGGGAGATGTGACCTTTATTTTTATAGATCAATATCCTTCAAGCAAAATTTTCATCCATATTTTGGCCATATATATATGACCTAACCACTTTGCCGGCTAAACATCACTTTGAAATATTGTGAAGATTCCATTTGATTTCTTGTATATTTCTCATGGAATAAAGTCCGCCCTGGGCTGACGAGGGTCATTAGGCCGAAACCATGATCCCCAGGTGGACGCTTCTCAGTTTTCCAAAACTGGTTTTGTGGCTTTGTCACCGAGCAAGACCGCTAGTTTTGCGACGACGGTCAATAGATGGCGTCTAGTTTTGGCGTCTTTTTTTTACGCAAGAGGCGACCTTTATTTTTATAGATTAATGAATGATTCTTCACCTTCTTTGAGCGGAGTCATGGAATCGTCCCAATCTGCTAAAGAGGTATTTGAGCTGGTGAAGCGGTAGGCTCGATCATAGGAGAGAATACAATATAAAAGAGCGGGAGGATGGTATTCATGTGAAATGATATATCACACACAGAGCTTTTATTAAGACACCAGTCTTATATAGATTATCCTCTTCTCATTGCCGGCTTGCAACGATATCCTCACGATAATCAATCACCATATTAAACTAATTTTGTGCATTTTTAAAATT
>CP092872.1:47172462-47223075 GCA_030710605.1 Cordylochernes scorpioides | reverse complement strand
TAAGAACGTTCAAGAAAAATGTAGAAAATCGGAGAGCAACTGATTGGCCAATCAGTAGCGATTGCGCAAGGCTCAGCGCTGGCGTCCTTCTGATTGGCTAACCAACCATGACCGTTCTGGAAAAATCTACTCCGGTATATATAGGGATGAGGAACTCATGCAGAGCAGTAGAAGAACGAAGCTACGTGGTGTACTCCAAGCAAGCTGCTGTCTCAAGAGGTCGAACTACTGCTTACCGCCGACGCCGGTGTACTTCCTGGAAGATTCTAGAAGGTTCTACGAACTTCTGTCTCCTGTTCTGCTTCTGCTTTTCCTCGCCGTGCTGCAGTTGGTGAGTTTGTAACTGCTATTTTCTTTATTGTTGTTTTATTTTTGGACTATTCTGTAATTATTTTATTGATTAGGGTTAAATAAAGTCCTAAAGATACTTTGTACCCACGGAAGTTATTCTTTATCAACCAGAAACGCAACAATTTGGTGTCAGAAGTGGGATCTTTAGGTGAAGCCTGAATAATTTATGGTACTTACCAGAAAAATAGAAGAAATATTGAAAGCGATCCAAGATCAAAACTATGCTATGCAAGCTCAAACCCAGGCTTTGCAAGCTCGAAATCAAGAAACTCGTGAAGCTCTTAAAGCTCAAAATAAAGAAACTCGTGAAACTCTAAACCAGGTTCTTAAAGCTCAAAATCAAGAAACTCGTGAGGCTATTCAAGCTCAAAACCAGGCTTTTCATGCTCAACATCAAGAGCTAAAAGAAAGCTTGGGGCTTAAGTTCAAATGCTTCTAAGCTTAAATCTCCTCTGGTAAAGAAGAAATGAAAAATAAAGTGTTTGCTTTAGAAGAGAGACTTGCTGCTGTGGAAACCGGCCATCCAAGAACTCCGGTTTTCCAGCAAAAAAATAACAATTCGGGTAGGGCTGTTGTCAAAGTTCCTACCTTTGATGGACAATCATCATGGATCTCTTTCAAAACCCAGTTCAATGTGGTTGCCCAAGCGAACGAATAGAAGGTTCGAGATAAAGCATGAAGCATGAAACTGTCCAACAAGCCTCAAAAGGAAGTTATCGCGTGGCTAGGCAAGTTAAATTAGATAAACCAGTAAAAGAAAAAGGTCGCTGCTGGACCTGTGGATCCTTTGATCACGTGTCTACAACTTGCCCCCGAAAATTCAAACAGCGCAGTGATACAGGTTGCTGGAAATGTCGACAAGAGGGCCACATAAGGAAAAACTGTCCAGATAACTCTAAAACCTTCTCAGCCCCTAGGAAGAGCCAGTAAAACTACGAATAGTCAACCTTTCGGGACGTAAACTGGCTGGGTCATTCGAGAAAGCCCCTGATGGTACCATCCAAGTCTCTAGTCTTCGAAATACAGAAAATGGATTATTGCTACGGGGCTTCATAAATGGAAGAAGCTGCGACATGGTAATTGACACTGGAGTTAATGTCACCCTCGTTCGAACTGATTTCTTCCAGAATCTGTAACCAAAGCCTGCTAAGGTTCGAATTAAGCCAATTTCACTGCAAACTGCAGCAGGGGAGCGGGCTTAAGTGCACCATTGTGTCTTGCTAGGCATACAAATCGTCAGTAAGATTTTTCAGCATAAAGGCTACGTTGCAGATATCATGGACGAGTATATCATTGGTCTCGATGTCCTGAGGCAATTTTGACTTTCGATAGATATCTGGCGGAACTTGTTGGAGACAAGCGATGGAGACATCCCTCTCCTGACATCTCAGCAACTTCAAATTTTTCAAGCCTGCCGAGTGTTAGCTTTAGAAGATACACAAGTGCCACCACGCAGTGAATGTGTCATCAAAGGATAATTGGAGACTACAAAGGTCATTCCAAAATTTGCCATCCTGGAAAGAGACTCTGAGGCACCCTCAAGGGGGATTCTCGTAGCAAAGAAACTTATTGACGCTGGACGGGACGTAATATCAGTAAGGGTGGTGAATCTCTACGACTCTGTACCGGCCATCAAGAAAGACTCATGTCTTGTAAATGCAGAACCTGCTGTTTTGATTAAGAAAAAAATCATCCAGCGAAGCAGAAGTCTCGAAGGGCAGACAATGTTCCAGATCATCTTCAACAAGTCTGGGAGGAACCAAAGAGAGAACTTCAACCTGAACAACATAGAGAACTGGCAACACTCCTTGCTACTTACGGCAATGTTTTTGCCAAGTCATCGGAAGACTATGAAAGAACAGATTTGACAAAGCATAAAATCAACACCGGTGAATCAAGACCAATGAAACAAGCATCCCATCGGAGACCCCTTGCTTGACGTCAAGAAACGGAAACCTTGGTAAAAGAGATGCTTGATCAAAACATTATTGAACCCTCTTCAAATCCCTAGTTTTCTCCAGTTGTCTTGGTGAAAAAAAAAGATGGACCTACAAGATTTTGTGTAGACTAGGAAGTTGAATGATATCACCTTTTATCCTTTTTCCTAGCATTGATGCAACTCTAGATACATTGGCTGGATCCCAATGGTTTTCAACACTATATTTGAAAAGTGGATACTGGAAAGTAGAAATGCATCCTGATGACAATGAAAAGACTGCATTTAAAATTGGATCTGGATTGTGGCAGTTCAATGTAATGTCTTTCGGACTCTGCAACGCGCCAGCAACCTTTGAATGTCTAATGGAAGCTATTCTGCAAGGACTAGCTACAGAAACATGTATGATTCATTTGGATGACATCATCGTACTTCGAAAGAACTTTGTAGAGCATCTCTCGAACATTGAGAAGGGTTTTAAACGTTTAGAAGCTGCCAATTTAAAATTGAGTCTGAAGAAGTGCAAACTCTTTAAAAAGGAAGTAACCTACCTGGGGCATATAATTTCTGCTGAAGATGTTCAAACTGATCCGGAAAAAAACATAAACTGTAAGGATGTGGCCTACTCCTAAAGATATGATACAACTGAGAAGCTTTCTGGCATTATGCACTTATTACCGAAGGTTCATCCCAGGGTTCTCCAATATTGCAAGACCTCTACATCGTTTGACTGAAAGTGGAAGGCCGTTTGTTTGGACTCCCGATTGCCAGCGAGCCATGGAAAAACTGAAAGAGATGCTGGTGGCTGCTCCTATCCTGGCCTACCCTAGACCTGGAGACTCTTTCATCCTGGACACAGACGCAAGTAATACAAGAATTGGTGGCGTCCTCTAACAAGTGAAGGAAGGCTCTGAAAGAGTAATTGCTTATTTTAGCAAGACCCTATCTAACCCGAACGAAACTACTGTGTTACTGGAAAAAAGTTGCTGGCTATCGTAAAGTCTATTGGACATTTCCATTACTACCTATATGGACAGGAATTTATTCTCAGCTGTGATCACGCTTCCTTGCAATGGCTTTTAAATTTAAAGAACCCAGAAGGACAGCTAACCAGATGGATTCAAAGACTTCAAGAATGCCAAGTTAAAATTTAACATCGTCCTGTAAAACGCCACCCAAATGCTGATGCGCTTTCAAGAAGGCCATATGTTCCACAATGTGGACATTGTGCTTGTGCTGAAGACAAATATGGCGTAAGGCAAGTTACAGTGCAAGAAAGCGATGAAGTAGAAGAGCAACATTGGACTGGACAAGCTTTGAGAAAACCTAAACGTGAAGACCGAGATCTCTTGCCAATGATAAATTGGAAGGAATCAGATGAAAGACCATCCTTTGAAGATGTGGCCCCGTTCAGTCCTAAAACTAAAAGTCTCGGGTCCCCCTGGAATTCTTTGACCCTGCGAGATGGTGTCTTATACAGGAAATGGGGGAGCGAGGATGAAAGCATGAATCCTGGAAGTTGGTGTTACCCAGATCTCATGTATATTTGGCTCTCCAGGAGATTCATATCAGTCCCACGGGAGGTCATTTCGGCATCAGAAAAACATTGGCCAAAGCTAGAGAAAGAATTATTTGGCCAGAAAGTCGAGCTGATGCCGAAAAATGGTGCAAAAACTGTTCCCAATGCTCAGCGAGAAAGGGACCGACAACAAGATCCAAAGGAAAGTTGAAGATCTACAATGTAGGTGCCGTGTGAACGGATTGTCATTGATGTTGTGGGGCCCTTTCCAAAAGCGACCTAGAAAATAAGTACATCCTGATAATAATGGATTACTTGACTAAATGGCCTGTCGCAGTCCCTATTCCAGACCAAGAGGCTTCAACTGTATCCGAGGCGCTACTGCAAGATTGGGTCTGCATTTTTGGTGTGCCAAGAATTCTACACTCCGACCAAGGAAGAAATTTCGAATCAAATATTTTCCAAGAACTGTATAGACGACTGGGCATTGAGAAAACAAGAACTATACACCTTTGCATCCTCAATCTGATGGAATGTTTGAACGCTTTAACAGGACTCTTACACAACACCTGACCATGTTTGTCGACAAGAATCAAAGAAACTGGGATCAACATCTTCCCATGCTCCTGATGGCCTATCGATCAGCTGAGCATGAATCGACTGGTTATAGTCCTGCCCATGCTATTTGGCCATGAACCCCGAATGCCTTGTGATGTGCTCCTTGGTCGTCCAGAAGAAACCTTCGAAAACACTAATGAGTGCATCTCTCACATGGAAGAAAAGATGCTTCCATTCACCTGTGGGCAAGAGAAAATCTTCACTTTTTCAGTGATAAAATGAAAGACAGGTACAACGTCAAGACTTCCCACAAGACTTTCAAAGAGGGTAAAATGGTTTGGCTCCCTAATCCTCAACGGGAGAAAGGACTTTCTCCTAAACTTATGTATCAGTAGGAAGGACCCTACAAGATCATCAGGTGCCTCAATGATGTCATCTATGGAATTCAGAAGACCCGGACATCTAAACCCGAAGTGGTGCATTATAACCGATTAGCATCTTTCAGGGGTACTGTTCCAGAACAATGGACTGTTCCGGACGATCAGTCCTAAGGAGGGGGCAGTGTTACGTAGAAAAAAATGGCGCATTCCAGAATAGAATGTTTTAGAACGTTCAAGAAAAATGTAGAAAAATCGGAGAACAACTGATTGGCCAATCAGTAGCAATTGCGCAAGGCTCAGCGCTGGCAGCTTTCTGATTGCCTAACCAACCATGACCGTTCTGGAAAGATCTACTTCGGTATATATAGGGATGAGGAACTCATGCAGAGCAGTAGAAGAACGAAGCTATGTGATGTACTCCAAGCAAGCTGCTGTCTCAAGAGGTGGAATTGCTGCTTACCGCCGACGCCGGTGTACTTCCTGGAAGATTCTAGAAGTTTCTACGAACTTCTGTCTCCTGTTCTGCTCCTTCTTTCCCTCACCGTACTGCAGTTGGTGAGTTTGTAACGGCTGTTTTCTTTATTTTTGTTTTATTTTTGGACTCTCTTGTAATTATTTTATTGATTAGGCTTAAATAAAGTCCTAAAGATCCTTTGTACCCACGAGAGTTATTCTTTGTCAACCAACAACGCCACAATATTAATACACACTTTTAACTTAGCCAAAAGGCCGAGAAGTGATATTACTTTATTATAAAATGTATTTTATGTATTGCTCCGATGTTTAAGTTAAGTTAAATTCAAATACTGAAAACTCTTGTGAACATCTGACTAACCCATGTTACTAATTTATGAGGCATAAAATTGTAACATAGAACCATAAAAGACATGAAAATAAAGTGAACTCAATATCAAAACTTATCTTTAAAATTAATCCTAGGTATAAATAACATTTTCCTATACTCATTGAACAAAATTCAGGTACATGAAAAACAAGTAAATATAGTAAACATAGTTTGGAATATTTTTTAAAATGTGATCAATTTTTCACTTGTTGCGCCAGCGTTTCGATGATCCACTGTCGGTTATTCAAAAACAATAATATCTGGTAATTCATGTGTTCTAGGTTTGTATGTATAAAGTTTAAACCAAACTTGTAGAATGTGCAACGCATCAAATTTGAATATATTCATAATATTCCCATATATATTCCCTTAAAAAACATTTAAAATTTTCATCTTGATTCCTGATATGGAAATTTTGCCAGGAGGATAATTATCTATAAAAATATAAGTCACCTCCCCCGTCAAAATAAACGTCAAAACTAGGCGCCATCTATTGATCGTCGACACAAACTAGCGGTCTCAGGTCGGTGACAAAGATACAACACCAGCTTTGGCAGCCTCAGAAGCGCCCACCTGGAGACCATGGTTTCGAGATAATGACCTTTATTGGTCTAGGGAGGACTTTATTTCATGAGATATGCAAGGGATCAAATGAAGGGAGATGTGACCTTTATTTTTATAGATCAATATCCTTCAAGCAAAATTTTCATCCATATTTTGGCCATATATATATGACCTAACCACTTTGCCGGCTAAACATCACTTTGAAATATTGTGAAGATTCCATTTGATTTCTTGTATATTTCTCGTGGAATAAAGTCCGCCCTGGGCTGACGAGGGTCATTAGGCCGAAACCATGATCCCCAGGTGGACGCTTCTCAGTTTTCCAAAACTGGTTTTGTGGCTTTGTCACCGAGCAAGACCGCCAGTTTTCGACGACGGTCAATAGATGGCGTCTAGTTTTGGCGTCTTTTTTTACGCAAGAGGCGACCTTTATTTTTATAGATTAATGAATGATCTCTTCACATTCTTTGAGCGGAGTCATGGAATCGTCCCAATCTGCTAAAGAGGTATTTGAGCTGGTGAAGCGGTAGGCTCGATCATAGGAGAGAATACAATATAAAAGAGCGGGAGGATGGTATTCATGTGAAATGATATATCACACACAGAGCTTTTATTAAGACACCAGTCTTATATAGATTATCCTCTCTCTCATTGCCGGCTTGCAACGATATCCCCACGATAATCAATCACCATATTAAACTAATTTTGTGCATTTTTAAAATTCGAGAGGTATTTTTTAAATATATATATATTCGAACGATTTCCAATTGAATTACAAGCCTGAAGTGTAATAACATAATGTACAAACGTTAAATATTTTAACATCGCCTTTAGAATAAAGTATATGTTTTTTTTCATCACGAGCACGAATCCGTCAGCAATAAATATTTTATTGCCAGCCAAGCTATGAATACAAGACTGATAAATATAAATTTCTACTGGACTAACACACAAGTTAAATTTATAGCACTAAAGAAAATAATCAAACACTATACAAAATAGTGCCCCCAACAAGATTTTTTCTACTTATCCCTAGTACACGTAGTACAGGCCATGATAATCATGGTGGGTAGAAGTAGGCGACTGTTTTTACTGTAAGTGGACCACAAATCTACACATGTGAAAAGCAGTTCGACTTTGAACTTACAAATGTACCAGAGCCCCGTTTGATTACTTGCACTCGCTGGTAGGGTTGGATTTTTGCAATAATCAGGAACCATTGTAGCATTTTTTTAATCAGAAAAAGTTCCCAATGTAGGAATCGAACCCGGGTCGTAGCGGTCGAAAACCAACGGTTTAGACCATCCTACCACCGATCCCCTTTGGTTTCCCAACAAGATGAAACATGCAAATACAAAGCTTTCCACTAGGTAACTTATGCTGGTTTCTTTCAAAACACGACTGTTTCGTCAATTTAACGATTGAGTCCGAATTTCTACCTCCCACTTCAATTCGATTGTCGCATGTATCATATAACTATAGTTAATAAAAAACATCAATTATTTTAATCCTCAGACTAATTCGCTTTATTTTTGCTCTGAATATATATTGAATATATTGTTTCAATTTGCGTATAATAAAATTTAGATGTAGAAATATTTTATAAAGTCTTGTTATAATGGTGTACTTCCAATTTATTTATTTCCTTCATTTATAGCTGTAACGTTTCCTATTTAAAAATAAGGGATAGTCACAATAATTTGTGTTCAAATATTTAATTAAATTACAACAAGGTTACCCATAATATATGAACAAAAAAATATTGTGCAAAATTAGAGAAAGAAAAGAAGTACAGTGTGCCGACTGCCTAACTATATGAAGAAAAATCAAAGAATAATTAAATATTTTACATAAATAAATTCAAATCATGTTACAATAGCAATTTTTTTTCTTGTACTACCCTCACTGTACTACACAAGGTTTTATTGTATTAATAAAAATAAGCCTTTTGTTTCCATTGTAATATATATTTTCATAGAAACTGTTAAAAATTAAGCTAACTGTCAGCATGACGTGCAGTTTGGCACGAGGTTTCGGTGACTCTCGCTTCCACCTTTCCCATGGTAATTCTCCTGAGGAATGTGAGTTACCAGAATATCTTAAAATAAATAATTCATCAAAGATACCTTCATGCATATGTATATTATTTTTAAAACAAATTCCTCCCCAACCTGAAAATGATTTTTACAAAAATGTCACAAATATTTATAAATAAATAACTGACACAACATCAATATGTTATAATACCTTGAAAAAGGTTGGCCTTCAGCCAACTGAAATATTGGTAGAATAAATAATATTTTAATCCAATATATGCCTTTTTAATTAAAGATCTATTTAAGTATTTCTCTATTTTCAAAAATTACTATATAAAAATAATTTTTAAAAATAATATTCAAAAAAACTCTTATTAATACTGAAAATATAATTGTTTTACCTACATGCTTCTAATAATATTATTTGAATTTAAGAGAATTTCTTGTTTCTCTCTAGTTAGAGAATGAAAAATTAACAAATACAGTACAATTTAAGAAATGAATCAAAGCAGTCTAACTAAACCACATTTTGGAAAGTTTGTTTTTCCAACACCCAGAGCAGTCTAAGAGCAATTTTTTAAAGTTCCCACCAACTGTTTGAGTGTTTGAAAAAGATAAATAATCCGAGAGAGTTAAAAGAGATTCACTAAAAGATAAGTTTTCACAAACTTTATTCAGGAAATATACTGCTGCATTCGTTTCTGGTATATATAACTTTGCGGATTAAAAAAAAAAACCTTTTAAAACGTTTTCAGAATAAAATTGAATCATTCTGATAATACCCGGGTATAACATATCAGAGCGCCATCTGTTGGTTGAAAAAAATATATTTAGTGTTATTTGTCTTCTAACAAATTTCTATAGCTCCAACTACGCTATAAACATATTCAAAAATAGCCTGGAAATCAGTGGGGCGCTTACAGAGGGTGTTCCATTTTTTAAATAACGCTTTTATTGCTTTATTAAAAATAATTTATTAAGGTTTGTACAACTTATTGTTTTCTATATGTAAGTCTTGACGTTTAGCAACATCCCTACATCTATGCTTCCAGGAAGTAAGGCTTCGTCTTAGAATATTTTGATCAAGACCATCCCAACAGTTCTTAACAACTTTCCAGAGACCCTCTAGCGTCTTCGGTTTTCTAGATCTAAGAGCAGTTTCAGCAAGCCAAAAGCCCAAAATTTCATAGGGGCCAAGTCTGGAGATTTTCAAGGGATATGCTCAAAAGAGATGTACGAAAAGGCGGTTTCATTCATTCTTTCGACCAGGTATTGACGTGTGGAATGTGATGTATGACTCTCGTGGCTTTATTCTGGTGCAGCGACATGGATCTTGAGTCACCTGGATACAAAAACGGGACCTCATTGTCGAATAATGTGTCTATGACAAGTCATTGGTCGGTTTACGAATTTATCATGACATTTGGGTCCACCTTCTTTATTGGAAGCTTCCCACTGTAGCAGAAACCTGCAACGATCATGAAGCCCTTTGAGAAAATTTCCTTGCATTGCTTGACCCAGTTCTGAAAGGTTTTTATTCGAGAATTAACGTAGTGAATGGCACGGGGTTGGTTGCTATCATTGAGGTAAACCCATGCCTCATACAGTGTAACAACATTCTTACATTTTTCACCTGCCAGGTACTTTTCATAAAGGGCCCTGCTGCAGGTCTTTCGTTCCTCAATATGGTGCGGCTTGAGGACATGAACTTTCGCCTTTTTACGTATTTTTAAGCCGATTTTTACCTAATAATACGGTTAACGGTAAAATTTGATATGTTGGTTATTTTGGAAATGTTCCTTTGAGAAGGTGGATTCTCTCTGACAACCATTTCCTTTATATTTTCTTTCGGTTGGAGTTAAAGGTTTCTTCAGGCATTTTTTTTTTTTCAGAGGAATAATTTCGCTTAATTTCAGTGATATCAAAATATTTTTGTTTCCCTTTTTTATGTGACTGATCGTGAACTTAGTAATATCTCTCTCTCTCAATATACTTCCATAATTTTCATAATTTGGGTAAACGAGTATTTCTCCTAGGAAAGTCTGAAAACGCAACCTTTCATAAAATAACTTATAATTTTAGGCATTTCTAATATTTTATGATTCCCTAGCGCGCCATCTGTTATCAAAATTCGAAACTATTTTAAACGCGTAAGATTCTTTTTGAAATTAAACAATTTCTACTGCCCTAACTGCAATGGAAAAATTAATGGGAGGGCCTGGCTCATCAGTGGTGAACCCTCTCATTAAAATTTCCATTGCAGTAAGGGCAGTAGAAATTGTTTAATTTCAAAAAGAATCTTACGCGTTTAAAATAGTTTCGAAAAAATTTTGATTTCTAATATTTAAAAATAGTTTTTTGATGAAATATAAATAAATTATTTTTCTTTCGAATAAATATAACATCGCGAGCTACAGCGTTGATAAATCGTTATTTTAATAATGGAACACCTCCTCAATTCCTCTGTATTTAAAACACAATTCCTCTGTATCTAGCGATCCGCCAGTTCAATCTGCCAATTATATGTAATATAGGAATATCCATGGTAGATAAATTCAGAGGTGGTAACATAAGATTATGGAACTGTATAAATATATTTTCCTATACTTATATTGATATATTTTCCTATAACATTTTTCTCCGTGCCAACAATAATTAGCACTCGCATAAATTAAGTTTTTGTTTATGCGAGTACTACACGCAGTTTCACATCCAAAGAGCAGTATCTGGCTCGCGAGCCGCAGGTTGCCGACCCATGGTCTAGGCGAAACGGAATTCTGAAAAAATTAAAGTATTAAAACATTAAAAATCATGTCATTTTAAAATATAATCACTGTATCAACAGCTTCATTTGGAGCGCGAATCAAGACCTGGACCCCTAGAAAGGCAGATATAGCGATTCTGAAGAATTTCAACCTATGGTAATTATGCCGAATGTGGAGAACACCATGGAAGGACAGACCGAGTAACTGAGATGTATTTTAAAAATCGAGGAGAGTTGGAGCATTCTATAAACTATTGAGATGATTGGACATCTTGTCCGACACTCGGAGGGTTACCGGTAATACTGGAGGGATGTATGGAGAGAAGATCGGGAAGAGAGAGGCCAAGGATGAAATTCACAGACAGTTTTATAGATGAACATTTTACTGGGAGGAAATTTATTAATAAAATAAATATATCCTTTCCCGTCAAAATAGATGCTAAAACTAGACACTTTGTCACCGACCTGAGTCTGCTAGAGTGCGGAGAAGGACAAGCGCCATAGATGGGGCTTAGTTTTAGCGACTATTTTGACAAGAGAGGTGACTTTTATTTTTTCTAAATCATTATCTCTCCGTTAAAATTTCCATCTATGTTTTGGCCATAGAAAAACAATTTGATATTCTACGGAATTGAGGGAAAGGAGTGCGAGGCTCCAACGGATACTCGCGCAATAATCATGAACCTGTTTTCTGAGAAAATGCAAATTCAAGAAAACATCACGATCCAGCAATGTCGCAGATTGACAAAAAAAGCAAACTCGCCGATTCTGATCGAAGTGCCGGAACACAACGAGCGTATTATGCTCTTTAAAAACATGTTTAGACTAAAAAACACCAGGATCTATTTGAATAAAGATTATTCGGTAAAGATTAGAGAACAACGGAAACTACTTATCACAAAAAGGAAAGAACTCATGGGAAAAGGTATTGCCACGAAACTACGGGATAACAGGCTCATAGTTGGTGGGATTGACTATTACGTTACAAATGGTAGAATAATGAGCCAAAGTGGCGACAATGCTTTATAGCCAATGACAAATCCACAATCCTATGTAAATAAAAATACTTTTGGGCAAACTACTGTAAATAGACAATCTTGTTTTTCGTTCAAAGACGACACACGAGTGCTGTGTTGGAATGTTAATGGTTTGGAAAGGATGTTGCTGCAATTCGACCTATTCACACATTTAGAAAAGTGCAGCATTTTTGCACTCACAGAAACATGGAAGGATCAACATCTGAAGATTAAACCAACAGGATTTCATCTGTATGAATCACTTGCTCAGAGAGACCACAAGAAGGGTAGATCATCGGGGGGAATTATTGTTGGGATTCGAGAAGCTATAAAAGACAAGATTGAAAGGACTGAAATTGAAAAACAATGGATTATGATCTGTCTGAGGTTGGACGGTGAAATGCGAGTGTGTCTGATCTTTGCTTACTTGCCACCAAACGAACACTATTTGACCAACTGCAAAAATTTACTCGACCAAATAGAAGGGAAAATAGTTGAAGGATATGAAGTTTTACTGGCTGGTGACTTGAATACACGAACCGGTGCATTGGGAATTCTTCATAATACATTACATCTTCCTTGCTACTTAACTACTAGACGCACTTCTAAAGATCCTGTAATATCTACGCATTCAGAACAATTCATAGATAGATTGGATAATAATACTCTTACAATTTTGAACGGCAGAACAAGGGGTGACAGAAGTGGTAACTACACATATATATCAGCACGGGGATCCTCGGTGGTAGATTACTGTATTGTCTCCCATGGGCTGTTAGGTTACGTACATGACCTATACATCGAGGGATTACCACACTCAGATCACTTACCTCTAATTATAAAAATGGATATGAGTTGGGGACCGAAACAAGTGACGAACCCGACTTCACGGGTTAAGAAAAAATATATTTGGTTTCCCGAAAGAGCAACGCTATTTGTAGAGGACTTAGGAGGAGCTTATGGATTTTGGAATAACTCGATTGAGACTATAATGAACAACATGGTTAATCAGATTAAAAGCGCAATGGTACAAAATGGTATGCAAATTGAAACAAAAGCGAATAACTTACTGTCGAAGCCTTGGTTTGATCATGAGTGTTACATAGCGAAAAAGATTATGAAAGCAACTCTGACCAAATATATTAAATCTAATAGGGATCTAGATCGTTTGGAATATATTAAAACAAGGAACAAATATACATCGATTTTGAACAATAAAAAGAAAAAATATTTTTGTGAAATACAAGAAAAATTAAATAATACATACGATTCAAGTGAATTCTGGAAAACAATAGCTCGCTTCAGAAAAAGAAACTATACACAGGGCAATATCTCAATATCAGACTGGCAGCAATTTTACAATAAACTCCTGGATACAGAATCAATACCAGATTACGAACCCGTTACTATGACTTTCCTAAATACAGATAATGAGCTAACTAAATGCATAACTCTTAATGAAATAAGCAAAGAAATTTCTCGAATAAGGCATGGCAAGGCGACTGGTTTTGATGACATAATGAATGAAGCAATAAAGGCCCTCCCAAAAGATTATCTAATTTCCTTAAAGGATATATTTAATAGAATTTTGAGAACGTCTGAATTTCCGACAACATGGTTGAAATCAGTTATTCAACCAATTTTTAAGAATGGTGATCCAGACGACCCCTCTAATTATCGAGGCATTGCGCTCTTAAGCAAAATAGCAAAATTATTTACATCAATACTCAAATCTCGTCTAGGCAGTTGGATCGAAAGGAGAAATATAGTTCCTGAGAACCAGGCGGGATTCAGGGCTGCCCACTCTTGTCAAGACCATATATTCACTCTATTATCCCTGATTCAAATGACTCTAAGCCGAAAGAGAAGAAAATGCTACATGTTCTTCGTGGATTTAAAGAAAGCCTTCGACACAGTGCCCCACTCATTATTATGGAGAAAACTGGTAGATGCAGGTCTCAACCACCGTTTTGTTAACTTAATTAAAGATTATTACACAAATATGACAGCGGTAGTGCGATGGAATAATTCATTCACTGCGCCAATAAAGGTGCGTTCGGGAGTTTTACAAGGGGAGCCGATGTCACCTTATTTATTTATACTTTTTATAAATGATTTAATCGGTCTCTACAATAATTCAGATTTACCGGGAATATATCTCCCAAATTATGGATATGTTCATATTCTACTATACGCAGATGATATTGTCTTGATTGGAGAATCCAAAAATAACCTTCAAATAAAAATCAATATGCTAAGAAAATATTTTGAAACAAAATTATTAACCCTGAATGAAAATAAGTCAAAATTTGTAGTTTTCAGAAACGGCGGTCGATTAGCACAAAATGACAAATGGTTCTGGGGTGAGAGGCAACTGTCTGTTACTACGAAATATCTATACTTGGGATATCCGCTTACAAGTGCAAATTCACTAAACAAGGTAGCGTCACACTACAAGGGCAAAGCCCTGGCAGCAATTGGCGCTGTGTGGCAGGTTCTGACAAAATCCAAGATGAACTCTCTAAATGCGGCAATGAGATTACTTGATTCGACGGTCTTACCTCACATGCTATACGCCGCACCCTGCTGGGCACTCAACCAAGTAAAGGTAGTTGATCAGGTTCAGAATGTTTTCTTAAGACGCTACCTAAATTTACCAAAGTATACTCCGGGCTTTATGCTAAGAATGGAGTGTGGACGAGTATCACAGGAAGTTATCATTATTAAACAGGTCCTGAGATTTTGGGTGAGGATTATGAAAATGGAAGAGAGTAGGTTGCCCCGGGCATGTTTGTCACACCTCTGGACATTACACAGCAATCAAAGGGCTGGTTTAACCTTTGTCGAAAACCTGTCAACCATTTTAGACTCAAACGGTTTTTCGTTCCTGAAGGGTTGTCCGGATTACGCTGCAATAATGACTGAAATCCCTGGTATTATTCGAATAGCAACCGAACAAAGCATCCAAAACGACATGGCGAAAATCCTAAATACTTCACATTACAGTCACTTCAAATACCTAAAAAATTCAATAACAGCAGAACGATATTTATTCACAACTATTCCTCTAGCAATTAAAAGATTTTTTTGCACAACTGAGACTCCTTTGGACGATCTTCCCAGAAAATCGTTCAAATCGCTGGAAAATTGATTTGACTCTAACTTGCGATCTGTGTAAAAACAGAATCCAAGACGAAATTATGCATATAATATTTGGATGCTCTTGCTTAGAGAAACAGAGGAAAGAAATTTTGGGTGACTTACCCTGGTCTCAACCTGACTGCCAACAAATTTGCAGCTGGATGAACACACTGATGGTTGATCAGGGTCTCTCCCTCGGTTTATATAAATTCTACAAGGCCGCCGTCAATGTCCGTTGGAGAACAATGGAAGTGCCGAATGTCGTGGTTTGCTTGGAGGAAGAAAACGAAGATTGAATGCGGCTGATTCAACACTAGCCCTCTCAATGATATCCTAACCTTGACATATTCTAAACATTGGTACTTTAATTTAAATTTTTAATCATGTATGGTTCCTTTTGCTCTGTATGTTTATTTTTTGTATATATGGTTATATTTATTTATTTATTTTTTTTCTTTCATCTCGCTTTTCTTTTTCCTTATTACTTCCTGTATTCTAGTTTTTACTTTCGAAATATCTTCCTTTGCTAAATCCTGAAGAGGGGAATCATGTATAGGGCTGGATGCCCCAATAAAAAGGCTTGTGTGTGTGTGTGTTTTGGCCATAGATATATCTTATTGCCATTTAAACAGCTAAAAACCTTTTTGGCAAATTCTGAAGATTTGATTTGAGCCCTAGTGGATCTCATGAAATTTAAGCCTACCCTGGACTGAAGAGGGCCATTAGCTCGAAACCATGATCTCCAGGTGAGCACTCCTCAATTTTACAAATCTGATGTTGTGGCCTTGTCACCGACAATATTCCGATAAGTTGGGGAGGCGGTCAATAGATAACGCTTAGTTTTAGCGCCTATTTTGGTGGGAGAGGCGACCTTTATTTTATAGAAATATTTTGTCTATATAAGTTATGTGCTCCATAGGCACAATAATACAACTAAAGAGTTAAGGAACAAAGACAAGACAACAGATTTATGATAACTTCTAACAGAATTATAGGTGAAATTACAACAAATCATAATGTAAATACGTCAATGCTACTTAACGTCTAGCTCAATGTGAGAGTTATCAAGTTTCAACATACTTCAATGTGAACAGTGTACACAATACCTTTCTATATAGATTATTACACACCGTGTATCAACATTCATTAGCTCTGAGATACAACCCGATATGTGAGAGCAACAGACTACAATGAGAGAGAAGCGGATGAATACAGAGTACCAATCAACCACATAATTCAACATGATTGTTTTGATTATAAATTGCCACAATGTAAGCACATCCTCAATCACATGTCTTTAACCTGATGAAACTTTTGAGAAGGCCTTATCAGCCTGAAATTCACACCATATATAGGGTAGGGAGTTACCTTGGGGAATTTCTTGAGCATGTCGGAGAGGATCTCCTCTGTCTTGTCGATGTCACCGTCCCCATTGCCTGTCACACACGGTTGTAGACAGAGAAGAATGAATGCCCCCGTGGTATATAGAGATATATTTAAGATTTATACTATATTTAGAACGAAATTTTATCAAATAAATTAAATTTATCAATGTCCTTACCTCAAATAAATAGCACAATAGCCCAATACAATTTTAGAGCGGTCTTGTGGATTAAGCTGGGAGGGTTCACCACTGGTAAGCCTGAACCTCTCAATATATATATATATATTTTTTATCTCAGTAACGACAGTAAGAAGTTTTATTTTTATTTTTTATTTCTACATTTTTTAATAAACGAAAAAAAGAGCTAGTTTAAAATTTTAGAGGGCGAGATAATGCCACATAATTAATTTATATATATTCTTCCAATGTTTTTTTTTATTTATTTATCACTAGCCAATTTAATTAAGTTGTGTTTCATGTTTTTATTTTTCTAAGTACTTTTTGAAAATTATACTATTTATATTTAGTACTAATAATGCGCTTAGAGGAAAAGATAATTATATAATTATAACGAATAAATATTATTTCAAATGTATAATTGTTTAAGTGATCTCACCTAGCAACAAAAATAAATACGGCTAAATATAATTAAATTAGATATTTCTAAGTAATTTAATGGACAATTAATAAGCTTGAAACATTATTATAGTGTATAGATATATATATACATATATATTAAAATTTATCTGAAATTAAGCTTCACTATAATAAGTCCACGGAAATGATCAGAGAACCACTGAAGATGCAAATTCTTGTCGCAGTTTTAATGGCCGGACGAAGACTTAAGAATTTGATCAATTCGTCCCCACGGCTTCTTGAGCCGGTTCTTCCTTAAAAAAGCGCTCTGCGAAGGCTCAAGAATGTGAGTGAGGCAGAATAACGACTACAAGATCTGGCCGCTGCTTTTAGAGGCTGCATTTTGCTAAGGCTAGAGTAATTGATCTGGGAGTGACTATAAGCGCTGGATCAAGCCGCTAGTTCTAAAGGACTCACATTGCAAAGGCTCTAGGTTCAAATAATTGATCTGGGCTGCACCACGCTGAAATATTCGGCCGCTAGATTCATATTCCGCACGTTGCGGAGCTCAATAAATTAATCAGAACGCTGTAACGTCTGCAAGATTTGAAGAGATGTCCTAGCTCATCTTTCCAATCGTAAGTATACGTCACGCGTTATCCAATAAGATATATAATGAAAGAACGCCATCTGAACGGGATCACATTTCAACACAATATCCAAATTTGATATTTTATCAGGATAAAATATTCTGAATGAAATTGTTATTTGAAAGAGTTCAACGATAACAAAATTAGGACCGTACAAGAACGAACACTAAACCATCTTCTCTCTATTCAGGTACTCTACCTCTGCGCCATCCGCTCCGCCAGAAAGTAGTTCCATCGTAATGACGTCAAGGGGAGTCAATGGCTAGAAACGAATTTAAAGAAAATTAAAATAAATCTTTAAAACGGGTAGTTTAAAAGGACGTGTCGCTATAATATTTTGAACCTGGTTCCAAGAATATGGATCTCTCAGGATACACTAGACCACACAAAGATATGCTAATCTTTATCGTTTAAAATCGGTATTTCAAGCCGCACTGTTTTTCTTTCAAATTCACTTTCTTCTAAATTAGTTTTTATATATATTAAGATTAATCATATTCTATGCATATTATATTATTTCCACGCTTTATTTTTGGAATTATATATGGAGGGCTGTCCTCGGCCAGAATCAGGGAGATGATCTCATAGAAAAGTAAAGGTCTGCTGCTTTCTTTTAGGATTGAACCTAGTGCCCTGCAAAAAGAAACTTCAGCCTTCAGATGATATTTATGGTCCAGAAAGTTATAATTCTTTTTAAATTGTTTGTGATATAATTTTTAAAAGTGTTTTAAAAAATATCAGTAAATTGCTACAAAAGAAATCCATAGACACGATAAATCTTTAAAGGAGATCTCAAAACTTTTGAGATTCGCTTTTTTTAATTAAACGACCTTTCGTTTTGGAACGGCTAAGCTTGCCTATTTAAATCACCCTGCAGCCATCTTTAACTCTTGTAGATCCTGATTGAGAGTACAAAAATCGACAAAGATTTTTTTAAGTCTCTTGGCTTCTGTGTCTAATTTAAAGTTAGATATGTGTTTCGACCTAAAGGTTCACCTGGGAATGTACCATATATCAATTTTGACAATAATCTATCAAATAAGTGCAGTATTGGAGGACAGTTCCACAAGACTCACTGAAGAGGAAGACGATGACGCAGTGGAAGGCCGCCAACATGAGGGCAGAGAGAGGAGACCGCAGGCTGTCAGTCAGGTTGTAGCTCTCCATCAGCTGTCCTAGACCCAGGACCTAGCACACCACCATATTATGTCACCGCCTGGAGGATTGGACATGACTCCAGAGGTACCACTCCAACATGCATCACCAAAACTGAAGTCCATGTAATACAATTATTGCCAGAGCAAGTGACAGATAAACTAACACCCATGACGTCATACGCTATTTGCGGATTTCTATGAAAAAAATATTTATATATATATTTTTTTACATCAATTTTAATGCGTCTTACATTTATTCAAAATATTCTATGATATTTAATATTTATTTAAAACAGAATATTTAGATTATCATCATTCCTTTTTATAGTTTCATTCCTTTTGTAATATTTGTTGTACATATATCTTGATTGGTTATTGGAGCGAGAGAGGACCTAGACGAAGACGGCAGATCACGACCTACGAGGAAGACCACGAATAAATAAACACAATAACGTTGGAAGGTAATTTATTTTTATTTACTTTTATTTATTTACTTTTACTTTTATTTATTTGCTTTGAATATGGAAACCCGCTCGGGAAACGTGTATAACACCGAGAAGGAAGAAACCAAGGTCGACGACCCTGCAAAGCTGCAACTTGGTGCAACAATATATATATACTAGCTGACGTGTACCCGGCTTCGCCCGGGTTTTATCCGAGTGAAAGTTTGCCTAAAGAATATTATTGATAATAATATTCGGGAACACACAGAACATTATGATAATAATGATAATATTATTCGTCACGTCATATATTTATATAATATATGAAATTTATTTTTCGAGCAAACATATCCACTCTCTACTAAATAGATTTTTAAAAAGATATACATAAATAAAAATATCTAGAGATATACTACATGATCTTAGCCAAAAGGCCGAGGAACGATATTTTATATATAGAGATGACCTGGCTTCGTGTGTCTTCTGCTCGAGTGAATGTTTCGCTGGTAGAATTTTGTTCCTGCCTACTATTAATCATTATCTGGCTTCGCCCGTGTCTGCCTCAGTGAATATTCCCCAAAAGAATTTTTTAATGCAATCAAGCATGATACAGCAATATTGTCATCATCATTTCTGACTGAAAAAATATTGTTTCTCAGTACTTGGTTAAATATAATTTTTCTTGGTTAAAGTGCGACAAAAAAACTCTTCCAGATTTAACTCTCTGTCCTGTTCAAATTTGAGCGAGATTAGTTACATATTGAGGGCTTGCATAGCCGACAAACATATATATATATATATATATACTAGCGGGTGTACCCGGCTCCGCCCGGGTTTTACTCGAGGGAATGTTTGTAGTCTAGTATGTTGATATAATAAATCTATCTGAATATTAGGAAAGGTCAGGTAATTTTTTTTGTAGGGTGATGCTCTGAAAAAGAACGCTATACCACTTTATTACTAAACAAATTGGCGAGTCAAAAATAAGCAACCTAAACAATCCATTAGCTTTGCAAGATAAGAAAAGAAATAGAGAAATGCATGCAAAATTCTCAACACAAATCAAAATCTTTAATCCTCAGAAGTAATGTATATTAGGTAGGATGAGGTTTATTTTGTTTCTATTACATTACATCATCTTTAAATCTCAAAGCAGAGCAAAACTGGCATACCCGAGACATTTGGCCTATATCGACAGATGAATCAGCTTTATAATCAATATGGGCATTATACTGCAAACCTGAAAACGGCTTATGAGTCCAAAGCTGAATACGCTGAACAGGAACTTGCATAGTTTGTGTAGCTGCGACGCGGGCTTCAGAATACCTAAGACGGCGAAGCGCACGACGCGTCTCACTTTGAAGTGGTGTCTCAATAGCTCTAGCATTCCTATATCTCCTGGAAGCAGCCGTATTCCTACCAAGTAAACGTCGGCTGTGGCGAGGCATATTCTGAAAAAAATTTAGATTGAGATTAATAACAAAAGCTTCAAAACCAGCAATTTCTAAACAAAGCATAAAAATTTCCCGTCTTTTTTAGGTAAAAATCAAAATTTTTAAATTTTTTATTCAAAATAACCTTCAGATATGTTAAAAAGATTATAAAAAACTAAAATCATAATTTTATCACCAAAATATTAATGTACAAAACCAGTTATCATTAAAAAGCTTCAAAATAGACCAACCGCTGGATACGGCAATGAAAAAGCATGCTTTTTTGAGGTAAAAAATAGAAATAATTTTCTAAAATACAAAATACAACCCCTATATGTTAAAAAAAACTATAAATAATCTAAATATAAAATATTTAATCAAATAAATTAAAATATCTTCAAAAAATTTTGAAAAAGGACTTCAAAAAGACAAATAAATGAATCCGTGAAAGAAATCCCTTGCTTATTTAAAAATATAAATAACCTATTTTTTGGATACAACCCATATATGTAGAAAATATAATAAATAAACTGTATGGCATATTCTGAAAAAAGATTTAGATTGAGATTAATAACAAAAGCTTCAAAACCAGCAATTTCTAAACAAAGCATAAAAATTTCCTGTCTTTTTGAGGTAAAAAGCAAAATTTTTAAATTTTTTATTCAAAATAACCTTCAGATATGTTAAAAAGATTTAAAAAAAAAACTAAAATCATAATATTATTACCAAAAAACTAATGTACAAAACCAGTTATCATTAAAAAGCTTTAAAAATAGACCAACCGCTGGATACGGCAATGAAAAAGCATGCTTTTTTGAGGTAAAAAATAGAAATAATTTTCTAAAATACAAAATACAACCCCTATATGTTAAAAAAACTGTAAATAATCTAAATATAAAATATTTAATCAAATAAATTAAAATATCTTTAGAAAAATTTTGAAAAAGGACTTCAAAAAGACAAATAAATGAATCCGTAAAAGAAATCCCTTGCTTATTTAAAAATATAAATAACCTATTTTTTAGATACAACCCATATATGTAGAAAATATATAATAAATAAACTGTATTTAAAAGATAAAAGCAATAATTAAAAAATTCCATAAGAAAATTTTAAAAAGGACCTCAAAATGACCCATAATTGAACCCAACGAAATTGCTTGCTCTTTTTTGCGATTAATAATAAAAAAAAAACCAAATATTTTTAAAAACACAACACCTATATGTTATAAATACCACAAATAATTTGTATTTGAAAGATCTAAATAATTAAATAAAAATTTCTTAAGAAATATTTGAGAAGGGCCTCATAATGACAATCACATAAACATATCAATAAAATATCTTGCATCTTAGTGAAAAAAAATAGAAATAACCCAAAATTTGTTTACAAAACAACCCATATATGTGGAAAACACCATAAATAATCTACTTTTAAAATATCTAAGCAATTAATTAAAATTTTGTTAAGGTCCTCAAAAAAGACATAAAATTGAGCACATTAATGAAATTTCAAGCTTTTTAGTGAAAAAAAAAAAAGAAATAACCCAATTTTTTTTACAAAACAACCCATATAAGTGGAAAACACCATAAATAATCTGTTATTAAAATATCTAAACAATTAATTAAAAATTTTGTTAAGGTCCTCAAAAAAGACATAAAATTGAGCACATTAATGAAATTTCAATCTTTTTTTGTAAAAAATAATATAAATAACCTTAGTCTTATAAAAATACTAACCACGTAAGTTAGAAATAGCATATATAATCTGTATATAAAATAAAAAAGAAATAAATTAAAAATAGCCTAAAAATTTATCTAAAATATAAAATTGATCTCATCAAGTAAGGCTTCAACTTTTTTTGGTATAAAATATGAAAACTATAAAATAAAAGTATGTTACCATGTATAAAAGTTATTAAAATATATATAAAAAAGATTAAAACTAATTTTCCAAGAAGCGCAAAAGTGTAAACACTTTTGAAAAGCCTAAAAATTTATCTAAAAAATAAAATCGATCTCATCAAGTAAGGCTTCAACTTTTTTTGGTATAAAATATGAAAACTATGAAATAAAAGTATCTTACCATTAATAAAAGTTATTAAAATATATATAAAAGATTAAAACTAATTTTCCAAGAAGCGCAAAAGTGTAAACACTTTTGAAAGTGTAAACACTTTAACTCTGTTGAATTATTTTGTATTTTATCGATAACAGCAAAGTTATGTATGTTAAAGTTAGGAAAAATATTTTGATGTTAAGCAAAACCTGCTCCATCTCGTTTTACATAAATGTTGAAAATTTGGTCGAAATTGATGCATTGTAACGAAAGTTTTTAGTGATGTCCACTTATGAAATTTCCATTTTATTAATATAGATGTTCCCGGCTTCGCCCGATTTTTACCCTAGTAAAAGTTTGCTTAACAAACATTTGTTAAAACGATTCTAGCAAACATCCAATCCCTACTGAATCTATACTTGTCTACACTCTCGATAATTTTTTCCCGGTCCCTCGAAAAATATTCGATAAGTTGAAAAAAATCAGTATTAATTGGTCCACTCGGTAATTTGAAGTTGAAGGAATAGTATCTTGCCACAAACGAAGATTTTTAAATAACTGTATTTAGCGAATGTACCCGGCTTCGCACAGTTTTTATCCGAGTAAAAGTTTGCCTAACGAACATTTGTTAAAACGATTCTAGAAAACACCCAATTCACCTGTATATTGATTTATAAACGTATATAAATATAAATATTGTTACATGCGTTCAAATATATTTTTGAAACACATAATTTTTTGAAAACATTTATTATATTTTAAATAAGATATTATCACTTTTGTGAATTTGATAATTAATTATTTCTTTTTTCTCAATGAATTATATATATTAATTTAAATTTTATTTTTTATCATCATCACATACAATGTAATTTTTTTATATAAACAAACGATAATAAATGACAACAATTAGGGGCTCAAAAATCATTTATTGTGGTTAGCAGCTCCGTAAATAAAGATATTTTCACAACAACAATTAAAGTTGCATCATCATTTTTATAAAACAACAGCAAATTAAATTAACAATGTAAAAATATATTTTACCATTTAACACAAAAACGTTACAATTTTTTCTTTAAATATCAACATATATAGTCACGACCGTCTTTCCACCGTCAATCGTGTCACGGATGCGCGCGCATCATCATTATGATCATTATCATTATCTAATGATAATAATAATAATTATTATTATTATATTATTATTATTATTATTAATTAATCAACATATATAGTCACGACCGTCTTTCCACCGTCAATCATGTCACGGATGCGCGCGCATCATCATTATGATCATTATCATTATCTAATGATAATAATAATAATAATAATGATTATTATTATATTATTTTAATTATTATTATCAACATATATAGTCACGACCGTCTTTCCACCGTCAATCATGTCACGGATGCGCGCGCATCATCATTATGATCATTATCATTATCTAATGATAATAATAATAATTATTATTATTATATTATTATTATTAATATATATAGTCACGACCGTCTTTCCTCAATTCCTCATCGCTGTCACGGATGCGCGCGCACAGGGAGGTCACGTGCTCGCCGGCAGCCAACGGGCGCGCGCCGCCGGCATTACGTCATAGATTATAAACACAAGGTAATAAGGCCAAATAAAAAAATAGTGTGTGATAAGGCACAATTTGGATTATCTACTTATATAATTGCCTTATTCTCTCTGTGTGAAGTTCAATGTGTGAAGTTCACGGATAGATTTTGGTCAGAATGGATAAAATAAAAAAAGTGTCAAGGGATGGGAATCGAACCCACGACCTTCCGCTTACCGGGCAGATGCCATGACCACTAGGCTACCCTGGACATATTTTTCCGTTCACATTTTTATTTTTATATTTTCAAGACACACACAGTTTGGGGCGGGACGTTTCACAAGAGAGACATCCACGGCGCCAATTTATAATTGTAACGAATAGTATTTTAATTAAAACATTTTTAAAATATATACGCACTCGTCAACATATATAGTCACGACCGTCTTTCCACCGTCATGTCACGGATGCGCGCGCATCATCATTATGATCGTATTCATTATCTAATGATAATAATAATAATTATTATTATTATATTATTATTATTATTAATTAATCAACATATATAGTCACGACCGTCTTTGCTCCTCAATTCCTCATGTCACGGATGCGCGCGCATCATCATTATGATCATTATCTTCTATAGAAGCTTCTTTATAATTATGTATATTTACGAAAAGTCAATTCGCTCGCGCCTCTAGCGGTGAAAATGAGGGGTAATACCAGCTGACCTAATGTACATGTAAAGTTTGGAGCGGGACGTTTCACAAGAGTGACATCCACGGCTCCAATTTATAATTGTAACAAATAGTATTTGAATAAAAACATTCAATCGGGTAAAACACGGGCGTTGCCCGGGTCATTCGTATATATAGTCACGACCGTCTTTCCTCATATCACGGATGCGCGCGCATCATCATTATGATCATTATCTTCTATAGAAGCTTCTATCTTTATAATTATGTATATTTACAAAAAGTCAATTCGCTCGCGCCTCTAGCGGTGAAAATGAGGGGTAATACCAGCTGACCTAATGTACATGTAAAGTTTGGAGCGGGACGTTTCACAAGAGTGACATCCACGGCTTCAATTTATAATTGTAACAAATAGTATTGGATTAAAAACATTCAATCGGGTAAAACACGGGCGTTGCCCGGGTCATTCGTCTAGTTAATATATATAGTCACGACCGTCTGTCGTGGCCTCTGTCACGGATAATATACAGTTATCATCGTCATGCGTTCTTAATTCTGTCACCGTTTGCTTTTGGTTCAGTGGTAGAATGCTCGCCTGCCACGCGGGCGCCCCGGGTTCGATTCCCGGCCGATGCATTTTTTTTTTTTACAATTTTTAAAACTCATTTATATATTATACAAGAATGACATCCACGGCGCCAATTTATAATTGTAACGAATAGTATTTGAATAAAAGCATTTAATCGGGTAAACCCCGGGCGTTGTAGATTATAAACACAAGGTAATAAGACCACATCCATGATAAGGTACAGTTTGGATTATAGAATATAAACACAAGGTAATAAGACCACATCCATGATAAGGTACAATTTGGATTATAGATTATAAACACAAGGTAACAAGACCACTTCATGATAAGGTACAATTTGGATTATAGATTATAAACACAAGGTAACAAGACCACATCCATGATAAGGTACAGTTTGGATTATAGATTATAAACACAAGGTAATAAGACCACATCCATGATAAGGTACAATTTGGGTTATAGATTATAAACACAAGGTAACAAGACCACATCCATGATAAGGTACAGTTTGGATTATTACTATATATAGTCACGACCGTCTTTCCTCATCGGCCGCCTCTGTCACGGATAATATACAGTTATCATCGTCATGCGTTCTTAATTCTGTCACCGTTTGCTTTTGGTTCAGTGGTAGAATGCTCGCCTGCCACGCGGGCGCCCCGGGTTCGATTCCCGGCCGATGCATTTTTTTTTTACAATTTTTAAAACTCATTTATATATTATACAAGAATGACATCCACGGCGCCAATTTATAATTGTAACGAATAGTATTTGAATAAAAGCATTTAATCGGGTAAACCCCGGGCGTTGCCCGGGTCATTCGGCTAGTTTATTAATATTGAAATGCCAAGTATTTTTTATGTCATTGGAATATTATATTACTAAATTTTCAAATTAAATTTATTATACTTGGAAAACATTTCAAGCATTGTTACAATTTATAAATATAATTTCACCAGACGTCGCTAGAGGAGCTGCTTGCGAGTGAAAGTAGAAAATTTGCAAATAAAATTGCAAAGAATATTTATTTCAAATCAAATTCAAACCAGAAATCTTCTCAGTAGTATAGTAAATAACTTCCTAAAGTTTCACGGCGATTGGATAATCTTACCTTTTAAAAACATTCATCGTGTGAACAAACTAACATTCATCGTGTTAACAAACCACGTGTTAATTATTAACCAATCAAATTCATTTATCGTCGCGACCAGTGCTGCGCCCAAGCGGTAAAAGGCTTTGACATAATTATATAAACTGATAAAAGAAGAGCAATTCCTCGAAATATTTACGCTTTTGCCTTTTTCACCCAAATCCAGGTGCGCTTTATAAATTTTCTTCCAACATGGCGTACATAATCGTACTAAACAAAACAAAAAGTTTTCCAATAGTCAAAAAAGAAGCTTTGAAGCATTCTAAAAATACTTTTTTTATTGTGGTAATATTTTATGCTCTTCTAAGGGTAGTAGGTAAACAAAAGGAAAACAATAATTGAATTGGCACTAATAATATATTTATTTTGCGGGGGAAGACTTTCTATAAACGAAATCTGGTACAATGGCAATAATCCATTGACTGTCACATCGAGAATGATATATTTAGGATTCCCATTTACCAGCACAAACAACACTAAATGCGCAGCAATATATTATAAATCGAAAGCTAATACTGCAATGATTGAAATTATTAAAATGATAAAGAAGCAAAGAATCAATTCACTAAATATCGCATTCAAATATTGGATGCGATAATTCAATCAATATTAATGTATGCTGCGCCGATTTGGGCAGCTGACAATGCAAATATTATAGACCAATTACAAAATATATATTTTTATTAAAAGTCTTCTCAATTTACCAAGATATACCCCTGACCACATTGTTAGACTGGAACGGGTAGAATATCACTTACACTAAACGCCACTAAATTAACCATGAAATACCTTTTAAGATTACAAAGAATGAGTAACCATAGGTTTACCAAGATATGCTGGAATAGGTTTAGAGAAATATTCATAAATACAGGAAAACCTATTGGACTCTACAGGCTATTTTTGCAATTTACCACCAATGCGGCCTTGCCTGGACAAACAATGCTATCGACTATGAGATCATTCAAAACGAATTATCAGGGATTTTTCGTATAAAAACTGAACAATTAATTCAGAAGGACTTAGCAAAAATGAATCATACAAGATTATATTCTAATTATAAATTATTATATGAAAAAACAATATAAAAAAAAAAGATAAGTGGGTCAGGTGTTGATATTAAAAATAAAAAAGGCATCTCCTGACCACGAGCACATGTGCTTTTTAGATGGCAGAGCGCCATCTAGTGGAGCAAAAATAAACTAAACGTTTACCTAGCTTGCTCCATGATATTTGGCCAACCCAATTTCTTGATTTATCAAGAAAAGCCATCCACGAACGCGTTTCGCGCTGTTGGCGCTCGTCAGCGTGGAGAAGGCTGTAACCACTGTGACCAAAAAATATTTTTGGCCCCAATGGCTTCCCGAGAAATCAGAAAATGGGTATTTAAGGCCAAATTTGGGTAAAGACGCTTAATTATTATATAAGTATTTAATACCTGAACAATTTTTATCCTGAACCTATCATTAGACCTAAAAGGTTACATTACCCAAACAATAATCACTTCGACTTTACTAAGAGAAAGTCACATTCAAATAATTAATCAGGAAGATGTAATTTGTAAATTCTGCAAAACTGAAAGCATAGAAGAAATGACCCACTACATCTCTGAATGCAATATTGTTAACGAGGAACGGAATAAGATCTTAAAGAACATTATCCAAGATTACGTGAACCCAGTTCAGCTAATCAGAATAATGTCCGAGAAAAAATTTATAGCGATAGAATTGTTTAACTTTCATAAAGCGTTAGAGAACAAGGTAATCTCTAAGAACTGAAATTACAGATCAATTCCCTTCCATAGTTAATTTGGATAGTTATGTTGAATACTTTGATTTCCTTTTCATTTTCCCTTCTCTCCTTTGTTTAAGTTTTTTTTTTTTCCTTTTCTCCATGAAAATGATGTATGGCGAGTCCTTACAGGACGGAAATGTCCTAATAAAGCTATTCTTGTTGTTGTTTTTGTTATTATTTTGCAAAAAAAAAAAACGAATATTATCTTTTTACACTTCGGTCATCGAGGTTTTAGGAGCCATATGCTCTTTTATAGCACGTTTTCTCAAAGCTGTAAAACACCTTGATGACCTAGCTTTCACCCAAATATTTTTGTTCCTACAGCCATTTTTTGAGATAGAGAAACAGATGATACGCTAAAGACCAGATCCGACGAATAAGATGAATGTTCAAATATTTCCTAGCGTAACATAATTTTTGGCCGTTGCAACTACGAAAATGTGCGCTGGAGCATTATCCTTATGGAGTATGCCTTTTTCTTTGTCGAATGCGGCCTATTTTTTTCCGTATTTGATCGCCAATATTTAAACTTGTTTTGCATAACAATCCTCATGGACTTTCATGTCATTCTGCTAGTGGCCAATAAAAAGAATTCCATTTGTATCCCAATTAACCGTTTTTGATTCAAAATGAAAAAACCGTAGTAGTCATCGCAAAAATGCGTGTTCATTTCAAAATATTCGTGAATGATGTTGTGTAGACGTTCTTTTTAGGTGTTAATAGACTCTAATCCTCTCTCTAATCTTTATTCCAAAGTCATTCATATAATCATTTGCTGGATTCTGATAAAGTTTTCTTCGCAGGTCAACCTTGGAGGTCCAATGATATGTTCGTCTTCACAGCTTGTTCGTCCCCCTTTAAAGTCAAGCAACCAATTCTGAATACTATTTTTAAAGAAGGAGAAGCCTCACTCCTAAAAAGGCAGCAAACTCTTATTTCAGCTGAGTGGTCATCTGCTTTTTAGAAACAAAGAATTTGATTACCGCTCGTATTCCTTTCCCTTTTAAACGAACGGTCGCTAAGTGTAATGTAATAGGGTTCTAAATATAGAAGAGCGCTACCAACCGGATAGAAATTTTTTGCACGTGCTTTTAAATGATAACATTATTTATATCTAATATAATTTTAATTTATCACTTTGTTCTCTCTCTCACCCGGTCTATTACCAAACCTTTAGACCCATTTTCGTGTATTTTTTAAATATTGAATTGAGAGTCTAAACAGGTTGATGTGTTCGAGAAAATAATAAATTCTTGTTATAGGTTTCTCCAAGTTAATTTATTACTGATGTTATATACCGAATTTAATACATTTCCTAAGTTGGTTAACCAATCGTGAGTAAAATTCTATTTATTAAACAGTTTAGTTTGAGTTATGGATGCGCTGGCTTGTAAAATGTATTATATGGCCTGTAGAGTCCGCTTTGAGTGAATGGGCAACAAGGATAAAATAAATTAGATAATATAATTAAAATGTGTATTTCATGATAGTTTTATAAATACTTGCGAATATTTAACAGAACTAATTTAGCAAAACAGCTGAACTGCACACGATAAATATAATACGATGACTTACGGTATCTATACAACCCGACGTTACAAACCCAGAGGGGATTTTCTGGGAGAAATAATGGAAGCATGTTAACCAACATGTCCATTGACACCACAGACTTACAGTAGCCACACTGAACGGCGATACAAGAGTGCGGTGTGTAAGTTCCGTTGTTAAGGATATTACAAGTTCGAGAAAGCTGCTGACCTTGTTGCCTGAGAATCCAATGAACTCCAGCAGCCGCAGTGTTCTGGTGGGCAGCAAGGAGATGATCTGGACACAAGTCTCGTAGTCACACCGCGTTATTAGAACATATTGCCACACCTCCTTTTTAATCAGTTCAAATTTTATTAATTTTTGACAACCAAAAACTATAAACAGCAGATTAAGCCACGAGAGACAGCCTTAAAACATTTGAAAAGAAAGGTCAACTACCCCGTCAAAATAAACGCTAAGTCTTAGCGTCATCTATTGACCGTCGCCGCAAACTAACGGACTTGGGTCGGTGACAGAGTTACAGCACCAGCTTTGGCAGAATGAGAAGGGCCCTGATTCTCGTCGTGGGCGGGTTTTGATTTCATTAGATCCGCGAGGGATTCGTGAAATCATCAGCTCTTTACCGAATTCTGAAGATTTCACAAATTCCTCGCGGATATCATAAGAAAAAAAGCCTGCTCTGAACTGACGAGGGTCATTAACCCGAAATCATGTTCTTCAGGTGGGCATACTGAAATTGCAAAAGCTGGTGATTTGGCTTTGTTACCTACCTTATTACGCTAGTTCGTGAAGACGGTCAATATATGGCGCTTATTTTTATGTATATTTGTTATCCTATTTAATCGTGCTCTGATTATCTTATTAAAGCCACTTGACATTGAACTAATTGGTTATGATGGGCTTTTCATTGCCACGTGAGATTAATTAGCCAATCAGCGCCGATTTAATTATCCAATTAACGTACCGTGTTTATTTAGCTTAAAGGCTTTAACTATGGTTCTCTTTAAAGATGTTTTATTTTTATTATAGTAGTTAGGTTTATATTTATTTTTGTATTGTACGGATCAGACGCTTGAGCACCATATTCTGTAATAGACGTCGGCACATTTTTAGGGTCAAATATTCTTGAAATTTTCCGTCGCAAGGCTTTAGAACTGGTAGTGGTTTTATATTCACTAATTAAAGATACTATAAGATATGTAAATATAATGTAATATAAGAAATATATTCGTATAGAGAAGTTAAAATAGTTCTTCAATTTTCTTTGCATCACACAACACAAACACAACACATATATCGTTGTACAAATTTTATACCAGTCTTAATATGATTTTTTTAACTGTATAAGTTTAAGATTTTCGTGATTTGCACTCTTTATTTTAAAATGCGTCTTGATGTATCTTTAAAGGTAAAAAAAATATGAAAAATGTATACATATATTTCGCCCGAAAAAAATTGCAATCGTATGTATGTTTAAATTTCAAAGGGTTTCAAAAATAAATCTATTTTATATATATATTTATATATATATACATGGTAATATATAAACCAACAAGCCCATATTGTATAATTTATAACAAAATTTTCATGTTGTATAATTAAAACACATCTGTAAATGATTATACGCATTATTGACATGTGTCATTACATCATCATATGTAATGTACTTTGTACAAACTGAGGATAAATAAATAAAACTCTGTAATAGATTAAGAGTTGAGCTGAAGCAGGAGATAGAAGTCAAAAACGTCTAAAAACAGATGGAAGTCCGACAACAACATCTAAAGATAGATAGGAAACTGTTAGGACGGCGCCAGTGTCCAATTTCGCCCCTGATCCGCCCTCGTGTTGCATCTGCTGAAATGCAATTCTTGGAAAAGATATATAAAACCTCCGTCCTAGCCAAAAATATAGTCACTTCACCATCAGCGCAAGCCCTCGTCGGTTGTCACCAAGGTCCTCCTCATCCACCATGTAGACCAGTAAGAACTCTTCTATCTCCATCTTTCGCTCCTAGCTCAACTTTTATCTGTTCACGAAACTTTCCTAGTGCAACTGTGTCTTCGTTTTTTGTGTGGACATTCCTAAAATTTCCACTCTGCCTCGACCACGACTGCCTGTACTCTGTGAGAACTGTTAAAGGTCTCCCAAGGTGCAGAGAGGTACTGGAAAACTCTCCACGCCCTGACTGTCCCTCTCGGTTACTACAGGTTTACCCCTTTCGGTTACCATACCACAGCGAGAGACCCTCGGTTACCACAGTATAGCGAGAGTCGACAGGATTCTACAAGAGTCAACAGGATTTCATCACATAGTTAGTCGACAGGATAACTGAGGACATCGACATGCAGAGGATGACAGAGGCATCTGTGGTCAACGGCGCATTCATGTGGATGCTCCTTCTACTTTCTCTCCACCTTGACGATCCAGTGGACCATCTCAAAGAGGCCATGCGAGGACTACCTGTACCTCGCACCGAGGAGATCATCATCTCCCCATCGACAGCTGCTGCGCCACGAGCACCTTCCTCCATCCGCTCGAACAAGCAGAAAAGATCCATCGAGAAATCCTGGCATTGCCCCGCCAACCAGCATCGACGATGTCCCATGGCAACCACCACAAAAAGTGATCATCTAGCCTCATAGCAACCCACGCCACAAGACCCATTCAAAACATCCATCTGGTAGGAGAATTTTCTCTATATAAATATCTTAATGTAACACTATCTCCGTTTTTTTCGCTCTGAATTAACTACTCATTCGATACCATTTTTTATAGCAAAAACATTATTATGATAAATCCATCAAGTTCATTATTTTACCTGCCCTATTACTATTTCAATTATTATAACTTTAGATGTGTATAAAATATTTTAACCTTAATCAATTTTATTATTCTTTATTATTATTTTGTGTGTCATTAGCAATGCCGTCAGCCAACAACAACTAATTATACTTTTTGTTTCTTCAATTGTTTTTTTTCATCATCTCTAGGCTTATTACACACATATTATAACTTCAACCTTCTTTCTAATCATTTTAAAACTTTTAATATATTGACAACGTTAATAATATTTTTTAATAGTTTAAGATATTTTTGAATTTATATATTTTATCGATTTCATTTTTCTAATTTTATCGTTTACGTCTCCTAACCTCCCCTGCCCATACCTTCTCATGCATTGCCCCAAGTGCTTCCTGTTCGCCATTTTTTTTCTTTGATTAATCTAACAGATAAATCCTTCCTCGCTATATCATTCCTAATAGTGAGTTCAGGATACCCAGTTAGATTATTTTTCTTATCACCCGGCTCATCATTACCAATCATCATTTTTTTTATTTTTTTGTTTTTATTACCATTCAAGTTGGGTTAAATAATCATTGGCAACAGAACAACCCTTGCAACTACCTTCCCTTTCTTCATTCCTAAATCTCATATATTCCCCTCAAGAGATTCTTGCTCGCCAGAATTTTTTTTTTTTTATTAATCCAACTGGAAACATCTTTCCTCGCTATATCGTTCCCAATAGTGAGTTCAGGATACCCAGATAGATTCTTTTTCTTTCTTTTTATTACCCGGTTCATCATTTTTATCATTTTATCATTTTTTCATCATACAAGCCGGGTGCCATCATCATTGGCAGCAGTACATCTCTTGCGTTCACCTCTCTCTTTCCACATTCCTCGACCTACTTATATAGTAGGGAGCTACTAATCTGAACTGATGATGCAAACGGAACAGCTTGAACGTTCTGTTAATGAAAACAGTACCTCACTAACACAAGTTCGTACTGCGTTGCAGAACTCATTAAGCTATTTCTTTACAGGAACATACCCTCATCAACCCTCTGCGTCAACTTATAATCTTAGTTCAACTTAATAGCTTCATGCGTTTTTAAAATTATTTTTTCATTCGATGGGTTCTCAATTTTTTTTTCTATAAGTAAATTACTTTTACGGCATTTCTAATTTTATCTTGCATATTTTCTCAATTTTATCATTTATTCTTATGTATTTTTCTTTTTATCATATTCTATACCTTATTGAGACGTCATCATTAATTTATTGTCATATTTTATTCTCCTATATTTATAATAATTTTAACTAATTTGTGCGCAAATTATTTCTCTTGATTCTATAATAGGTTTGTTAGGTCATCATTCATGTTATTTCATTTCCCCCAAACAAACCTTCATCACCGAGGGTACATTCTATCGTATATTTCAAACTGTATTACACTTTTAGTATATGTCCCATATCTTCCATTTAGTTAAAGCCGATACCTTAAAATATCCTACCCTTCTATTGAAATGTACACAATTTATATTTACTACCACCCCATATTTTGTATATAAACTATTTGTATTTTAACCCCCTATTTGTATTTAAAACTAAAAATAGTGATGTCAAAATAAAGATCCAAAGAGTGTTCTGTCAGCTGGTGGCAGGGACAGAGGGGAGGAAAAAGGCAACGCCCCATGTGGGGTCCCGAGGGACATTTTTATAGACGACCCCTGTAAACAGGACAGGTTTTGGCAGGGGGTCAGCAGATGGTTCTAGGGTGTGTTTCTCGGCAGGCCGTTGCAGTCTGGCTCTCCATGTCTCGGTGATAAGCATCCAAGTTTGTGTCATAGCCTCTACCTCTGTCCCGTGGGCTGTCCCCGATCACTCTCGGTGCTAACATCCAGCCCTGCCTCTGCTTCTTGTTGTCCGCGTGTGGGAAGAACATCAACACTCGCCTCACGTACACGACTGCCAGTTCATCCATACGTCGAAAAGATCATCACATTTGCATCAATATTACATATATATAATTCAAATTAAAATGGTCTGGTCACACCAACATATGCTATAGAAAACAACACTTCTCGTGCGCGCATCACGCGGATAACAAGCTTAGAAGGTTTTTGAATTTTTCCGAGAAGAAGATAGGCGAACAGCCTCGTCGAAATATTGAATTTTAATAAATTTATTGATCCAAAATATGATTTTATTTTAAATATATATTTAAGTGAGCATAAAAGACATTATTGGACTCAATAGATGCATTTAAAAAATAATAAAATAAATAATAGAAGAACATATATCGAGGTCTCTAACGGGAAGAAGGCAGCTTCGATGTGTATGTGTTGAGATAGAGCTATTGTTCTTCAAGCTACAAGTTATGGGTCGTACTGATACGACGTTCGGGACAATGGTCACTTGGAGCAGATGATCAGGAATCTTTTGATCACCTTGCTTTCTTCCTGTTGCTCAACGCTGACCAATCAGACTGTTGAACCTTACTATAATATAATAAATTGAGGCAGACTTACATGTGAGGTAAAGGTCTGAAAAATATAAATATATAAATCCCTATAACTCAATTTGAAGTTAATATTTTGTATTTCGTTTTGCTTTTACTAGTAGAAAACTCCTCTACGATTTCAGCACCAATTCTCGAAAAAAATATTATTCAGAAAAAATATATAGTGACCACGAATTATTGGTTTTTCAAATACTCTATCACCTTATTTTAAAGCGTAATAAAAATTGAATAATGTAAAATGTAAAAGTTTTGTTGATAAAAGTAGGCAGAAATGTAAAAACTAACAGTTATCGACATATCGGACGCTAGCAACTACCAGTTTAGTCCCACAGCAACAATATATTTTCGTATCCTTGTCGCAACCTCAATACACAGACAGTGGCGCTCTAACTCCACCTATATTTGTACTACCAATAAGACATCCCCCCGAAAATATTTTGAAAGCCGCGTCTTTAGTCGGTCAAATACAATGTATATATATGTGAATAATTATATTTTTCTCTGAAAAAATTCTCTGGCGAATTGACTCACCAGGTTAAAGGCTCCAATCCCCATCCGGACTCCGCTCTCAAAGTGCTGTCTCTGGGACTCGCTGGTCCAGGAGCGGACCTCTACCATCTGCATGCATTCCCTGGGCACAGGACCACCGTTCTCGCGCTGACATCAAACCTTTAGATAAACTTCAAACATACCAGTCTACCCTAACTAATAAAAGGCGCAAAAGGAGGGTTCATATGTTATTTAGTATGATAGTTGTTTTTATATTACCATGTGTAAAATTAGGGAAGACAAACTTCAGGATGACACAGCAATTTATTCAAGGCAAAAACAAACTATGAATGATAAACAAAAGATAAGCAATGAGAGGGGAGTTTACAGAGTATCTAAATATAAACATAAAAAATGATACTCTGTTAATAAAATAATAAAAACTTTGCTACAATGTATACAATCAGTTTGGGAATGAGAAAGTTTTAAGGATTATTTCATCTATCAGAACTTACTTAGCTATAATTAAAAAAACACCGTCCGGTGTCAATACTTTTATTTTCAGATTTAGAAGTACCTTTTTGTATATGAATACATCATTTACCTTCATAATGGCAGGAATTAAATCGTCAATATTATGTTCTATATATTTGTATATCAAAATTGATTACGGGAATTTCTTCAGTAAAAAAATATATATATATATAATTTTAGCTTTTTAAATGTACTCTTTACTATATTTGTGGTTCTCAATTCTGAAGAGCATTTATAATCACCATGGATAGGTTATATGGGTGGAATAATTTAAACTTATTCCATACGCACTGATGATATACTTATGTAACTTATGGTTGGAAACTTTGGGACAAAATATGTCATATTCAACCACCAAATTGGGTTGGGAAACGAACAGGTGATTATTAAAAGTGAAATTTAATTTCAATTTTTATTTATGCACATTTTACATGTACGATTTCATCGTATTTTACCTTTTATCGCATATGTTATTTCCGCAAGAATTATTCTAAATGGATCAGGACAATGGAAATGTTATTAAGAGAGGTACGCATAAAATTCTGTTCCCTATAATGGAAGACTTAGATAAACCGTGTAATGGGGAAGTTTCTGTCTTGTATCACAATTATCCTTAAATGATGGAAGATATGAATTATTTGCCATGGCCACATTTCTTTCTTTGAATAACTTAGAGAAATGGGGCTTTAGCATCAACAGAAAAATGCGCGAAGAAATATGCACCTCTTTGAAAAATATTTTTATTTAAAAATAGATAAAATTTTCTACTGAATTTTCAAAGAATTGTGATAGAAAATATTTGGGATTAATTTTTTAAACAATGTGATCCATCTAAAATGAGTTCCTGTTGAGACATTTTTTTAAATTACCAGTACTATACTCTAATAAATTGAACACTAGATAGCGTTATATCATCTAAAATATTCATGGGAGCGGTCAGGAAATGCCTTTTTTTATATTTTTAATATCAACCCCCGACTTTTTCCTTTTTTATTTTTATTTTTATACATTGAACATTCCACTCAGGAGATCACCCTCACTTGAATAGACCCGTACTGAACCCTCGTGTAAGCAGCTATTGTAAGCAGCTATAATAAACCACTTCGAAGACCAAGTGTGTTAACTTTTATTTGATTATTCTCCAACCGTTATTCTGCGGTCCCATGTACGTACTTGTAGGACTGGTAGCAGGTCCGTATCCGCAGTCCGCCACGCACGAAACTCATGAGGCTCTGGTCTTCGATGAAGGTGAGGATGGCGGCCATCAGCAGGGACTCGGCGTGGCATAGCTCGGCGTGCAGTTCCTCTGTACACACACACACAAACGGTACAACTGTGTGCCTCTCACACGGCGTGGTGGGCCCACCGTCCGTGTAGTCCTGGTAGTCCGGGTCCCGCACCATCCTGGCCATGTAGCCCAGCGCCCCCACCCGCCGCCTGCGGACGTTACACACCGCCACGGTAGAGCGCAGCGACTGTTTAGCCGCTTCGATGTCGGCCTGCCACCACCGGTACGTCACACAGGGCGACCCACGGCATGAAGGCATCTACTCACCGGTACCAGCGTCAGAATGGACCGCATGAAGAGGATGGTACTGGTACCGATGGCGTGGTACAGGCTGCAGTTCCGCCTGAGTGACAGCACCAGAAACGTATGTTGGAATTGAACCAGCACTGATAGAAAGCTATTATGCCGGCATTTATAATATTTTAATTCGTAGACAAGAATTTAATTGGCCACGCTCGAAAGACTTAGCCTAGAACTATCTAGATAAATGACGCTCTTGCGTCTCAGAAAATTCGAATCTGTCGAGGAGAGAAACTAATGGAAACACATATACTGCGATGCCTAAAGGTTTCTCAGTGATACTTTCTGTATCTTCACCAACCTTGACCAAACAAATATTTTTAAATGTTTCCTATACACACATTTTATATGTTTTCCTATACACATATACTCTCCTGTTTGATATTTTATTCGATAACTTGAAAGTATTGTCGCGATTTCAGATAAGAGGCACACAGTTCTATTTTAGAAGGTTTTATTAATCAATTGATAAAAACTTTGTGAGTTCCCACAACTAGAAACTTGAGATGAAAATATCAGTTACAGAATTAACATACCATTTTATATAACATTAAAAATAAAAGTATTTACATATTTACTAATAGACATTTGCTCTAAATTTACTATGAAATAAACAAATTTGGTGAAAATATATACATTAATATCAGGCATTATAAGATATTAATTAACATTAATTTTTCACTGCAGTATGCGCATATGTTTTGTTACATTATTCTATTTTAACATAACCGTCCTTCCTTCACACCTTCAAGAATGGCTATCGTGAGGAACCTTTCAGTGGATTCACCAAGAATTTGAGTCATCACTACGAGAGTGAGATGGCTACAGTAAAATGTAATTGTTTAATTATTCACCTTTGTTTGAAAATTGAAACTGGCTCGGGGAATGTACACAACCTGAGTAAATAGGAAAGCAATGCTGACAAACCGCAATATAAATAGCATTCAACTTCACTTTACACACCATAATTATATATAAAATTTTGTAGCAAAGTATTTATTATATTTTATGTACAGATTATTAATTTTTTGATAATTATATATTATTTATATATTGCTACTCTGGGAAATTCCCTCATTTCTTAACCTGTATCTTATATAAATGTTGATTTTGTGCTTGCATTAAATAAATTGCTGTGTCATCGTGAAGTTTGTCTTTCCTGAATTTTTACACACACGTCACAAAATTATAACTAAAAGATGTATTTAATTTAACCATATTTTGATTAAAGGAGATCAAAAAAGGAACAGCCACGTACATATTTTTCTAAGCTCACAATTTATTAGACCATATCTGTATACTTCCCTAAACGCCATTTCCCTTTATACTGACTATATAGCCAGTATGTAAATAAGAAATGTAACAATATGAAACATAAATTTTTCTTTGTGAACCATTTACTCTGCCCCCGCCGTCATAAGAAAAATATTGGGAAGCCTGGGAGGCCATCAGTGATTGGGCCAGCGGTTTCACCAGTTTAATATACTAAAGCTCTACTATTGTATTGGGCTGTTCTGTTTATATTGCTTAAAATTCATATAAATTTTTAGTAAATGTAACTAATAAATTAGAGAATAGGCTTTGAGCACAGTTGATATATATGCAAATATATTTACCGATAATATTTATACTATTTCAATTGTTTCACTCTTCATAAAAACATATATACATAGTGTGATCAATAATTCCCAGGAATGCTAAATATTTAAAGAAAAACAAAAGTGTAATAAAGTTTTATTTAAAATTTCTCAAAATAATCACTCTGTCACTATTTATAGACTTGTTCTATCTTTTTTTTTTTCCAGATATCAAGCACCTCTGAAAATCTTCATCTTTCAGGCATTTAAATATATTCTTCGTATTCACCTTTATTTCAGGTATTGAGTCAAACCGACGTCCTTTTAAGACTTTTTTTAATTTTAGGATAAAGGAAAAATTCGTTGGTAGCAAGGTCAGGTTAATAGGGTGGCTGGGGTAATAAAGCAATTCTATGTTTAGCCAAATAGAGTTGTACAGTGACGGCCGTATGTGGCCGTGCGTTGTCATGATGCAAGAGCCAATTTTTCTGATGCCATTTTTCGGGTCGTTTCTGACGCGCAACCTTCCTTAAACGTCGCAATACATCAAGATAGTAATGTTGATTAATGGTGTGACCCTCGGGCAGAATTCATGGTGTACCAATCCCTTTACATCAAATAAAGTGATAAGAAGACACTTAAGCTTCTATTTGATCATCCTTGCTTTCTTGAATCTTGGTTCTCCAGGCTCTAGCCACTGACTTGATTGCCTCTTAGTCTCGGGATCATATCCGTACACCCATTTTTCATCTCCCGTGATAACATTTTTGAGCCAATGGGGATCAGAATTAAACATTTCGACCATGTTTTTGCACGTTTCTTTGCGATTCTCTTCCTGCTCATTCGTTAAAAAATGTGGGACAAATTTAGCCGGGAATCGTTTAAGATGCAGATAATTCTTTATGATAATTTGGCATGTTCCAAAAGAGATATCCAAGTCTTCTTATAGCTTTCTTATAGTTATTCTTGGGTTTTCTTTGATCGATGATTTGAATTTGAATGTATTTTCGGGTTTTTTATCGATAAAGATCTGCCAGTGTGTAGAGCATCTTTGACGCTTGTTCGACCAGCTTTAAATCGTGCAAACCATTCAAATGTCCTCGATTGTGATAGGGCATCTTCTTTAAAAGCCTGCTTCAACACTTGAAATGATTCGGAAGCTGTTTTCCCTAATTTAAAGCAAATCTCTATGCAGACTCGCTGTTTTACAATACAGTCCATACTGAAGTTAGAAAATGTTCTGATATACTCGAGCTTAAAAATTCAAAAAAAAAAAAAAAACGAGAGCGCGTGCGTCTGTGTGATCATTTTTTTCCTACGTGTTGATAAATGTTTTATCTATAAGGTCTTTATAAAATTATTTCATTATTTTGAATATTTTATGTGATCCAGTCTTATTCCTGGAAATTATTGATCAAACGTTGTATAATAAGCTGAATATGTGAGCGTTATGATCTAAAGAAATGAGTCCTACAATAATTTGTAAAGGTATGGTAGATAAAACTGGCGAAACCACTGCATATTTACCTTTAATCCCTGGGCTGCCTGTGCTTCTTCTTTACTTCAAAGTCACATTATAAATCACATCACTGAACGAATATCTGCATTGAACTTCACTGAACGAATAAGTTGTACTGAACGTTTCTGTACTGCACGCATATGCTGCACTGAACACGCACTAGCAGCAAACTGTTTGAATACTATTTTTTGCTTGTTTAGAAGGTAATATAAGATTTAATAAAAAATCTAAATATTTATGCACATATTACCTTACAGAGATTTATAAGGTCGACATAATTTTTTGAAGATTACACGATCGAATTTAATATGTCATATACCTATTGATGTGTTATTTTTAAAGAATTGAGAAAATTTTAAATGAGTGTATTTCCTTATAAAGGTTTTAATCAGGAGTAAAATGATATGAATCGTACATGTCTACAGATGAAGGCAGGAAGCGCTACTTACCAAGGTTGGATCAGCTCCAAGGCCTCCTCATACCGGTTGTTGAGGAAGAGGTGGAGGGTCTGGCGAGCGGCGTCAATGGAATCCTCCAGACTGGGCGCTGGCTCTTCAGTGGGCAGGACCCTGGTGCCAAAACGGCCTCTGTATCGCGACTTATATACATTATATAGGAAATAAACTATTAAGCACGAATTATAATTTTTAAATAAACAACTTCTTATTGTCCTTAGTGCGATGAAAAAAATATTTGGAGGGGCTGGTTCATCAGTTAGCAAACCCTCCCAACGGTTTCGCCAAGGTTGCTCGCAGTGTATTTTATCCAGCAGAGAAACTGCCCCGACAACCTCTGGGAGACTGACATAGACGAATATGTGCTAGTCGGCAACGATATGGACAGAATGGATCAGGAAGGCGCACCCGCAGTAAAGCAAGGCGAGGTACAGCACCGCCACAGGTGGACGAAGAAATCGCACTAAAAAAAGATTCCAACAAATTGAAAAGGAGCCCCGCGGATACAAAGTGTTCGTAAGAGGAGAAATTCAAATTCCAGTCTGTAGTATCACAAGCAGTGAACTATTTCCGCCGGCCCCAGTTAGAAAGTGGCTCCACAAATAAAGGTTGACCCTAATCCTGGAGTTACGCTTCCGGAGTGCTGGCAACCCTCAAATGTCCAGAGAGATCCGGGATATGAAAGTGCCGCCAAATGACAGAAGGAGGCTTGCCCTGTTCAGGGACAAACAGGACTTGAGGAAGGGGAAATGTGAAGTCTTTCTTCCTTATCCCAAGAGTCAAGAACGTCATGGTGGTTATATAGGGAAGGAAGTGGTACTGACACTCCGATCGAGGTGGGACTTAGGCATGATGGAAGAGACTGGCCGCGGACAAAAAGGCTGAGGTATCGACAGCGGGGTTGACCGAGCAGGACAAATAGAAAAACGACAGTCTTGTGAGAGGAGTTTGAAAAATCAAAGGGTCCTGAAGAAGACACGGTCGAAGTGTCCCGGAGAGGACATCTCAGTGGATAGCAGCTGTTGGCCTGACGGCGGAGGTGCCCTGAAGTTGGTCAGGTCGGTTTGGTGACTGGACTATACGGAGCGGATTGCTCTGTGGAAGTGGACCCCGGAACGAGTGAGTCGATCGGCAGCTATAGTAGAGCAGCGTAGGAGCCGGTTTCGTCTAGGCTGTACTTGGACTGTGTGAAACGAGACGCTTCGCAAAAGTCACTTCCACGGCGCGAAGGATCCTTTTGACGGAGGAGATTGGAGACAACTTTCCTGTATTGTAATTCTTTTAATTTCGTAACACAGTTAAAAAGCACTAAATTTATCTGCATCCCTTAACGAACTCGCGCATCGTCTTTCACAAACGGCGTCTGGGTTGACAAAATATATATAAAACTATAACCAAAATTATCTAAAAAATAAATTGCATTTGGCTACCGCAACATTTAATTTCACGTTTAAAATGTCGCCTTTTTATTCATTACATTCGAAATACTTTTCAATACATGATATTGGGTACTTGAAAAGAATAACAAAAACTAAAGAGTGACAGAAAAGAAGCATATTTTCTAATTGTGAAAAGAATAATGTGACATTATAAAATTGTGATTAAATCTCTTGACAATATCGGGAAATTTTAGTTTTTTTTTTTTTAGTTTTTCGACATGCCTTTGAATATAAAATTGGTTTTTCGTTTTTTTTTCACATTCATATCCTAACTTTCAAAATAAGAGAGACTCTGTTCTTTCTCATAAAATCTAAAATTATTCAAATATACGCTCCCTTATGTATTTTTATAATTTCGCGAGCGCGATATAAATCTATAAATACTTATAAAGATTTTATCTTTCATTATTATGACGCAACGAAAATATTTTTCTAAATGATGAAAATTACTTACTCCACGGCTTCTTCCCAAATTTCATCTCCGTTCTGCACATGCACACACCAAAAAACGAATTTAGCTGAGGAAAAATGAAGTGAAAGGCATTTAGTACAAAACCTCTGTCAGCAATATAAAAGTTGTAAACTATACTCGGGATGAATGAGTGTCAACATCTCCCAAGCCATGAGCAGAGTTAGCAGAGCTATTTCCCTTCTAGCAGATGTTTAACATCAAGAGGGGTAGAATGATGTGCTTCGCTTATTTCTACCTAAAATAAATTTATTAAGTTCATAGATGTTCAAGAGAGAGAGAGAGAAAGGAAAGAGAGATGTAGTAAATATTTGAAGTAGAAATTTACAATATTTTATTTAAGAACACGATATCTTAAAACATATATAGATAAAAGTTTCTTTTAACGATAAAATTGGGCTCTTTTCAAGATATAATCAAATTTTACGGTATATACGGGAATTTAACGGTTTTACATTCTGCTATCAAACAGCCCTGTTGTGACGTTCATAAGTATTGCTAACTCTTCTACCGCACGTAGGGCCTGACGAAAAGCTTTTTAACTTGAAAGCTAGAAAGCTGAAAGATTTTATCGAAATAAAAAGACATATCGCAATAGGTTCTTTATGATCTCGTGCTTTTAGGTAAATAATTTTAAGGTATAGATATAAGATAATATGATATAATTTGAGAACATTTTGTTATTCTCTTTTTGTAAGGATTCACATTTAGTATATTAAAAAATTATGCCTGTTTAACTTGTTCAGCCGACCCCCTAGATAAATTCCCGTTGATGTAGTATACCTCATGTGGTGATTTGTGAAGCAGTCGGGGTAATTGTGGCAAGTGGTAAGGACGCACAAAAAAGGTAGGATTCAGGAGCAACAACCCGTGAGGAGTAGATTGGAGAGGAGAGAGAAAGTCCGAAGACCACCCTGAGAAGAACTAGCGTGGAGACTTCAGAGAGAACTATTCTGATCATCAAATGCGTGTTCTTTCAAAACTATCCTCAGTAGGCTAATATAGTGACTGCAAAGTGGGGAACGGGGCAGTTATACTTCAGTTCCTCGAAATATTCATTTTTAGAGTTCAGGACATGGGCTGTTCTGGCTAGTTGACTACTTTTTTCCTCTCCTCATTAAATAATTCTATGTGATGACACTCATATATTCTCATTTATATAAAGAAGCTACGTTCCTGGTGTGAATAATGTAAGGAACCCGAGGCTTACCATGATATATTGTATTGTTTCAACATCTTGAAAACATCTCTTTACATCAATGAACCCATTACCTTTCAAAAACCCGCCTCTCCGTCGATTTTCACCTTAATTATTAGTTCTTTCTCAGCCCCTTTTGTTAGTTTTGTGGTGATAAAAATTTACAAACGGAGTTTGAGCACTAGTGATTTACACACATATATATATATATATAACCTTGCTATTTTATCAATTATTATAAACTAGACGAATGGCCCGGGCAATGCCCGGGTTTTACCCGAGTGCGAATATATTTTAAAAAGTTTTAATTCAAATACTATTCGTTACAATTATAAATTGGCGCCATGGATGTCACTCTTGTGAAACGTCCCGTTCCAAACTGTGTGTTTTTCAAATGTTTTAACTATATATAATATAACGGTATAATAACGGTATAAAGAAATAATGAGCCTATAGCCTAGTGGTCATGGCATCTGCCCGGTAAGCGGAAGGTCGTGGGTTCGATTCCCATCCCTTGACCTTGTATACATCTTGCTTCCTAGGGTTGCCTAGAGTGGCCGCTATAGACAGGGTGGTCTGTATAGACAGGTGGATGTATCACACAGCTGATAACAGGGTTGCCTAGAGTGGCCGCTATAGACAGGATGGTCTGTATAGACATGTGTATGTATCACACTGCTGATAACAGGGTTGCCTAAAGTGACCGCTATAGACAGGGTGGTCTGTATAGACAGGTGAAGATAACACACTGATGATAACAGGGTTGCCTAAAGTGACCGCTATAGACAGGGTTGTCTGTATAGACAGGTGGATGTATCACACAGCTGATAACAGGGTTGTCTAGAGTGGCCGCTATAGACAGGTGTATGTATCACACAGCTGATAACAGGGTTATCTAGAATGGCCGCTATATACAGGGTGGTCTGTATAGACAGGTGAATGTAACACACTGCTGATAACAGGGTTGTCTATAGTGGTCGCTATAGACAGGGTGGTCTGTATAGACAGGTGTATGTATCACACTGCTGATAACAGGGTTGCCTAAAGTGACCGCTATAGACAGGGTGGTCTGTATAGACAGGTGAATGTAACACACTGATGATAACAGGGTTGCCTAAAGTGACCGCTATAGACAGGGTGGTCTGTATAGACAGGTGGATGTAGCACACTGCTGATAACAGGGGTGTCTAGAGTGGCCGCTATAGACAGGGTGGTCTGTATAGACAGGTGGATGTAACACACTGCTGATAACAGGGTTGTCTAGAATGGCCGCTATAGACAGGTGTATGTATCACACAGCTGATAACAGGGTTGTCTAGAGGGGGGCAGGGAGGCCACGTGTTCGCCGGCAGCCAATGGGCGCGCATTCTATCCATGAACTTCAGACAGACAGAATAAGTCAATTATATAAGTAGATTGGTGAAGAAAACTGTTCTTTATAGAGAGGTGTCCTCTAGCGTGAGTGTCCTCTCATGGAGGTTCTACTGTATTGGTGAAGAAAACTGTCCTTTATAGAGAGGTGTCCTCTAGCATGTGTGTCCTCTCATGGAGGTTCTACTGTATTGGTGAAGAAAACTGTCCTTTCTAGAGAGGTGTCCTCTAGCGTGAGTGGCCTCTCATGGAGGTTCTACTGTATTGGTGAAGAAAACTGTCCTTTATAGAGAGGTGTCCTCTAGCATGAGTGTCCTCTCATGGAGGTTCTACTGTATTGGTGAAGAAAACTGTCCTTTATAGAGAGGTGACCTCTAGCGTGAGTGTCCTCTCATGGAGGTTCTACTGTATTGGTGAAGAAAACTGTCCTTTATAGAGAGGTGTCCTCTAACGTGAGTGTCCTCTCATGGAGGTTCTACTGTATTGGTGAAGAAAACTGTCCTTTATAGAGAGGTGTCCTCTAGCGTGAGTGTCCTCTCATGGAGGTTCTACTGTATTGGTGAAGAAAACTGTCCTTTATAGAGAGGTGTCCTCTAGCGTGAGTGTCCTCTCATGGAGGTTCTACTGTATTGGTGAAGAAAACTGTCCTTTATAGAGAGGTGTCCTCTAGCGTGAGTGTCCTCTCATGGAGGTTCTACTGTATTGGTGAAGAAAACTGTCCTTTATAGAGAGGTGTCCTCTAGCGTGAGTGTCCTCTCATGGAGGTTCTACTGTATTGGTGAAGAAAACTGTCCTTTATAGAGAGGTGTCCTCTAGCGTGAGTGTCCTCTCATGGAGGTTCTACTGTATTGGTGAAGAAAACTGTCCTTTATAGAGAGGTGTCCTCTAGCGTGAGTGTCCTCTCATGGAGGTTCTACTGTATTGGTGAAGAAAACTGTCCTTTATAGAGAGGTGTCCTCTAGCGTGAGTGTCCTCTCATGGAGGTTCTACTGTATTGGTGAAGAAAACTGTCCTTTATAGAGAGGTGTCCTCTAGCGTGAGTGTCCTCTCATGGAGGTTCTACTGTATTGGTGAAGAAAACTGTCCTTTATAGAGAGGTGTCCTCTAGCGTGCGTGTCCTCTCATGGAGGTTCTACTGTATTGGTGAAGAAAACTGTCCTTTATAGAGAGGTGTCCTCTAGCGTGAGTGTCCTCTCATGGAGGTTCTACTGTATTGGTGAAGAAAACTGTTCTTTATAGAGAGGTGTCCTCTAGCGTGAGTGTCCTCTCATGGAGGTTCTACTGTATTGGTGAAGAAAACTGTCCTTTATAGAGAGGTGTCCTCGTTCTTTATAGAGAGGTGTCCTCTAGCGTGAGTGTCCTCTCATGGAGGTTCTACTGTATTGGTGAAGAAAACTGTCCTTTATAGAGAGGTGTCCTCTAGCGTGAGTGTCCTCTCATGGAGGTTCTACTGTATTGGTGAAGAAAACTGTTCTTTATAGAGAGGTGTCCTCTAGCGTGAGTGTCCTCTCATGGAGGTTCTACTGTATTGGTGAAGAAAACTGTTCTTTATAGAGAGGTGTCCTCTAGCGTGAGTGTCCTCTCATGGAGGTTCTACTGTATTGGTGAAGAAAACTGTTCTTTATAGAGAGGTGTCCTCTAGCGTGAGTGTCCTCTCATGGAGGTTCTACTGTATTGGTGAAGAAAACTGTCCTTTATAGAGAGGTGTCCTCTAGCGTGAGTGTCCTCTCATGGAGGTTCTGCTGTATTGGTGAAGAAAACTGTCCTTTATAGAGAGGTGTCCTCTAGCGTGAGTGTCCTCTCATGGAGGTTCTACTGTATTGGTGAAGAAAACTGTCCTTTCTAGAGAGGTGTCCTCTAGCGTGAGTGTCCTCTCATGGAGGTTCTACTGTATTGGTGAAGAAAACTGTCCTTTATAGAGAGGTGTCCTCGTCCTTTATAGAGAGGTGTCCTCTAGCGTGAGTGTCCTCTCATGGAGGTTCTGCTGTATTGGTGAAGAAAACTGTCCTTTCTAGAGAGGTGTCCTCTAGCGTGAGTGTCCTCTCATGGAGGTTCTACTGTATTGGTGAAGAAAACTGTCCTTTCTAGAGAGGTGTCCTCTAGCGTGAGTGTCCTCTCATGGAGGTTCTACTGTATTGGTGAAGAAAACTGTCCTTTCTAGAGAGGTGTCCTCTAGCGTGAGTGTCCTCTCATGGAGGTTCTACTGTATTGGTGAAGAAAACTGTCCTTTCTAGAGAGGTGTCCTCTAGCGTGAGTGTCCTCTCATGGAGGTTCTACTGTATTGGTGAAGAAAACTGTCCTTTATAGAGAGGTGTCCTCTAGCGTGAGTGTCCTCTCATGGAGGTTCTACTGTATTGGTGAAGAAAACTGTCCTTTATAGAGAGGTGTCCTCTAGCGTGAGTGTCCTTCTCATGGAGGTTCTACTGTATTGGTGAAGAAAACTGTCCTTTATAGAGAGGTGTCCTCTAGCGTGAGTGTCCTCTCATGGAGGTTCTACTGTATTGGTGAAGAAAACTGTCCTTTATAGAGAGGTGTCCTCTAGCGTGAGTGTCCTCTCATGGAGGTTCTACTGTATTGGTGAAGAAAACTGTCCTATATAGAGAGGTGTCCTCTAGCGTGAGTGTCCTCTCATGGAGGTTCTACTGTATTGGTGAAGAAAACTTCTTTATAGAGAGGTGTCCTCTAGCGTGAGTGTCCTCTCATGGAGGTTCTACTGTATTGGTGAAGAAAACTGTCCTTTATAGAGAGGTCTCCTCTAGCGTGAGTGTCCTCTCATGGAGGTTCTACTGTATTGGTGAAGAAAACTGTTCTTTATAGAGAGGTGTCCTCTAGCGTGAGTGTCCTCTCATGGAGGTTCTGCTGTATTGGTGAAGAAAACTGTCCTTTATAGAGAGGTGTCCTCTAGCGTGAGTGTCCTCTCATGGAGGTTCTACTGTATTGGTGAAGAAAACTGTCCTTTATAGAGAGGTGTCCTCTAGCGTGAGTGTCCTCTCATGGAGGTTCTACTGTATTGGTGAAGAAAACTGTCCTTTATAGAGAGGTGTCCTCTAGCGTGAGTGTCCTCTCATGGAGGTTCTACTGTATTGGTGAAGAAAACTGTTCTTTATAGAGAGGTGTCCTCTAGCGTGAGTGTCCTCTCATGGAGGTTCTACTGTATTGGTGAAGAAAACTGTCCTTTCTAGAGAGGTGTCCTCTAGCGTGAGTGTCCTCTCATGGAGGTTCTACTGTATTGGTGAAGAAAACTGTCCTTTCTAGAGAGGTGTCCTCTAGCGTGAGTGTCCTCTCATGGAGGTTCTACTGTATTGGTGAAGAAAACTGTCCTTTATAGAGAGGTGTCCTCTAGCGTGAGTGTCATCTCATGGAGGTTCTACTGTATTGGTGAAGAAAACTGTCCTTTATAGAGAGGTGTCCTCTAGCGTGAGTGTCCTCTCATGGAGGTTCTACTGTATTGGTGAAGAAAACTGTCCTTTATAGAGAGGTGTCCTCTAGCGTGAGTGTCCTCTCATGGAGGTTCTACTGTATTGGTGAAGAAAACTGTCCTTTATAGAGAGGTGTCCTCTAGCGTGAGTGTCCTCTCATGGAGGTTCTACTGTATTGGTGAAGAAAACTGTCCTTTATAGAGAGGTGTCCTCTAGCGTGAGTGTCCTCTCATGGAGGTTCTACTGTATTGGTGAAGAAAACTGTTCTTTATAGAGAGGTGTCCTCTAGCGTGAGTGTCCTCTCATGGAGGTTCTACTGTATTGGTGAAGAAAACTGTCCTTTATAGAGAGGTGTCCTCGTCCTTTATAGAGAGGTGTCCTCTAGCGTGAGTGTCCTCTCATGGAGGTTCTACTGTATTGGTGAAGAAAACTGTCCTTTATAGAGAGGTGTCCTCTAGCGTGAGTGTCCTCTCATGGAGGTTCTACTGTATTGGTGAAGAAAACTGTTCTTTATAGAGAGGTGTCCTCTAGCGTGAGTGTCCTCTCATGGAGGTTCTACTGTATTGGTGAAGAAAACTGTTCTTTATAGAGAGGTGTCCTCTAGCGTGAGTGTCCTCTCATGGAGGTTCTACTGTATTGGTGAAGAAAACCTGTCCTTTCTAGAGAGGTGTCCTCTAGCGTGAGTGTCCTCTCATGGAGGTTCTACTGTATTGGTGAAGAAAACTGTCCTTTATAGAGAGGTGTCCTCTAGCGTGAGTGTCCTCTCATGGAGGTTCTACTGTATTGGTGAAGAAAACTGTCCTTTCTAGAGAGGTGTCCTCTAGCGTGAGTGTCCTCTCATGGAGGTTCTACTGTATTGGTGAAGAAAACTGTCCTTTATAGAGAGGTTGTCCTCTAGCGTGAGTGTCCTCTCATGGAGGTTCTACTGTATTGGTGAAGAAACTGTCCTTTATAGAGAGGTGTCCTCTAGCGTGAGTGTCCTCTCATGGAGGTTCTACTGTATTGGTGAAGAAAACTGTCCTTTATAGAGAGGTGTCCTCTAGCGTGAGTGTCCTCTCATGGAGGTTCTACTGTATTGGTGAAGAAAACTGT